>OX424562.1:3011075-3605075 GCA_949152475.1 Terebella lapidaria | reverse complement strand
TAACAAACAAGAACGCTAAATTTGGCTGATTTTAAAATTGATTCCAACCTTAGCGTCATCCACGCATCATGAATATAATGTTTTACATATGGTTGTACTTCTCACATTTTTTACAGAGCGGTAAAATCTGACAGGCTTCATTTCTGGGACGGGCTTTTAACAAATATAATATATGTATTGCTTTCGCTCAATAAATATTTTTACGTGCAAGCAATTAACATTTCTTGGGGAAAACTTAGTGTGCGAAAAAAATTTTTGTGGAGGCCAACAACCTTTCCTTGCACAAAATGTTGTTTCCAGATAGTAATAGTTATAAGTGCCGTTTTTTACTTTACAAATGTAATGGACTAACATTGACATTAGCAGAGGAAAACGCTGGCTTTTATGAAGAATTGAGCTATACAAAATATCACAGTGATGTTCATAGACTACTTATTTGTGGCAGTTTGATCAAGAACAGTCGATCTGCTTGGATTCAAACAAGGAAGAGCCTGATATTTCACAATACATGTGCATCATTGATGAATTAGCGTCTGTACACCTTAATGTCAGTACATCCCCATGAGTGAAATATAATGTGTGACTTGGGTGACAACAATATCAGTAGCAAAAAACAACCATTTAGTCTCTCCTTTAGTCGATCTTATCAAAAATTATAACACAAAGGAACGGTTAAATTTAGCAACTATGTGCTGGCGATTTATTTTGCCTGTTGAATGATCCATACCTCGGTGTTCGGTCCACTAACTTAAGTAATGCAAATACGACAAATATATTTAAGTGAAAAAGGTGACTTCTTTTGTAGCTGATAGGTGACATTGTAAAGAAACTTATTTATCTCTCGAAGTAATCCTGACTGATAAATAATTAACATAATTTACGGGAAATTTCTTTTTCTTTCATGCGGAAATAACATTTCTTACGCGAAAATATTTTTTTTTCACACGGAAATAACCTTTTTTCTGCGTAAATAACATTATTTACATGGAAATAACATTATGCCCACGGAAATAACATTATTTACTCCTGCCGTGTGTGATATACTTACCAAAAGCTTGCCTACACATGCTTTTGTCTTTCTCTTGGTCGTTAGGAGGTAAATAACGATATTTCCGCGTGAATAATGTTATTTCTGCATAAATAATGTTATTTACTCGTAAATAAAGTTATTTCTGCGTAAGTAACGTTTTTTTTCTGCATGAATTAAGATTTTCACGCAAAAATAACGTTATTTACATGGAAATAACATTATTTACTCCTGCCGTGTGAGATATACATGTATTAACCAAATACTGCCTGCACGTGCTTTCCGTTGGTCGTTGCGGGTAAATAACGTTATTTCCAACTAAAGAACGTTATTTCTGCATACAAAAAGTTATTTACGCATAAATAAAGTTATGCGTAATTTCTGCACAAATTAGGTCAATTATGAACAAGTCAGGATTACTCCGAAGAATGAATAAGTTTTCTTTACAATGTCACTTATCAGCCATCGTAGATTTCAGTGTGTCTTTGGGCTACATAGTATTAATCATATTGGCCATTCAACTCAATGTTAAATGATCTTACTTTGACGGTCCATATCACCTTCCTAAAAAAATCCCAGCCTAACCACTATGCTAGTTTTGTCAATTGACGTATATTGGACATCGCGTGATAAGCATGAATATATTTGACGACACATACGATTTTTGATTATTCTGCCTTGAATGGACCCGGGGTGAAAATACCCAAATTTGTGGGTGTTGATGGCCATGCAAAACCCCTTTGCTTCCACAGCTCCTGAGAAAACGGTAACAAGATACTGCCTTGAAAAACGGGTTATTATTTCCCAGCAGTGTGTTCTTTCAAAAGAATATACACTCGTCCATGAATCTGGAATAAATCCGGGTTATCATTTTCGGGTTATTATCCAGGTTATTATTTCCCAGCAGTGTGTTCTTCCAAAAGAATATACACTCGTCCATGAATCTGGCATAAATCCGGGTTATTATTTTCGGGTTATTATCCGGGTTATTATTTCCCAGCAGTGTGTTCTTTCAAAACAATATACAAGTTATCTGGAACATACATCTCCTTTATTTTCAAGATTCAAGTGTCTCAAGTTTCTTGATATAGTCAAATTAAAAACACTTGTCATTGTATATAGAGCCAAACATGAAAATTTACCTAGTAACATCCAAAATATGTTCTCTAAAGTTACAGATGTACATACTTATAACACAAGGTCTAATTCCCGAAACAATTTCAGTATAAAGTTTTGTAAAACTAAGTCAAAATCTATGCGTATCAGCATAAGTGGTGTCAAGTTGTGGAATCAGTTGGATGTAAAACTACGTGATGCTAAGTCAACTTCCCTATTCCGCACAAACGTAAAAAAGTTTTTTATAGACAGTTATTGAGTTATTGAGTTACAGTTAATACTCAACCTGTATCGTTTAGAATCTATCTATTTAGTCACAATTAATCTCGTATTGTATCAGTTTAATATTATTGAGTGGGTATACCTGCAGTGTTCATATATGTAAGTAATATCAGTATTACACCAGCAGTATATATATATATTTTCTTTAATGTATCTGTTACATTTCTTTATGTTACTATATTGAATTGGTATCCACACAGTATTATGTTGTTACTCATTGTATTTGTTTACTTTATTTGTTATTTTGTCAACGGGGGTTTGCGTTATAAGCTTTAAGCTTCCAGCCTTCCCCTTTTCACCATTTGTATTTTGCCATTCTACCTAAATTGTTACATGTACTTTGATTGGTGGTGAAATAAACTATTTGAACTTGAACTTGAACTTGAACACTCGTCCATAAATCTGGCATAAAAAATATATGAGGTGATGTTGCACAATAGTTTCCCTTTAATTTGCCTAAGTGAGGTGAACGCTCGCTGATTGGCTGAACGAATTACTACACTATGCCCTTAATTAGTCATTGCATACTAGAAATTTCTGTCGGACGCCCACCAAAGAATTTAAGCATTATTGACTGCACCATTAGAGTAGCCCAAGCAGCAATGTATTGATGCTACAGTTGTACAGCGCTTGTAATTATGAATGTATGCAGATTTGCCGGAACGATGAACGAGACTGTCGTGGCGGATAAACTACAGTGAGTAGAAATCCCAACATATGTTTTCTATGAATCATTCATCAGAGACGAATAACAAGTAAAATATGGAAATATCAAAATATTGTATTACAGTGGAATAAATACAATCAAATGGACAAATTCCAGATGTGCTGCTTTGTTCTTCTTGATTCAATCAAATTTATCTATTTACCGGTGCACTAGGGATTGTGTGCTAGTGTTCCAGCTAAATGTGAGCCATGGTTTTAGGTTACCGGACCTATAATCCGATAACTATGGAATTCCGGTGCGGCCACGACTTGCGAGTGGCGACATGCCAGTTGCGAGTTATGTGTCGCGACTTGCGTGATGTGATTTGCGTGATGCGCCACGACTTGCGACATGTGTCTTACAAGTTGCGATATGCGTCCTGTGACCATGGTGGCATGCGTTATACGACATGCGTGATGCGAGTTGCCTGTTGTGGGCTGGGTGTTGAAATTTAAGATTTTTAGCGGTTTCAGAAAAGATTTTCTTTTTCTGGCGTCCGCGATTGGAACAGACCGAGGAACAAACGTTGTTGGCTTTGAACTATGGAATTCCGGTGCTGCCACGACTTGCAAGTGGCGACTTGCGTGTTGCGAGTTGTGTGTTGCGACTTGCGTGATACGAAAATTCCGAAAATTCTGCAATGCCTTCGGGTTAACCTGATCATGAGTTTCCCGATTACTTTGGGGTGGAAAATATGGGGGTACATTTTGATATGGAAGAACTTGATCGATGTTAAGAACATTCTTGTGAAGAAATTCATGCCGATGGTTGCAATGATGACTATATGCTGAAATGCTTTTCTGATGCGATCTTGGAAAATGTGGGACATAGGCCTTTGCCAATGCATCAATCTCGACTTGGGAATATATTGCAGTTATTGTAATATAGTAGGCCTACAATGATTATAGCGAATGCGGTGGTATAAAAACCCATATTTGGCCCAGACCCCATATATATTAAATTTTCTCCACATAACTCAGACACTTGTAACTATATTTCAATGCTCAAAATTGAAATTAATTGGCCCGAATCAAGTTATAAAGAGATATCTGAGGTGATTTTAGTGAATCATTGTAGCAGTGTCACAGACTGTATCACAATTACAATACATTTATATAATACAATATAAATTATATAAAAAACAATTCAATTACCGGCAATGCAGATTTTAGCTTTCACCAAGCATACTGTAGACAGCATGCATCTAATATCGAAATAGCACAGAAGCCTCAACACCGCCGATTACAATACGCAACTCACAACACGCAACTCACAACTCACAACACGCAACTCACAAGAGGCGCCACGCAAGTCGCAAGACGCAACTCGCAACACACAAGTCGCCACTCGCAAGTCGTCAATGCACCGGAATTCCATACACACTGGGAGATCCGAGTCTAGTTTGTTCAAAGCCAACAACGTCTGTTCCTCGGTCTGTTCCGATCGTGGACGCCAGAAAAAAAAAGATATTTCTTTGCTAGAAATCTTAAATTTCAACACCCAGCCCACAACTCGCTCACTCGGAACTCGCAACAGGCAATTCGCAACACGCATGTCGTATAACGCATGTCACGATGGTCACAGCACGCATATCGCAACTTGTAAGACGCATGTCGCAAGTCGTGGCGCTTCACGCAAGTCACATCACGCAAGTCGCATGTCGCCACTCGCAAGTTGTGGCCGCACCGGAATTCCATAGATAACCTACTGGAATGGCGTGGTGTCCGTCTCGTCTTTGTCTGTCAACATTCTGTCATCGCCATTTGTCTAAATTTATATTTGAAGGGTATAGTGGCATCTTTTCTTCTGTAGGCCTACACAAACACCTGAGAATAACTCAAGAGGCCAGTATTTTCTATTTTCTAATTTCTGATTTTCGTGGGGTTGTTTTTCGTTCTTAAAATCTGTTCGGTAAAATATATCTCTAGTTGCTGACTTCCCATTTGTACTTTGATGATGTGTATAAGGTTCGTTGCCTTGTATCGCCGGTCTGTAGGTGTGTAGGTCTGTAGGCGTTCATTCAAAGTTTTGGAGGAGTCAGTGAAAAATAATGTTTTTCGATCCGAAATCAAGTTACCCAAGTTACTAGAATGCTTGGAGATATATCAGAGTTATCAGCACATTCAATAGCATGCCATATGATACGGAAGCCCGTTGAGGCCAGATACTATATTTATCTGGCGGCCGCCATATAATTAAGTGGCGGCCGCCAGATAATTAAGTGGAGGCCGCCATATAATTAAGTGGCGGCCGCCATATAATTATGTGGCGGTCACCAGATAAATATATTTTCACACCTTGCAGAATCTGGCCTCAACGGCCTTCCGTATCATATGGCGGCCGCCAGATAATTAAGTGGCGGCCGCCACATAATTATGTGGCGGCCGCCACTTAAATATATATTCACACCTGGCACTAACGGTCTTCCGTAATACGATGATATGCGTGGTGACCTCGAAATAAACCTTCAATGATCAGCACATTTTCGCTGAAAACGACCATTTTGAATTCGTTGGCTCAACAATGTACATATCTCCGCTAACGTTTCTCAGCACTTGAGCAAAAATTTTCGTGCAGCTATCGTTGGTGCTGCGTCAAATAAAAACCTAGGAAAAGTTGTGCTTTGAACTGCTTAGTAACATTTCGATGTGTTACAAATACAAAGGATAACAATTGGTAAAACCGTATATATTCAAGCTGTGTTTATATTGTGGTCAATTTCGCCAGTATCATTGGTCATCTCAGTGCTGTGCCATACAATATGTGGGGAAATGTTTTTAAGTAACGAGGGCAATAAACCGGCATGAAACAACAAATGAATCAGACAATATGTTCCCATTCACCATCGTGCGATCACAAAATACCTCACATTTTATCATCATGCAATTAGCGCCCAAAGACCTAGTAGGTTTTATGTCTATAATCATTGCAGCTGGGAGCTAGTTGGCGACAGAGTTGAAAACGATCATAATGGAATAACTAGCCACGCTTGCGACGGTTCATTCGATCATGACCGTCGCGAACAATGGACGTCTCTCTCGGGACGACACCAATGCTCACAAACAATCTCTGATATAAACGTAAATACCTTGAACTGTGCTCCCAGAATCTTCCTTTTGTGTTACACTCGCGTGCAGCGACCACGCCGCACTAAAACTGAGAGCTGTCGTGCATTTCTTATAGTTTTAGGAAATTTGACAGATCCGCGTGGTATTTCTGTTGTTCTTTTCAAACGCCATCGATGTCCGCAATACTGCGCATGCGCGAAGGTGCACGCGCTCGTGCAGGCAACTGGTTCATCTTAACTAGACAGTTCGGTTGTTGGACCGGGCAAGTTTAGCCCCTGATACTGTGCGACGTAGGTCAAACTCAAAATCAAAATATCTTATTCCCAACAACATGCAAAAATACATGATACCTATGCAAAATAGAAACAATACTGTTGAAAAGGAGAATGTAAGAAGACTAAGTCTTACGAGTGACATTCCTGTGTGCTGAAACAATTAACAACTTGAGAATAAATTTGTACAGAGATACAAAAATTTTTTTTAACAAAACAAAAACAAAGGTACAAAAGTAAATCAACATACATATGAGCAAGCCAAAAGATCGCTTAAACGAACAAGGTAACAGTCATCACACAGAAAAAAACATAGTTAACAGATTTGTCATTTTAAAGAATTTAGGTTTATATTGCATTCGTTCTCAAAGAGGGCAAAGACAAAATGTGTATTTTATTGTGTGTGTTATGTGATTCGTGACCTTGGTATACATATGATCACTATAAAGCAATAATGTCAACACGAATAATATAGGCAGAGTAGCACAGCATCAGAGAGGTTACTTGTACTTGCCCTGTCCAACAACCGAACCGTCTAGTTAAAATGTATCATTTGCCTGCACGAGCGTGTGCACCTTCGCGCATGCGCAGTATTGCGGACATCGATGGCGTTTGAAAAGAACAACAGAAAAACCACGCGGATCTGTCAAATTTCCTAAAACTATAAGAAATGCACGACAGCTCTCAGTTTTAGTGCGGCGTGGTCGCTGCACGCGAGTGTAACACAAAAGGAAGATTCTGGGAGCACAGTTCAAGGTATTTACGTTTATATCAGAGATTGTTTGTGAGCATTGGTGTCGTCCCGAGAGAGACGTCCATTGTTCGCGACGGTCATGATCGAATGAACCGTCGCAAGCGTGGCTATGGAATAACATGCCATCCTCGTATGATCCCAGTCATTCGTCACTGTCTGTAGCTGTCATATGGACTTGGATGAGGGACTGTATGAGATCGGAAGAAAGGTAAAGCTGAAAGTTTGCAGCTGGTGTTAATCCATCATTAACAGCAAAGTCCGTGTGTGGCATACTGTGAATTTATATTGCTAACATATTAAATTAATCACCACTTCGAAGCCGCAGATACCAGTAGCTTGGAAGTTGAAGATGCAAATAATATGAATGACATCATATACCAAGATCATTACTCCACCACTGCAAAACGGAAATGTCATGAAGTCTGTCAAAGAATTTCAAAAGCAGAATCCACTAATCAGCCAAACAACCAACACAACATATTTTCAGACAGCTCCTCAAGCACTTGATGAACCAATTTTACACTCATGAAAACTGTCAACAAATATCAATTTCCACTGGTGAGTACTTACAAGTTGTTATGAGGTTTGATATCATCAATATCTTGAAGGTTTTATTTGTAGCGTGAATCTCGCTTGATGGAAACAATGGGAACACAAAAAACAAAATCAAATCGTGATCCCTTTTCACTACCAGTTTGGGATCTCTTTGGGTGATTCCAGCCGTAAAAAATAAACCAGATTTGACAGTATGTAGAAAAGTACACGAATAGTGATTGTCTCAAATGATGCCCATCAAAATTTGCCACAAACGCTATATTCGTTTTGTGTGTTACAGTGTGCATGTGACCACAATGTCCCGAAATGAGGCTACGACTGAGAACCAGCTTCATGAAGTCGTTGCAAGCATATCGAGCATGACTGTACAATCTGTTAACATACGTAGCAGGAACAATTATTTATTGGCAGTTATGAATAATACTTATAACTTTACCAGAAATGATGTATACGGTGCACCAATGCCAATATGTTCCCACTAGTGCACATATAATACATTCACCATGATATAAAGAAATGATTGTACTCATATTTCGAGACACTTCATGATAAAAAAGCCCCCTGCCCCTTAATGAATCATAAATGGTATTGTATCATAAAAATTCATCATAAAGTAAAGTGCACAATGCGCTCACTCAAAGCTACGTATAATCATAGCTGCGTTTAACCTCGCTGAGTTGAAATGACAAACATACACGACGACAAATATTTATAGTGCGACAGCACCACCGACAATGTATCAGTATGCATTTTAAACTGGACATGATCAGAAACTTGTCAGGGAGACTTGTCAAACCAAAGCTTCATTTGAAGTTCTTCATATAGACATTTCCGACCAAACATTGAATTGGAACTTGTCAGGGAGACACTTCATACCAAACCTTGAGTGGAAACTTGTCAGACAGACATGTCAGACCTAACCTTGACTAAAAGCTTGTCAGAGAGACATGTCAGGCCAAACATTGACTTGAACTTGTCAGGGAGACCAGTCAGACTGAAGCTTGACTTGAAACTTCTTAAAGAGACATGTCATACCACATATTGGCTTGAAACTTGTCAGGGAGACCAGTCAGACTGAAGCTTGACTTGAAACTTCTTAAACAGACATGTCAGACCACACATCGGCTTGAAACTTGTCAGGGAGACCAGTCAGACTGATGAAGCTTGACTTGAAACTTCGAGACATGTCAGACCACACATCGGCTTGAAACTTGTCAGGGAGACCAGTCAGACTGAAGCTTGACTTGAAACTTCTTAAAGAGACATGGCAGACCACACATCGGCTTGAAATTTGTCAGGGAGACCAGTCAGACTGAAGCTTGACTTGAAACTTCTCCAAGAGACATGTCAGACCACATATTGGCTTGAAACTTGTCAGGGAGACCAGTCAGACTGAAGCTTGACCTGAAACTTCTTAAAGAGACATGTCAGACCACACATCGGCTTGAAACTTGTCAGGAAGACCAGTCAGACTGAAGCTTGACTTGAAACTTCTCAAAGAGACATGTCAGACCACACATCGGCTTGAAATTTGTCAGGGAGACCAGTCAGACTGAAGCTTGACTTGAAACTTCTCCAAGAGACATGTCAGACCACATATTGGCTTGAAACTTGTCAGGGAGACCAGTCAGACTGAGGCTTGACTTGTAAGGGAGACATGTCAGACCAAAACTTGACTTAAAATTTGTCAGGTAGACATGTCAGACGAACCCTTGACTTGAAACTTGTCAGAAAGACATGTCCGACCAAACTTTGACTTGAAACTTGTCAGAGAGAAATGTCAGACCAAACCTTGACTCGTCCACTTAATGATCGTAATTTGCAACCAGATATTATCACAACCCAAATGATCAACAAATGATGAAACAAAAAAATGCAAGTTGGTATAAGTACATAAACATGGAACACTATTTATTCAGTCTTCGAAGTGTAATTGTTTAAAAACGCATATCTCACTTTGAATTCTTGGGAAAGTCAACAAATTATCACCAGCATAAAAACGTTTTGATGATGGTAATGAACATCACTGAAAACCACACTCAAAGTCACACTGGCGTCGTCGGGGCAAACAGAATATGTAGCATGGTGGAATTAGTACACACCTGACCAACAAATTAGAAGCATTTATAAAACAAAAAACCTATGCATACTCCGTATATCAGCCTTGGTATATGACACTAACCGAAATGCTACTGAGTGGATAGTATCATCATATAAGTGTACCAGTGGTTGTACTGACAAAATCAAAGAAAAAGAAACATGAACAAATCCAACATGGCTATTATGTTTCGGTGATTTACCAATAAAATTAACAGGATATCAATATTTAATTTTTCCCGATCAACTTTCACAAGATAGGAATACGTAATGATAAAACATTTGATTTGTCATTTGCTCGTCGAATAATCAACACTCATGTGTGTGGTTTTATACAAATCAATAATGTGGAAATACGAATTTGAGGGTATCATCAATTCATGTGATTTCCAACCAGTCTGAAAAAAATGTATGAAAAGTGAAAAGCCAAGCTTCTCTGTCAGCATTACATCCAGTGACAACCTGGACCCCATTACTTTCCAAAATTTCACTGTACATGATTTGTTGCACTAACCAGCACACATAGCTGGAAATGTGTCTACTTTTGCGTACGGTATTTTGGTGGCGTCGTGTTCAACGATTGGGCATAACTATAACAAGAAACAACGAATATATATACACAAAGGAAGATGTATCACTTCTGATGTCATTTTGTTGCCATTTTTTGACGTACAATATTGCTCCTTAACCCAAATCCAATACAATAAAAAGGGAATATTGCAAAATCACAATAACCAGTGTCAAAAGAGAAAAGTGTTACCTGACACATGGAATCCAAAATCAATCTGTCGCTTACTACTGCATGGTGTAAAATCGCTCACTCAACACAATGTGGTAATGCACCCTGCAACAAAACTGAAGTCGGTGACTGACCTTCTTTTGTCTAGGGATCAGGTCATGTTATTGTCACCGACTTGAGCTTAACATTTTCGGACAGAAGAGGGACACACGGTAAGAAAAATGCAATTTAACTCCCGTGTAAAGATTATTCAAATACAGTGTCCAGAAGTTTTTGAAAATGAAAAAGAACACCATCAGCATGTCAAAATTGGGTAAATATTGACGGAAGAATCTTACTTCAGGGGAATATGAACCACTACTAGCATTTGTGAAGTACATATATGGGAAGCAGTATCTCGGACATCGTATCACCCCCTCAGTTACTACATATATGCGTTATATTGCAGAAATTGCATTTTTCTTAACGTGTGTGGATCTTCTGTCCAAAAATTCTTAGCTCAAGTCGGTGACAATAACATGACCTGAGCCATAGACAATAAAACTAGGTCAGTCACCGACTTAAGATGTGTCGCAGGGTGAATGAAATATGGCTGTACAATTGGTTACACATCTGTGATCTATATTCGAATATGTGCCAAATGGTTCTTTGTATGCTTGATGTGTATGGCAAGGAAGAGAAATACCAATAGGCCCTTTCATGACGATCTGTTATTCGAAGAAATGATTGCCAGAGTGATGATGAAAAGAGCTTTTTCTGTGAGTATATGGTGGAATCAAATATAGACTCAGTGTTCAGGGACAGTGTTCAGTTGCAAGAATGAACAGCAAACTGTGTTCGCCCTTCTAGCTGTGACATTTTGTTACTCGCGTCCAGTTGTATTACACGTGAACAGAGATAATGGGCAATATACAACATAAAATTGTGCCAAAGATGTATTAGAATGCTACAGAAACCATTGATTTATCTGGGAGTGGATTTGGTTTGAGCTCGTACACCAAATTGACGATTAAGCCTATGGCTTAGTTCCAAGCTGCTTCTAAAGAAATCCCCCATGGCAGACGGTGGTGGTCTGTGATCTTGGCATCAGATTAATAGTGTAAATATCATAAAAGTAAAAAAAACCCCAGCAATGTCTGTTGTCTTGTAGGATATGCAATAATAATTGTGCATGTAAAATACATCATGTTATTGAGGAGGATCGCAGGTTTGTTTTTAAGAATGTAGCAGGCTTATGCAAAGTTATTGATAAATGGAAACATTATCTCCTTGATGTCAATATTCCATTGTTGAAAAAAAAACGTATACCCCTTTGGTGATCAAATGTCAGAAAATGATATATGTAACTCTTAAACGAGCTGCATTTCAGTCGCAGTATAAAGCAGGTTGTGTTTTGGCAAACCATTGATCGATGACTACTCTAACATGATCCCTGTACAGAACTTCTGTTTTGAACAATTGATCCATGAACAGACGCCTGTAGGATCCCATTTCAATCAGCATTGATTATAGGAAATGTGATGGGATTGAACTGGACAGACGAGCTAGTTCGCTACTTCACAGGACCTACTTCAAATCGAATTAGGTTAACGGAATTACTGAAATATTGATTGCTTTTCAGACAAGACAATGTAAATTGAAATGCTCGTGACATCAATCCCATACATGCTGTTCCAGATTAGTAAATGAATGTTACATAATACGATTGGGATATTCCTGGTCTAGAGATGTGATCATGTGACAATTACAAAAACTTATTCCTATTATTGCTATTATTCCTGTTATGTATTGTACTATATGTATTGTATGTATTGTACGATATACGATATACGAGAGATATACGAGATAATTTAATGGAATTAAGTATATTTTCTTATTGGGCAAGGTTTGCTTCGCTTTCATTTTAACCAATATATTTACACAATTTTTGTGTTGCTGATATAAAGCCGTAAAAAATTATATTTTGTCTCACACCTATTCGATTCACATTTGAATTATTTTTGTAATACCAGTTTCGAAAAAGGTGATAATTTTGTGCGAAACGTATTACTTGAAAACTGAATAAACTGTGATTACAAAAGAGCATGTACAAAAAAACTCAGATCACCTAGACTAACTATGAAATTTTCCTTTTTACACCTCCCTCCCCGCTTCGACCACTAGCGTAACATCATGAAATGCCCGAACGCACATGATCTTGATGATGCCCGCCATCACGTCACCATTCAGCATGTTGGGAAGCCGTGGTCGTGAAAACATTGACGCTAAAGTTTACACAATTAACAAATGTCTGTCCCAGCATTCACGTCAGCTCACTTCTTTGAGCAGATCTGCTACTTCAGATAGTGTGTTACCGTTTAAAGGCTGAAATATTGCCATAGATTTGTTCAGTACGTGATGTGATTTCTTTCAGTTATAAACATTTTATTGAACATTTCTTTACCTTCATATTATTTCAAGTTTGCCGGAGATCTAAGTTTTTCTATTAGTGTCATCAAAATTTTGTTGTATCGGTGGTATTCATGATACACATGATACATACATGTACTACATCGACATTAATACATCAGAAATTTTTCCAAATTGAGTGTCCAAATTTGCGTGAAAACTGCATCAATTTCTCGCCTGAATACCTTCGTCTGTTTGACACAAAATTTTCCAAGCGCTGATAACTCACGATATAACAATGAGTGCCGGGCCTCGAGTGAGCGCCTGCCTCGTATGAGCGCCGGGGGTAAAAGGGGCTCGAAAAAAATGAGCGCATGGGCCCTTAATCGAGGAAATACGGTACATAGATGGGAAGTAGTATCTTGGACATTGTATCATCCCCCTCAGTTACTACATCTATGCGTTATATTGCAGAAATTGCATTTTTCTTACCGTGTGTCGATCTTCTGTCCAAAAATTCTAAGCTGAAGTCGGTGACAATAACATGACCTAACCCCTAGACAAAAGAACGACGTCAGTCACCCATTTAAGATATGTTGCAGGGAGGATGAAATATGGCTGTACAATTGGTTACACATCTGTGATCTATATTCGAATATGTGCCAAATGGTTCTTTGTATGCTTGATGTGTATGGCAAGGAAGAAAAATACCAATAGGTTTCACCCTTTGATGACGACCTGTTATTCGAAGAAATGATTGTCAGAGTGATGATGAAAAGAGTTTATTATATTGGTCGCTGGTTCTGTGAGTACATGGTGGAATCAAATATAGACTCAGTGCTTATGGACAGTGTTCAGTTGCAAGAATGAACAGCAAACTGTGTTCGCCCTTCTAGATGTGACATATTGTTACTCGCGTCCAGTTGTATTACATGTGAAGAGAGAAAATGCGCAATATACAACATAAAAAAGGCATTTGCCACAGATGTATTAGAATACTACAGAAACCATTGATTTATCTGGGAGTGGAGTTGTAGGTTTGAGCTTGTACATCAAATTGACAATAAAGCCTATGGCTAATTTCCCAGCTGCTGCTGAAGAAATCCCCCATGGCAAACGGTGGTGGTCGTTGATGGGATTGAACTGGACAGGCGAGCTAGTTTGCTACTTCACAGGAACTACTTCAAATCGAATGAGGAATTACTGAAATATTGATTGCTTTTCAGACAAGACAATGTAAATTGAAATACTTGTGACATCAATCCCATACATGCTATTCCAGATTAGTAAATGGATGTTACATAAAATGATTGGGATATTCCTGGTCTAGAGGTGTGATCATGTGACAATTACAAAAACTTATTCCTTTTACTCCTATTATTCCTATTATGTATTGTACTACAGATATACGATATACGAGAGATATACGAGAGAATTTAATGGAATTATGTCTATTCTCTTATTGGGAAAGGTTTGCTTCGTTTCATTTTACCCAATATATTTACACAATTTTCGTATTGCTGATATAAAGCCATAAAAATTCTACTCTATCTCACACCTATTCAATACACATTTGACTTATTTTTGTAATACCAATTTCGAAAAAAAAATCATGCTGTTCACCCCAAAATAAGAGTTTCATTTCTGGGATGATCTTTTTACGATATACTATGCTTTCCTTACACCCGATAAATATTCTTCTATTTTCAATCAAGTATAATTTATGAGATTGCACAAAACAATACCTTTTTAGGTTATGTTTATTTCTGAGGAAGTCAATGCCTTTTCCTTACATAAAGTGTTTCTCCTAGTTTTGAGTGGACTATGTTTTTTCTTTCTAATTATAAAATTGAATGGCTAATATTGACATTTTAAGGAGAAATAGAATAGTCCTGTCTGTTTGCTGGCTTTATAAAGAGTTGGCCTTTACAAAATATTACAGTGGAGGTCAAAAGCTGCTCAGTTTTGACGGTTGAATCGAGTACAGTCCATCCTCTTGGATTCAAATAAAAATAGCATGATAATTCACTCTTTACAATGACACGAGCTTTCCACACCAGGCTTAGGTTAACGTGGTATATAACATGTGAAAAATGAAAATCAAACATCTATGACATTAAACTGAATACAACCAAGATATCTTTAGAGATGTGTTGCACAATGATAATAATTTTATTTGGAGAACTGATGTGATAGCATATGCCCGTGTGACGGGAAAAACACTCCCACAGAAACTGAATATTTCTCTGTATATTAATGTACATGGTGCAATGTTGAGGCTGTTAGAATGGACGCTTCATTACCAGCTAACATCAAGCCACCATAATATGCATCAACGATAAATTCCTGCTATACTCACAACACAGATCTAGACTACACATAGCTTATATCCTCGAGAAGCCATATCACGAGGTGACAAAGTAGCCCACTTAGAATGTTATTTAAGCTATAAACAAAATGGATGCTTGATTTTCCTGACTGACCGTGTTGGTGTATTTCCTTCATACCACATCAGTCATGACGCTCCAACGCTTGAATCAGACGAATGTCAGTGTCTTTAGCATTATATTTGAGTAATAGGTAACAAATGCCGGACCATATGGCGCCTGATCGGAAATATTTCACACCTTTGCAAGTTGATATCATGAAGCCTCGTAGACCCATTTCGAGATAAGAATTACAAGTGCCTCAAAATACAAGTGCCGATTTGATGGTGGTGTCCACTTCTGAAATCTCAAAGGAGCATCGAGGGGTTGATAAGATCCTGAGAAACTGCTGTTGATAAAATCCTGACAGATACAAACTGCAGAAGCGGTAATGGTTGGAGAGTATGGATTTAAGATCGTGCAAGGAAAACTCCAGTGACTATAAAACCCAATGTCGGTAGTATGGCTCTAATCTCCAGCTCAATACAGCTGTAATTCCCCCTCCGCTGAACAATGAAAAGGCAGACTTTGGGCTTCAGAATCATGAATGGCATTCAGCATATGGTCATTCAAATATATATTCATTGAATAATATTGCCCAACAGCGTTTAGCGCTTACATCTCGTCTTTGGTATGGGACATTTCTGTTGATATAATTAAGGTTGTCAGAGTGGGCCACGTTTTTTCATGCAGCTAGCACTCGTTTCATCGCCACATGAAATCTGTGCCTCGAGCCTGCACACTGTTATTTGACATAGTTCAAATACAAAGACAATCGTTTGAGATCCATGTGTCAACTCGTACAATGTGCATGAAACATGGAGTCATCCGAATGCAACAAATCAGCACGAGACCACAAATGAATCAGATAAATTTGTAATATATCTCCATTTATCATCGTGTGATCACACAATACCTCACGATTTATCATCATGCAATTAGCGCCCAAAGACCTAGTAGCTTTTATGTCTATACCCCATGACATGTGTGGGCTAGCTGGCCACAAAGTTGAAAACGATCACAATGAAGTAACATCCCATCCCAGTCATTCATCACAGTCTGTGTCTGTCACATGGACTCGGATGAGGAACTGCAGGCAGATTGAAAGCCAGGTAAATCAAGTGGACTTAAAGCTCAAATCTACTAATTTACAATTAGCGTTTGTCGATCGATCACAGCAGAGATCTAATGTGATTTTATATTGTTAATATGCTAAATCAATAACCAATTTGAAGCACAGTGGAATTCAAACCCCTGTCAGTATTCCAAACTACGTCTTCAATGTCAGACAAGTACCAATTTTTAACTTAATTAATAAGTGTGATTAAACATTTACATGTACGCATTGTTTGAAGATCTGCATATAGCATGAGAGAGTAAGAATCAGATAATACAAGTTATATAATATATACCAAAATCCGTACTTCTGCACTGCAACACGGCTATGTGAAGTCTGTCAAAGATTTATAAAGGCAAAATCCAATAATCACCCAAATAACCATCAAGCGTATTTTCCGACAGCTCTTAAATCAACTGATAAACCAGTTTTACACTCATGAAAACTATCAGTAAATATCAATTTCCACTGAGAAGTACTCACAAGTAGTTATGAGGTCTGACATCATTGATATCTCAAAGGCTTCATTGCAGTGTGTATGTCGCTTTATTGAAGTAATATAAGCGCAACACCAACGAATTTAAACTCTATGCCATCGTAACTAGTTGCTTCATTTCAGCTCCAAATAACCCAGATTTGACAGTAATTATACCAAGGGTTAAGAAATGTTACCAGAGTAAGTTTTAGTGTTAAACCACAAATGTTTTCACCAAAATTGCCGTTTTGACCTTACAAATTTTGACTTACCATGAGAACGTGCCTATATTTAAGCTTTATCATAAAGTGTTCCAGGAGTTTACTCTTTGCAGCCTCCAGTATAAAGGAGAAAGTTCCAATGGCCAAAAAAGGAGTTTATCTTGCCTGGAAATGCTTGAGCCAAATAGTGACTTGATTTCGAACAAAGAAGTATAGCTTCCATTATGAAAGTGGAAGAAAAAGTCCATTTTTTCAATGGTCCCCTTTTTTTGGGCTAGAAATGGCTGAAAACGAATAGTGACATGATTTGAAATGTAGCATTTTTTGTCAACCCAACGAAAAATCAAAATGGCAGCCACATGTGGACCAGCAGCTTTATAGCAATGAAACTTAAACTGTTTTTTTCTCCAAAAAGGGCCGCCATAATGAAAAAAAATTGTCAAAATCCAAGAACTGAAAATATATCTCTCTTGAAATATTTATAGATATATTTTTACAAAAGGTCAGGAAGATTCGTCCATAAACTTCAAAGACCAAAATGTAGACAGATGACAGACAATGGACGATGACGAACGCAACGCCACTAACCTAAAAAAATACCCGAATGGTCAATTTTTCATACCTGAATAATCCGTTTCAGAGAGATTATTACAAACATTATATTTGTTATTGTGTCACAGTGTGTATGGGCCATATTGTACGTTCTGTACGTTCTCACATGTCCCAAAACGAAGCTACGCAACAATATGTACTCGTCACAAAGCTTTCAAATATGTACAATTATTAACCTAAGTAACAAGAACATACTATATCACTACACGGAGGTCACATCAACTCATGGGAAGGTTTGGTTTTCCCGTTCTGTTATCCCACTGGAGCTTGCTATGCCAAGTGTTATACAATATGCACCAGTGGTGGAATGTGATAAGCATTCGAGGACATACAATAATGAGATGATCGGAGAAGAAAAAGAGCAAAGGACCCGTGAATATCAGAATGTCCAATTTCCATGAAACATCACTCGGTTCCATTGTTATTAATTTTTTGGGTCTTTCCCCGAGATTACATTGGCAGATAATAGTTGCCATAATATACACCTGGGCGAGGTTGTTACTGCATATTTATTTTACTAATGCATGTGCATGAGGGTTTCACAGAAGTTGCAGCGGTTTCCGAGGAATATCATGAGAATGACACAAATGTTTTCCGGGCTCGTTGAGGTGATGGAATGAAACACCCTATGCGTCTTCAAGTACGATATTGCTGGTATGGGACACATTGATGGAGGCGAGATTAGTCTGGTCATTTTCATAAACTATCCAAAAGTTATTTTTTTTTGTGCTCAAAATCCACCTTCCCATAGCCTTCACTTATTTGATTGATTTGTCTTCTTTGATTGATTAAAAAGGACATTTAATCAGCTTGATAAAGGTTGTAGTTCCGTCTGTATTTTCTAAATGCAATCATACCTTAAGGTATTCATCGCATTTTTTTTCCATCCTACGATAATTATTAGCAGAAATTATAACATAATTTAGTCATGGTTACCAGGTACTTAAATTGCTGGTATATGTCTACCTTTTTACAATTACTTTTTGTCTAAATACAGCCAATCGAACTGATACAAACAAAATACGATTTGAGCTGCATACTTCATGTACTTTTACCGGAAAACAACAGCTTTTAACGTTATTCACACATCATAAATACAATGTTTTTACATGTGGTAGTACTTCTCACGTTCTCTACATAACCGTAAAATCTGACAGGTTTCATTTCTGGGAGGGGTTTTTAACAATAATATATGCATTTCTTGTGCCCAATGAATATTTTTACGTGCAAGCAACTACCATTTTTGCAGAGAACCTTATGCAAAAACAATGATTGTAGTGGGTGCTGAACATTTTCATGAAGGCCAACAACTTTTCTGCACAAAATGTAGTTTCCTAATAGTAATAAATATGTGTGCTAGTTTATGTGTAACTTTATGTGTAACTTTACAAATGTAATGGACTAAAATGACTTCATTCCTGGCTGATTCCTGTCTGCTTGCGGGCTTTTTTTGGGCAGTTTTATCGAGTACAACCTGTCTGCTTGGATTCAAACATAGAACAGCCTGATATTTCACAATACATCATCAACGAGTTAGTGTTTAAACAACTTGATAGCAATACATCCCAATGAATGGGATAAAATTTGTAAACGAGGTGACAAAAATGTCAGTAAAACAATAATGCTTTAGTCTCTCTTTTAGTCGATGATGTCGAAAGGCAATTTTAATAAAGTTAAGCTTGTGAATTCATGACTGCACGACTAGAGTAGTCTAAGTTGCAATGCATTGATGTTACAGTTGTACAACGCTTGTAATGATGATAGTGTGCAATTTGCCAGAACAATGTACGAGACTGTCGTGGCGGATAAACTACAGTGAGTAGAAACCCCAACTTATATTTTCTATGAATCATCAGAGACCAATGACAAGTGAAAATATGGGAATCTTAAAATATTGTATTACAGTGAAATAAATACAATCAGATGAGATGAATCCCATATGTGCTACTTTGTTCTTCTTGATTCAATCAAATTTATCCATTTACCGGTGGACTAGGGATTGTGTGCTAGTGTTCCAGCTAAATGTCAGCCATGGTTTTAGGTTACCGGACCTATAATCCAATAACCTACTGGAATGGCGTGGTGTCCGTCTTTGTCTGTCAACATTCTGTCATCGCCATTTGTCTAAATTTTATATTTGAAGGGTATAGTGGAATCTTTTCTTTTGTATACAAACACCTGAGAATAACTCAAGAGGCTAATATTTTCTATTTTCTAATTTCTGATTTTCGTGGGGTTTTTTTTCGTTCAAAATGAAAATCTGTTCGGTAAAATATTTCTCTAGTTGCCGCCACTTAAATATATTTTCACACCTGGCACTAACGGTCTTCCGTAATATGATGATATGCGTGGTGACCTCGAATTAAACCTACAATAGGGTCTGTAAGTCTCGTGCCGTCACGGTGTGATTCTGGGGACCAACAAACATACACCGTTTGTGTTACCTGAGTAATTTGAATAATTGTAACGTGTAACGAGGGCAATAAACCGGCATGAAGCAACAGATGAATCAGACAATATGTCCCCATTCATCATCGTGTGATCACACAACACATCACATTTTATCATCATGCAATTAGCGCCCAAAGACCTAGTAGGTTTTATGGCTATTATCATGGCAGCTGGGAGCTAATTGGCGACAGGGTTGAAAACGATCATAATGAAATAACATCCCATCCCCGTATGATCCCAGTCATTCATCACTGTCTGTGGCTGTCATATGGACTTGGATAAGGGACTGCAGGCAGATCGAAAGAAAGGTAAAGCTCAAAGTTTGCAGCTGATGTTAATCGATCAATAACAGCAAATATCCAAGACTATGCCTGGCATACTGTGAATTTATATTGCTAACATATTAAATTAATCACCACTTCGAAGCCGCAGATACCAGTAGCATGGAAGTTGAAGATGCAAATAATATGAATTACATATTATATACCAGAATCCTTCCTCCACCAATTTTACACTCATGAAAACTATCAGCAATTATCAATTTCCACTGTCGAGTACTTACAAGTTGCTATGGCTTTTAACATCATCAGTTTTTTTTTAGGTTTTATTATTTTGGATCTCTTGGGTGATTTCAGCCGTAAACAATAAACCAGATTTGACAGTATTTAGGAAAGTACATGAATAGTGATTGTCTCATTTTTGTACCCCAAATTATCCCCCATCAAAGATTTGCCACAAACACTGTGTTAATTTTTTTGTGTTCCCGGAATGAGGCTACGACTGAGAACCAGCTCCATGAAGTGGTTGCAAGCATATCAAGCATGTGCAATCTGCTGAACTACGTATCATGAGTAATTATTTATTGGCAGTTATGAATAATACTTATAACTTAACCAGAAATGATGTATACGGTGTACCATTGCCAGACCAAGTCTTGGCTTTAAACTTGTCAGCAGACATGTCAAACCAAACCTTGACTTGACACTTGTCAGGAGACATGTCAGTACAAACCTTTACTTGAAACTTGTCAGCAAACATGTCAAACCAAACCTTGACTTGAAACTTGTCAAGAGACATGTCAAACCAAACCTTGACTTGAAACTTGTCAGAGAGACATGTCAGTCCAAACCTTGACTTGAAACTTGTCGACAGACATGTCAAACCAAACCTTGACTTGAAACTCGTCAGGAGACATGTCAAACCAAACCTTGACTTGAAACTTGTCAGGAGACATGTCAGTCCAAACCTTGACTTGAAACTTGTCAGGAGACATGTCAGTCCAAACCTTGACTTGAAACTTGTCAGAGAGACATGTTAAACCATATATGTTTTGAAACTTGTCAGGAGACATGTGTGACCAAACCTCGACTCGAAACTTGTCAGGGAGACATGTCAGTCCAATCCTTGACTTGAAACTTGTCAGAGAGACATGTCAGACCAAACATTGACTTGAAACTTGTCAGAGAGACATGTCCGACCAAATATGCTTTGAAACTTGTCAAAAAGACATGTCAGACCAAGCCTCGACTTGAAACTTGTCAGGGAGACTTGTCAGTCCATTTCTGGACTTGAAACTTGTCAGAGAGACATGTCAGACCAAACCTTAACTTAGAACTTGTCAGGAGACGTGTCAGTCCAAACCTTGACTTGAAACTTGTCAGAGAGACATGTGAAACCAAATATGTTTTCCAATTTGTCAGGGAGACATGTCAGACCAACCCGTGACTAGATACTTATCAGGAGACACTACAGTCCAAACCTTGACTTGAAACCTGTCGGAGAGACATGTCAAACCAAATATGTTTTCCAACTTGTCAGGGAGACATGTCAGACCAAACCTTAATTTGAAACTTTTCAGAGAGACAAGTCAGACCAAACTTTGACTTGAAACTTGTCAGAGAGACATGTCAAACCAAATATGTTTTCCAACTTGTCAGGGAGACATGTCAGACCAAACCTCGACTTGAAACTTGTCAGGGAACCATGTCAGACCAAATTTTGACTTGAAACTTGTCAGAGAGCCATGTCAAACCAAACCGTGACTTGAAACTTGTCAGGGAGGCATGTCTGACCAAACCTTGACTTGAAGATTGTCAGGAAGCCATATCAGACCAAACCTTAACTTGAAACTTGTCAGGGAGCCATGTCAAACCAAACCTCGACTTGAAAGTTTTCAGGGAGACATGTCAGACCAAACCTTGACTTGAAGCTTTTCAGGGAGACATGTCAGACCATACCTTTACTTTAAACTTGTCAGAGAGACATGTCAGACCAAACCTTGTTTTGAAGCTTGTCAACTCAAGTCAAATTTATTCAGAACTGTATGTAACATTTTTTATACAATAATCATTTTGAACATAAACTTGATACAGTCCAGAGCTGTGAATTTGAGTCTTAGACTGTACCCTCAATTTACAAAGAATAATAATTATGTACACAAGTAATTACATATTTCCGCTCCCTGAGAGAAATTCACAACTCGACAGAACAAACCAAAAAAAAGAGAAAGAAATTAAACAAAATAAACCAGTCATACCTAAAATGCAGTTGAATTTTGTATACTTTTTTTCCATATTCTGATGACTGTACATACATCTATATGTTTATGATGTGTCCCGCCTGGTGTCGCGTGTGGTCCAGAGGTCCAGGCCCGCCCTCATTGATCGCTGTACCCCCGCAAAGTGGCCCGCCTGAAGCGCGAGGAGAAACAAGACTTTGTTACTAGTGTCTGATGAGTGGCATCTATATAAAGTGTTTCGGGTGTTTGATTCCATATTTCAGGTGCCATTTTTAGAATACTGATGATGTTGCAGCTGTACGCGCTTTTATTGGTTTTAAATTGTAAGACAGGCAGTGTCTAGTGTTGTGGAGATGTGTTGTTTTGGAAACTGTGAAAAGCTCATGCAGGGTTTTCGGCAGACTAACACGTAAGAATGATAGAACATAACAGCATAGATATAATTTATAGATGTCTTGTAGTTTTAGAAGCTTCATATTTTTGAAAAGTGGCTCAGTGTGTGCATTGAATGGCGCTCCAGCTATGATTCTTATTATTTTTTTTTGCATAATGATTAATTTATTTAAGTGGGTGTTATGTGTGCCACCCCATAGGGTGACTCCATATGTTAAATGTGGGTAGACTAGTGAGTAATATAATGATAGCAGGTTTTGTTGATTTAATATTTTTCTGGTTTTGTTGATTGCAAAGTAAGCGCTCGATAATTTGTTCTTTATTTTTTGCGTATGAACACCCCATTTAAGTTTATCGTCAATGATCAACCCCAAGAATTTTACGTCATGACATCTAGATATGGTGGTCCCAGCTAGTCTAAGGTCAGTTGTATCAATAATTTCTATGTTAGTGAAAAGCATATAGTTTGTTTTTGATACGTTTAAAGAAAGTTTGTGCGCTCTGAACCAGTCAGATAGTTTGTGTAGTTCTGCATTCATGGTATCGTAGAGTTGTGCTGTGTTTGATGATGACTGGTATACTGTCGTATCATCGGCGAAAAGAATGGATTTAGTAGAATTTAGAATAGAGGGAAGGTCATTGGTGTATATAATAAAAAGAAGTGGTCCAAGTACATAACCTTGTGGAACTCCACACTTAATAATTTGAGTTTCAGATTCTACATCTTTATAACTGACATATTGTTTACGTTGTGATAAATAACTTTTAAACCATTCTTGGGCCACACCTCTAATTCCATAAAATTCAAGTTTATTGAGTAGTATATTGTGGTCTATGGTGTCAAAAGCTTTTGAAAGATCAAGAAAAAGAGCTATAGTGGATTGTTTATTGTCGAGTGCGGTTGCTGTGTCAGTAATAAATCTAGTTATTGCGTCTATTGTGCTATGTTTAGAGCGAAATCCAAATTGATTACCATAGAGAATATTGTTTTGTTGAAGGAAATGAGATACACGTTTATGAAATTTTTTTTCAATTACTTTAGATATCGAGGGCAAGATGGAAATGGGTCGATAGTTCGAGAAGTCGTTTTTTTCTTTAGCCTTGTAAATCGGTATTATTTTTCCTGTTTTGAGAGTGTTAGGCATAATTCCAGTACGTAAAGAATGATTGATAATCATGCTTAGCGGTGAACACACGGCTGGTCCTATTGTTTTCAAAAGATTTGTGCTAATGTTGTCGTGTCCTGTACTGTTTTTGGGTTTCAATTTATTGATAATGGTTAAAACTTCATTTGGGTCGGTAGGTGAGAGAAACAGGGATTTAGGATTACTTTTATTGTTTGCGTGCAGGTAGTGATGCGAGCTGTTTGAGGGTGCTGGGATTTTGTTGGCATAACTAGGTCCGATTTCTGTGAAAAACTCACAGAATTTGTTCGAGATAATTTTGGGATTTGTTATGTTTTCACCGTTTATAAGGAAGTTATGAGCGATTTCTGCTTTGTTGCTGGTTTTGCCAATTGTTGTGTTTATAATTTTCCAAGTTTTCCGCATGTCGTGTTTGTGTTCTTCAAGTAGTGAAGTGTAGTAGTTTTGTTTTGCTTTTTGTTTGAGTCTATTAAGTGTATTCCTATATTGGGTGTAGAATTTGTATGCAGGGTCAGTTTTAGATTTTTTTACACATTCACGGTATAGTTTCGAACAACTTTTTGATGACTTCATTAGTCCTTTGGTAATCCAAGGTGTTCTAATGATATGTTTATGGGCTATTACTGTTTTTCTAATAGGTGCATAAGTGTTTAGTATAATATTTATTTTAATGATAAGGTCTTGACATGAATCATTGACAGACATTTTTTCCAAGTGGCTCCAATTGATCAGTCGGAGGGCTTCAGTAATATTTTCTTTTGCAACGTTTGTTAGTTTTCTACTATAAATCTCTACATGTTTACCTTTACTTGATTGTGATTTGTTATACGTGATTGTACAAAAAGTCGGCAGATGGTCAGATATGTCACTGATTAAAGTAGCAGATATAATTTTTATATTTGTGTTATATTTCACATAGATGTTGTCAATAAGTGTGGCAGTTGAAGGAGTAATGCGAGTTGGTTTTGTGATAGTTGGAATAAGGGTATTTTCGGTCATGGTGTCAAATAATTCGGCAGTGGGTTTATGCGAGTCAATTTTTAATAAGTCAAAATTTTGGTCCGTTCCTATAATTACGTTTTTCGTGTTATCGAGTTTGGATAAGATTTGTTCATATCGTTTTATGGACTCTTTGGGGTTACTATTAGGTACACGATATATCTCACCGACTATTGTTTTGTTCGTACTTGGATTTGTTTCAACAAATATTGATTCGAATTCCCCTTCTACAAATATGTTTAATTCTTCCATTATCTTAAAATCAATATGTTCTTTAATATACATGGCCACCCCACCCCTTGTCATTTTTTTGTTCTATTTTTGCAGACAAACTTATATCCCGGTAATTGATATAAATCACTATTTGCTTCATGCAAGAACGTTTCACAAAGCAAAATGAAATCTACATATACGTTTTTAGTTTCAAGGTCAGAAATAAGTTCTTGTAATGATGTATACTTTGAAGGCAGAGATTGAATGTTTAGATGAAGTATTGTATAATTTAGTTCCTCTGATTCACTCGATCCGATTGTTTTTATTAGACTGTCAAAATCATGATATTGGCTGCTGCTTAGGGAAGCTAGTATTGGATTTGTGGAATTTTCAGAATCATCGAGGTACTCATTCAGACAAGTATTCAAGTTCGGTGCATTATTGTCGTTCAGGATAATCAAGTCTGTGTTATCCATGGTCATTGATAGGGTGGGGATGTATCAGTTGTTGAAACTCCACACCCTTCAGGCCAACCACCACACGGAGACAATGCGACCAAACACACGCGCCCGACCCACCCCCAGACCGAGAGAGGTGAAGAGGAAACGACAGCCAACCCCCAGCACCCGAGCACACACAAGACGACGGGACACATCATTAAAATATGAACAGTTGACTTATCCATTAGTCAGTTTCAATGAGTACACAAGAGTACAGGTGAGCACCCGTGTCCCCCCCCCCCTCCGCAGTCAATTTAATTGTTCGTAATAAATCATAAATTCACATATACATAGAGTTCATGTATTTGAACTAAATGTGCTGGATTTTATAGCTGGATGGAATAAACAGTAATAAACTGCATTAGTGTTCACCCCCTGTTCGCGGCACAGCGGTAAACCAATTCTTGACGTTATCGGTTCTAAATTCTTGACGTTATGTGCGAAATTATTGACGTTATGTGCGAAATTTTTGACGTTATCTTTGTTTATTTTTTTAACTCATTTCGCTCAGGTAATTGGGAAGAGGGTGAATATATTCGAGTTATGTGTTAGAAGAAGCATTATGGCATCCCAATAACCAAACGAAATGTAAAAAAGTTGCAAATCATGCCTCGTAGCTATTTGAATGTAATATATGCAGTTTGTTCCCATATAATGATTCAGATATGAACTCAATTTGAGCTTAAATATAATGGCAGCTAATTTATGAGTAAGCACTGGAAGGGTCAATGCCCAGGTTATAAATTAAACATAATTGTCAGTCGTTTTCAGCCAGCAATGAAAAGTTCGGTATTCTTGACGTTAGTTCGTCATGCTTTACGTTATTAATAACGCCAATAATTCAGCGCCATGCAGAAATGGGAATACATACATGTAGATTCCCTCATTAATAGTAATTGTTCCATATCAGCTTTATATCATTATTTAATGCACTTCCAGTCCTTTCCGTGGCTATACAAATCGATACCATCAAGAACCATGTCCATATCGTCAAGAATTTCCAACATAACGCCAAGAATTAAAAACCGGTAACGTCAAGAATTTATTTACCGCTGTGCCGCGAACAGGGGGTGTAGTAAGCAATGCCAAAAAGATAAATGACTCAGATACTAATATTGCACTTGCAATTGGTTATAATCCCGGTTTAGAATTGCGACTAAACTAGCAAGTGGCGTGTTGAGCCAAGGTCTCCAGTAATCTCGAATTATTTGCAGCGTGTAATCGATGTATGTACAACAATGCTCAGCTGGTCAGTTGGGACTCAACTTGAGGGCTACCTCTGCCCGATCCGCTGCTGCAATGGTACCCAGTATGATATAGTGTTCCCCGTAGAACCGCTCGTAATTAGTTATATATTCAACGTGTCAAACTGAGTTGCCCAGTGTTACAACCCACTTGTACCAGCAGATGTCGTTCAAATACATGCACCGGATAGCAGAATACATCAGGATAAGCTTATTTCGATTTGAATACATATTGGGATAAATGAATCAAATAAATTGGATCTTGGTATTATACACATACATATGTACACTCATAAACCCCCCCCCCCCACACACACACACACACACACACACACATCTCCACCTGCATACACACTTACATGTATATGTTCACCTGCGACCAGGACCTAGTATAAATCAAATAGTAACAGCAATCGACAGAATTCAGGTATCATACTCGCATAATAATTGACCATACTTTTTTCCATATAGATTGCGATATTGCACAGGACTTGCTGCAAGTATACCACAATCAGTTTTATTCCGATATTTATAAAGAATGTTAGCGGGTGTAGGAGGCATCCAGTCGAAAATGAGTTTGGGGCGTTGGCAAATAAATCATTCATAAACGTGTTTGTATAAACACCTTTCGGTCAGACACGCATAATTAACGGATGCATTGATATCAATATAATAGACACATCATACATGTAATAATCTTAGAAACGTAAATCTATTATAGATGCGTTTTCTTGGTTATTCAATTACCAAGCAGTCTTGGATCGACCGTAATATGTGATAATGAGGTGGCCTAGTGACCTAGCCGGCGGCGAGCTGGTGTGAATGTCAGTGACCATAGCGTACTGGGTCAACCAGAACGCTGTCACACTTGGTTGGGTACCCCCAGTGACCCCCGACTGGTGTTGATAAAAATGAGGCGTAAGTAACAGCCTGTAAGTAGCATATTCCGCTACACTTGGATGGCCACATCAGTGCAGGTGCGTGGGTAGTAAACAGAGCCGGGCACAACAAATAGGGAGGTCAGCCCGTTACACTTGGATGACCACATCAGTGCGATTGCGTGGGTGGTAAACATAAACAGTACCAGGCAACAATGGGTCAGGAGGCCAGCCCGTTACGCTTGGATGACCATTTCGGTGCAGTTGCGTGGGTGGTAAACACAAACAGTACGGGCAATAACATGCAGGAGAAAGTAGGCCCTTATTGGATTGTCATACAATATTTAAACAATCCGTTTAATCGGCGTGTGAATATGGGTCATCAAGTTTACGAGTACCAAACGCCAATATAAGATGTCTTGGGAGATCTTTAATTAATTGGTGGTCTGTTAATGCGTCCGTCCCAAACTCATGTTGTTACATGGTGTGTATGGCTTATGTACTCGACATGCAAATCTACAAACAAGGTAGAACATAGACATTTGGGCTAAATGTCTATGGGTAGAACAGCCTTGTATATTGTCGTCTTATAAACATTAGCAACAGACAGCGCGTAGATCTCGTCTTGATCAAGAGCAGTTAAGGTTTTCAATAGAAATCATAATTTCAGATTTTTGGCTTATTGACTAAAATAGTGGTTTCCGATATAGATTGATCAACCTTGCTCTTCAACAAAACAGAGAGTTGCTCGGTAATTATGACAAGCAATACGTGTATATACATTGGAAATACATTGACACATCGAATGCACATCGTTATAGAATTATTTAAACAGATTTTTAAAGACCAATTTGCGACTACGCTACTGGCGTTTGATGTTCAATGTGTTTTTCCCAAGATACATACATCCGAGTATAATGGTTCGCTTTCCCACGACAGACAAGAGTAGAAATGACGATTTAAAAACTAGGGAGTAAACTGTTATATATGGACCAACAAGTACACAAATAATTTCTGGATAAAAATCATATATATATGTTTGTTCTGAACGTGAGCCAGTATTGCCAGTCTATGAAAGTTCATCTCTGACGTTGGTATGTATTTCTCCCATCTGGTTTTTCCCGCGCCACTTCTCTGGGTCGTCGGCTCCATCGTCACCGAGAGCGAGGCCCACTCCCCAGAACTTGTCTTTGGTGCATTCGGCGAATGAGCGTGAGTCAGTCGCGAGGAGCGTTGTCAGGAGGTCCGGATTCTGTGTGAACTTGGCGGTGACTGCTTCCTTCAGCAAGTCCGGAGCCTTCTTGTCCCAGTCCCTCGGCGTCACGACGGAATCCCCGAGTCGCTTGATTTGTGCTGGGTCGTGTTCGAGCATTATCCTGAGAGCGACCTGTTCATCACTAGCGAGTTTGGCCTTGGCGTGCTGGAAGTACTGCTCACTGCTGCTGTATTTGGTGCCTGCATCGTCGGTGATTAGGTCTTCTCGATAGTAGAAGTTGCTGAATTTCGACAGTCTCCCACCGAAGAGTACATGGCGATCTGTTATCTGCGTTCCCATGTTGGATGTATCGAATGGGAGGGAGTCTAGTGTCTGCAGTGTATATCTTTTCCCATCTACGAGTAGTGTATCGTGAATCAGTGTGGCTTTCTTGTTCAGGTACTTTGCTTTTTTGCACAGAGGTCTGAGGGCATGGCGTTTCTGGGCAATTTCCTTGGGGAATTGCTCATTTATGAAAATTCATGTCGGGTTTTCAGAGTGTTAGCGGCATATAACACTGTTTTTTATTGCTGTGCCTCGAAAACCTCGCTATTATGTCCCGTGGACGATCTGCTTTGGGGTTCGCGTTCGCGAGTCTGTGGCAACTTACGATCGTTATGTCCGATGTATCGAGGCCCATGTCTTTGTTGAACAATTCCATCAACATGTCACGTATGTCAGACTCGGTTTCTCGGTTTGAAAATGGCTGTTCTTGTTGAGGAAATTTCAAAAATATCCGAGTAAGATTGGTTGGGTATTCCGATTCTGAACTTTTTTTCGGGATGTTCAAGTGATGTGTATCCTTGCTGTGGGGGTTTTATCCACTATTACGACTATGTATATGGAATATTCCGCTTTAGTGGGGCAAATTTCACGGAGCTCGCTCAATGTGTGTGTTCACTGCATTCTATGGAAAGCCTCAGAGAGACATGTCAAACCAAAACTTGACATGTCCACTTAATGGTCATAATTTGCATTCAGATATTATCACGTCACAAATGATCAACAAATTATGATTCTAATCATTGCAAGTTCGTAAAAGTACATAAACATGGAACACTATTCAATTTCATGGGAGTGGACTTGTACAAAAACGCCTATCTCACTTGTCTCAACCTTGAATTCTTGGGAAAGTCAACAAATTACCACCAATAAAAAAAGTTCTGATGATGGTAATGAATATCAATGAAAACACAATGAACTTCACACTGGCGTTGTCGGGACAAACAGAATATGGAGCATGGTGAAATTTGTACACACCTGCCCAACAAATTAGAAGCATTTATAAAACAAAAATCTATGCATACTCCGTATAGCCTTGGTATATGGCAAGAGTCTAGAACCTAATACTAACAAAACTGCTCCTGAGTTGACAGTATCTTCATTTAACTGCACCAGTAATTGTCTGTTTTTCCTCCCTTTACTGACAAAATAAAAGAAACAAAACATGAACAAATTCAACATGGCTATTATGTTAACATTTGAGTTGTCATTGCTCGTTGGATAATCGACACCCATGCTGCAAAATGGTATGAAAAGTGAAAAGTCAAGCTTCCCTGTCAGCATTACAACCAGTGACAACCTGGACTTCATTACTTTCCAAAACTTTACTGTGCATGATTGGTTGTACTAACCAGCACACACAGATGAAAATGTGTCTACTTGTGCATATGGTATGTTGGTGGCGTCGTGTTCAACGATTGGGCATAACTATAACAACAAACAACAAATATATACACAGAGGAAGATGTATCACTTCTGATGTTATTTTGTTGCCATATTTTTTTACGTAATGCAACCAATATGACAAATCACTCATGTTTTGTATTGCTTCTTAACCCGAATCCATCACATTAAAAAGATAAATATTGCAAAATCACAATAACCAGTCAATGTCAAAAGGGAAAAGTGTTACCTGACACATGGACTCCAAAATCAATCTGTCGCTTACCACTGCATGGTGTAAAATCGCTCACTGAACACATTGTGGTAATGAAATATGGCTGTACAATTGGTTACACATCTATGATATACATTGAATGTGTGCTAAACGTTTCTTTGTTTGTTTGATGTGTATGGCAAGAAAGGGAAATACGAATAGATCTTCCCCTTTGATGACGTTCATTCATTGCAGGAAAAGTATGTATTAGTGATGATGAAAAGAGCTTATTATATTGGTGGATTAATTAGACTCAGTGTTCAGGGACCGTGTTCAGTTGCAAGAATGAATAGCAAACTGTGATCGCCCTTCTATATGCGACATTTTGTTACTCGCGTCCAGCTGAATTACATGTGAATAGAGAAAATGGGCAATATACAACATAAAATGAGCATGTGCCGCAGATGTATTAGAATGCTGCAGAAACCATTGATTCATCTGGGAGGGGATTCGTAGGTTTGAGCTTGTATGGCTCATCTCCAAGTTGCTGCTAACGAAATCCCCATGTCTTGTATCTCGAACCAATCTTCAGGCAGTTGTATAAGCAATATGTTTGATATACATCTCCCAACAACACTTTTATTTCCCAATAACAGGGCACACGGCACACATATTTGCACATGGACACATGTATTTTAAAATGCACAATCGATTTTTGATCGTGCATCGATTTTGACTACACAGACAAGGCAACCATGCTTGACACACAAAAAAACCTCTAGTCAGCTTGACAAAGATTGTAGTTCCGTCTGTTTGTCTGTACAATCATACCTTAAGGTATTCATTACATTTTCTTCTTCAATACTACGATAATCATTCGCACAAAATTATAACACAATTTCCTGATGGTGACCTGGTTTTTAATTTGCTGGTATATGTCTACTTTTTTTACAATTACTTTCTTTACAAATATGCCAATCGGAACTGATACAAACAAAATACAGTTGGAGCTGCATACTTTGTGTACTTTTACCGGAAAACAACACTTTTTAACGTTATTCACGCGTCATAAATACAATGTTCTACATGTGGTAGTACATCTCACGTTCTCTAAATAGCCGTAAAATCTAAACAGGTTTCATTTCTGAGAGGAGCTTTGAACAATAATATATGCATTTCTTTTGCCCAATAAATATTTACACGTGCAAGCAACTACCATTTAAGCAGAAAAACTTGTGCAACAACAATGATTGTAGTGGGTACTGAAAATTTTTGTGAAGGCCAACAAACTATCTGCACAAAATGTTGTTTCCCTATAGTAATAAATATTAATGCTATTTTTGAACATTACAAATGAAACAGAATAACATTGACATCAGCAGAGGAAAATGCTGATTCTTGTCTGCTTGGATTTTTTGTGGCAGTTTTATCAAGTATAATTTATGTGTTTGGAGTTTTTTCTAAATACAATAAAAACCTTAAGGTATTCATTGCATTTGGCACAAAAAAATAATAATCAACTCAAAATAATGCAAGGTGTAAAAAATTGTGGTCATTCTCGGCATGAAGTGGCCAATTTAGGATTTTCATGATCGTTTGCTCAAAACCTGTTTGGTAACTTATTCATTATTTATTTTATACAAAAGTTATTTCAGTTCATTTTTCATTTCATTTGCAATTTTCCTTCATGAAAGGAGCTGTGAGAATTGTATTTATAGAATGTTTTGAGATATTGGAATATCCGAATGGTAAGTCATATGATGATTTGAGTGATGACCTCGAATTAAAGAACTATCTTACTGCCCAAGAAAGATAGTACAAATGTACATATTCAAGCTGTGTTTATATTGTGGTCAATCTGTCCAATACCATTGATAGTCTCATTGCCGTGCCGTACAATATGTGTGGAACAAGTTTTTTTGTATAACGACGGCAATAAACCGGCATGAAAGCCGATGAATGAGACAATATGTCCCCATTTATCATCGTGCGATCACACAATACCTCACATTTTATCATCATGCAATTACCGCCCAAAGACCTAGTAGCTTTCATGTCAATACATCATGGTAGCTAGGAGCTAATTGACCACAGGATTGAAAACGATCACAATGAAATAACATCTCATCCCAGTCATTCATCACAGACTTTGTGTGACACATGGGCTTAGTTGAGGGACTGCAGGTAGATTGAAAGCCATGTATGTCTAGTTGATTGAAAGCTCAACAAGAACAAAAAGAAAAATTCAGGTCGATACCACTGTAACACCTTTTCACAACCAGTGTGGGATCTCGGGTTGATTTTAGTCCCAAACCAGATTTGACAATATGTAGACAAAATGTACATGTACAATATATTAATCTTGTAGACATGAATACTGACTTCACTGCCGAATATTTATATGACAAATCATATCATCATACAAATCAGTGAAGCATATAGCTTCTCACTCACGGCATTATGTAATTATTACATGAAAATCTTGCAGAGTTGAAATGACAGCCACACAAGAAGTTACAGACATGATACAGCACTATGATGCATACCAACAATGTATCGTTGTGCATTGGTATGTCATGTAGTGACCACGTACTTGTTAGGTAGACTGTAAGGATCTGTAAGGAACCATCGTTAAGAAATATTAAGGACCATGTTAAATTTCTAGAATTTCATCACATGATTAAATGACAACTCTGATCATTTACTGGTAAATATTACTCGCTGTATATATACTAGCCTATATGTCTGAATTTATAGTTCTTCAAAAGGTTTGCTGATGGATTTTGTCGATATTCATTATTATTACATATTCACATGTAATAATAATAATAATAATAATAATAATAATCAGATTTATTTAACGACGGTCCATGATGATAGGCAATTCTGCCTGTCTTCCCCATCCCCCGTCGGTTGACAATTTAGAATTTGGTAAGCACATTCGAACCTTTGCATTGCCAGGATGAAAACTCCACCTTCTTTGTGCCGGTGATGGGGATCGAACCCGCGTCAGCTACCGCTTCTGAGCTTCGTTGCTTCAAGAGCCACCGATCCCATCCACTCGGCTACAGAGGCGGTCAATATGTTTGAACGTACATGCAATTAATTCAGCAAATTGATGATGCACCTATTTACTCTAATTCCTTGGAATAAGTATGGAAAGAAATGTTATACTTTAACTGCTTGACAAAGTACATTTTCGGTAAAATTATTAATGGGGTTTGTTTCGGATTTCAAAAATATTTTCATAGGTTGTTGGGCAGTTGTATACCAATTCCATCAGGTGTACAGTAGAAACAACTACATTTAACACACTGTCTGCCCCTGATGACGCCAGTGTGTGTTTGGATGAACTATTTGGTCGGGCTTTGTTTCTATAGCAAAATGTTGTATTTTACGTTTGTTATTGGTATCATCAAAATCTACTGTATTTGTGGTAATAGATTGATACCTACATTCATACCACTGAGTCGGTGTCACTGCTGGCGGACGTTAAATCTGTCCCCGAGGATACCATCAACTCAGTAGCCTTCTGGGTATTGATTGGGTACTTATGTACTTGAAATATATCTGTTCCATTGGATTTGTTTCGGATTTCAAAAATATTTTCATAGGTTGTTGGGCAGTTGTATACTAATTCCATCAGGTGTACAGTAGAAACAACTACATTTAACACACTGTCTGCCCCTGATGACGCCAGTGTGTGTTTGGATAAACTATTTGGTAGGGCTTTGTTTCTATTGCAAAATGTTGTATTTTACGTTTCATCAAAATCTACTGTATTTGTGGTAATAGATTGATACCTACAATCAACCCGTTAAGCCCATTACATATTTTGATGATGGTAATGCATATAGCAGAAAACCACACTGGCGTCATCAGGGGCAAACTGCTTGTAGAATAAAGATTTTTCAACTGTAACCTAATGTATTCAACTGCCCCAAATTTAACTGAGCAATAATGTGTGTGTCGTGTTATGAGTATGCACTTGGGACACAGTATTTAATCGTTGCTTTTGTTCTTTTATCCTGTGAAAACATAATTATAGATCAGATTCTGTGAAAAATTGCATTTTCCATAAAAAATTGCTCATTTAGACCAGTTAAAGACTTTACTCTTCTTTGCACTTATCTGCTGGAACAACTCATTCTACTGAAGAATCACGAATATGACTTCGAACTCTCAAACACTGATTCTGACCTAAGAAAGCAGTGCACTATATGGTTTCAATCATACCGCCATATATTGCATGGTCAATATTCATATTGTTTATTTTCTCAATAGGTTGAGTGTTCTACTTGTGGAAGTCTACTCAAGTTCGTACTAATAGGGGTGACATATAGGTATGACACATACACATTCATATTCACCCATGGAACCGAATTCATGGATGAAGCTTACAAATTCAGGGTAAGTGCTGGTGGCAAGATACATGTTAGCAAACTACAAGAAGGTTACAAAACTCATGGGAAGCTCTGTTTTCCCATCATGTTATCCCCTGGGAGCTCTTTATAACACGCCGATATACAAATGCACCTGTGCTGAATATGCCTGTCGATTTGACAGTCTCGTACGACAGTCTACGATAATGAGATGATTGAGGAAGAAAAAGTATATGGACCCATTTATGTCACAATTTCCGATTCCAGCTTGTTCCAGCTTGTTCTTCGCCCGAAAGTACACGGGCGGATTTAGGAGCAGTAGATATGGACTATGATTGCTACATGACCTAGTGTAGTTACAGCTGTCGTTGTTTCTGCGGATTAAATCTACGGAGATATGAAAGTTGCAGCAGTCCAAGCAAGAGAATATGGCAAATGAAAACTGTATCTGTGATCAGCTTTGTGATACAGTGTCACGTCAAAAAGTACTCAAGGCTCAGCACCACTGTGATTACCTGCATCGATATATGCAATAGCTATTCCTACACAAACATGGAGTTTGGACAAAATAAATATCAGTTCGATGTGGCACTGGTCTTTGAGCTCTGCCAAGGTATGTAGGTAATATATAAGAGGAAGTAATCATCTGTGAAATTGAAGCAAAATCTGCTTTTGTAAAGTTGCAGAATGGCGTTTCCATGCTGGTTGACAGAAGTTCAACCACAAATAGTTCAGAAAAAGTCATCCAAAGTTGTTCTCAAATATCACCCCTTCCCACAATGAACATAATTCATTTATAAATATTTTTTACTCTCCATGTGAAAACAGATTTGAATTTAAATACTCAACTGCTTTCTCCATGTTCTATATATACATTTTTCAATTGCCTTCACAATATTTGGATATCCAGATTTACATACCTCATCAACTTCTCTAACAGATGTGAGTCTATTCTCTTACCATGAAATTTTCACTTCAAACGAATTGTTTTTAGCCAATATATCCACAATTTTGGTATTGCGGATATAAAGATGTAAAAATGCTTAAAATTTGTTTCTATTGTATCTCAATCCTACTCAATAAATATTTTACAGGTTTCACTTATTTGCAATACAAGTTTCGGGAAAATATATAATAATCATTAGCTCTTCACCCTAATATAAAAATCAAGAAATTGATTTTTTGTTTATCCACAATAGGTTGGAAAACCATGTGGTATTATTGATGTGTTCGTATCATGTTCGTGGTCGTGTCCTGCTTGTGACACTCTGTAATTTTGGGTTATGTACCATTTTGTTCCCCATGAAGCAGACGGGCTTCCACAAAGACAAATAGAACCCTATACTTCATGAACTTTTCCCAGAATATAACACGTTTTAACGTCATCCACGCATCATAAATACAATGCTTCACATATGGTTGTACTTCTCACATTTTCTACAGAGCCGTAAAATCTGACAGGCTTCATTTATGACAGGAGGGGCTTTCAACATTAATATATGTATTTCTTTAGCCCAATAAATATTTTTCATGTTCAAGCAACTATCGTTTATGGGAAAACAAAATTGATTGCACAAAAACAATGATTGTTGCAGGCACTGAGCATTTTGTGAAGGCAAACAACTGTTCCTTGTTCAAATGCTTCCTAGTAATAATTATAGTCATGAGCACAACTATGTTTAAAAAGCAGCAGAGGAAAAAACTGATTCCTGTCTGCTTGCAGGCTTTTATGAATAATCGACTCACACAGAATGCCACAGTGGTGTTCAGGAACTGCTTCTTCATGACAGTTTGATCAAGTACAATCGATCTGCCTGGATTCAAACAAAGAATCGCCTGATAATTCATCATCAACGAATCAGCATATGAACAACCTAATATCAATACATCTCTGTGGATGAGACTAGGGTAACAGCAATGTCAAGACAACATTTAGTCTCTTATTTTGGTCAGGAACTACATCTATGTGCTGGTAGTACATATTTGCCTGTTGAATTATCCGTACCTCAGTTTTATATCTACTGCGAGTAGCACTCTTCAAGTACTGCAAGTACGGCAAATATATATTTATGATTTCAGTGTGTCATTAGTCATTGCATAATTTCTGTCGGACACCCACCACAAATAGTTTAAGCATTATTGACTGCAACATCAGAGACATCCAAGTAGCAATGTATTGATGTTACAGTTGTACAGCGGTGGTATTGATGACAGAGTGCAGATTGCCGGAATAATGTACGAGACTGTCGTTAAAGATAGAACTATGTTTAGAATAAATCCCAATATATATTTTCAGTGAATCATTCATCTGACTAATGACAAGTAAAATGTGTAAATTTCAATATATTGAAATACATTGAAATAAATACAATCAAATGGACAAGTTCCAGATGTACTACTTTGCTCTTCTTGATTCAATCAAATTTATTTATTTACCTGTACACTACAGATTGTGTTCTAGTGCACCAGCTAAATGTGAGACATGATTTAAGTTACCTGACCTACAGTCCGATCACCTACTGGCATGGTGTGTTGTCCATCTTCGTCCATCACCGTCGTCATCACCATCTGTCTACATTCTTATCTTTGAAGTGTAAAGTGACATCTTTTCTTCTGCACAAATTCAATTAAAACAAACTCAAGAGGGTAGTATTTTCTATTTCCAATTTTTGATTTTCGTGTTCGTTTTCTAAACGGTGGCCATTTTCTACAAGAAATGACAAATTTCGGATTTTCGTTTTCTCAAAATCTGTTCCGTGACATATTTCTCTAGTTGCTTCATAGGACTTCCCATTTATAATTTGATGATGTGTAGGAGATTCATTGTTTTGAATTGCCGGTCTATAGGTGGCGCTCAGTTTAAATTTAGATGAGTCAGTGAAAAAAATCGATCTGAAATCAAGCTACTCTGTGTTTTGAGCCATTTCCCGCGAAAAGAATATTTTGCCTTTGTTTTATTTTCCATTTTCCTTTATACTATGAGATGTGAGCACTGCATTTCTAGAATGCTTGGATATATCAGAGTTATTGGCACATTCAATGGCATGTCATATGATGATATGAGTGGTGACCTCAGATTAAACCTACGATGATCAAAACATTTTCGCTGAAAACGATCATTTTGAATTCGTTGGGTCAACACTGTACATGTCTCCGCTAACGTTTCTCAGCCCTTGGGCAAATTTTTTCGTGCAGCTATCGTTCGTAGCTGCGTCAAATAAAAACCTAGCAAAAGTTGTGCTTTGAACTGCATAGTAACATTTCGATGTGGTACAAATACAAAGGATAACAATTGGTAAAACCGTATATATTCAAGCTGTGTTTATATTGCGGTCAATATGTCCAGTATCATTGGTCATCTCAGTGCTGTTCCATACAATATGTGGGGAAATATTTTTAATTACCGAGGGCAATAAACCGGCATGAAACAACAAATGAATCAGACAATATGTCCCCGTTCATTATCGTGCGATCTCACAATACCTCACATTTAATCATCATGCAATTAGGGGCCAAAGACCTACCAGTAGTGCTACGTACCAGCAGCACGGGCGTTGAATATGCAAATAATATGAATTACATATTATATACCAAAATCATTACTCCACCACTGCAACACGGAAATGTCATGACGTCTGTCAAATAATTATAAACGCAGAATCCACTAATCAGCCAAATAACCAACACAGCATATTTTCAGAGAGCTCCTGAAGCACTTGATGAACCAATTTTACTCTCACGAAAACTGCCAGCAAAAATCAATTTCCACTGGTGAGTACTTACAAGTTGTTATGAGGTTTGATATCATCAATATCTTGAAGGTTTAATTTGTAGCGTGTATCTCGCTTGATGGAAACAATGGGAACACAAAAAACAAAATCAAATCGTGATCCCTTTTCACTACCAGTTTGGGATCTCTTTGGGTGATTCCAGTCATAAAAAATAAACCAGATTGACAGTATGTAGAAAAGTACACGAATAGTGATTGTCTCGAATGATCCCCATCAAAATTTGCCACAAACACTATGTTCGTTTTGAGTGTTACAGTGTGTATGTGACCACAATGTCCCGAAATGAGGCTACGATTGAGCACCAGCTTCATGAAGTCGTTGCAAGCATATCGAGCATGACTGTACAATCTGTTAACCTACGTAGCAGGAACAATTATTTATTGGCAGTTATGAATAATACTTATAACTTTACCAGAAATGATGTACACGGTGCACCAATGCCATTATGTTCGCATTAGTGCAGATATAATACATTCACCATGACTTAAAGAAATGATTGTACTCATATTTCAAGACACTTCATGATAAAAAGCCCCCTCCCCCTTAATGAATCATAATTGGTATTGTGTCATGAATTCACCATAAATTAAAGTACACAATGCGCTCACTCATAGCTACGTATAATCATAGCTGCGTTTAACCTCGCTGAGTTGAAATGACAACCATACATGACGATAAGATATTTATAGTGAGACAGCACCACCGACATTGTATCAGTATATGCATTTATAACTGGACATGATCAGAAACTTGTCAGGGAGACTTATCAAACCAAACCTTCATTTGGAGTTCTTCATAGAGACATTCCAGACCAAACATTGAATTGGAACTTGTCAGAGAGACATGTCAGACCAAACCTTGAGTGGAAACTTGTCAGACAAACATGACAGACTATCCCTTGGCTTGGAACTTGTCAGACCAATCGTTGATTAACAACTCGTCAGGGAGACATGCCACACCAAACCTTGACTAGAAACTTGTCAGAGAGTCATGTCAGACCAAAGATTGCATTGGAACTTGTCGGGGAGACACTTCATAACAAACTTTGAGTGGAAACTTGTCAGACAAACATGACAGACTATCCCTTGGCTTGGAACTTGTCAGAGAGACTTGTCAGACCAATCATTGATTAACAACTTGTCAGGGAGACATGCCACACCAAACATTGACTTGAAACTCGTCAGGGAGACATGTCACACCGAACCTTGACTAGAAACTTGTCAGAGAAACATGTCAAACCAAACATTGACTTGAAACTTGTCAGGGAGACATGTCAGACCAAACATTGACTTGAAACTTGTCAGAGAAACATGTCAGACCAAACATTGACTTGAAACTTGTCAGGGAGACATGTCAGACCAAAACATCGACTTGAAACTTGTCAGGGAGCCACGTCAAACCAAACCTTGAATTGAAACTTGTCAGGGAGACATGTCAGACCAGACCTAGACTTGAAACGTGTCAGGGAAACATGTCAGACCAAACCTTGACTAGAAACTTGTCAGGGAGACATGTCAGACCAGACCTAGACTTGAAACTTGTCAGAGAGTCATGACAGACCAAACATTGACAAACAACTCGTCAGGGAGACATGTCAGACCAAACCTTGACTAGAAACTTGCCAGAGAAACATGTCAGACCAAACATTGACTTGAAGCTTGTCAGAGAGACATGTCAGACCAAACATTAACTTGAAACTTGTCAGAGAAACATGTCAGACCAAACATTGACTTGAAACTTGTCAGGGAGACATGCCAGACCAAACCTTGAATTGAAACTTGTCAGGGAGACATGTCAGACCAGACCTAGACTTGAAACGTGTCAGGGAGACATGGCAGACCAAACATTGACTTGAAACTTGTCAGGGAGACATGTCAGACCAAACCTTGAATTGAAACTTGTCAGGGAGACATGTCAGACCAGACCTAGACTTGAAACTTGTCAGAGAGTCATGACAGACCAAACATTGACTAACAACTCGTCAGGGAGACATGTCAGACCAAACCTTGACTAGAAACTTGCCAGAGAAACATGTCAGACCAAACATTGACTTGAAGCTTGTCAGGGAGACATGTCAGACCAAACATTGACTTGAAACTTGTCAGGGAGACATGTCAGACCAAACATTGACTTGAAACGTGTCAGGGAGACATGTCAGACCAAACTTTGAATTGAAACTTGTCAGAGAGACATGTCAGACCAAACATTGACTTGAAACTTGTCAGGGAGACATGTCAGACCAAACATTGACTTGAAACTTGTCAGGGAGACCAGTCAGACTGAAGTTTGACTTGAAACTTGTCAGGGATACATGTCAGACCAAACCTTGACTTGAATATGTCAGGGAGACATGTCAGACGAACCCTTGACTTGAAACTTGTCAGGAAGACATGTCAGACCAAACCTTGACTTAAAACTTGTCAGGGAGACATGTCAGACCAAACCTTGACTTAAAACTTGTCAGGGAGACATGTCAGATCAAACCTTGACTTAAAACTTATCAGAGAGAAATGTCAGACCAAACATTGACTCGTCCACGTAATGGTCGTAATTTGCAACCAGATATTATCACATCACAAATGACTAACACAGGATGAAACTAATCAATGCAAGTTGGTATAAGTACATAAACATGGAACACTATTTATTCAATCCTCGAAGTGGAGTTGTACAAAAACGCATATCTCACTTGTATTCACTTTGATTTTTTGGGAAAGTCAACAAATTATCACCAGTATAAAAACGTTTTGATCATAGTAATGAACATCACTGAAAACCACACTCAAAGTCACACTGGCGTCGTCGAGGCAAACATAATGTGGAGCATGGTGGAATTAGTACACACCTGACCAACAAATTAGAAGCATTTATAAAACAAAAACATATGCATACTCCGTATATCAGCCTTGGTATATGACACTCACCGAAATGCTACTAAGTGGATAGTATCATCATATAAGTGCACCAGTGGTTGTACTGACAAAATAAGAGAACAAAAACATGAAAAAATCCAACATGGCTATTATGTTTCGCTGATTTACCAATAAATTTAACAGGATATCAATATTTATTTTTTCCCGATCAACTTTCACAAGATAGGAATACGGTTTGATATAACATTTGAGTTGTCATTGCTCGTCGAATAATTAACACTCATGTGTGTGTTTTTATACAAATCAATAATGTGGAAATAAAATTTCAGGGTATCATCATCAATACATGTGATTTCCAACCATTCTGAAAAAAATGTATGAAAAGTGAAAAGCCAAGCTTCTCTGTCAGCATTACAGCCAGTGACAACCTGGACCCCATTACTTTCCAAAACTTTACTGTACATGATTGGTCACACTAACCAGCACACATAGCTGGAAATGTGTCTACTTTTGCATATGGTATGTTGGTGGCGTCGTGTTCAACGATTGGGCATAACTATATCAACAAACAACAAATATATACACAAGTGATGTCATTTTTGAAAAAAAATAATTGTAATGTTTATTTAACAAAAGGCTTCAAGCCTATGTGCATTACAATGAATGTACAGAACAGACGAAACAAAGTGTTACACATACCGGGAACCCCCGTAAATAAGCCCCGGGCGTATTCACGGAAGATCGCCCTCAGAAAATCATAAAATAGAAATCGAAAATACGCCCGGGGGCTTATTTTGGGAATAAACTTTTGAATATATACAGTAAATCTATTTGGCCGCGCTGTCGAATACTACCGATTATTTCGTCAATAGTAGCACTATGCACTTACATGTGTTACATTCTTCACATCATGGAAAATACTACTATTGTCGATATAGCCTTGGTAGAAAAGAAAATTGCGAAATTTGTTTCTCAAAAAATATGATACCTATATCGAAGAGAGAATATTATAGCAGCTGATTATTATATGTAGGTATGAAACGATGTCAAACTCATATATTATATATAGGCCTCGGTAAAAGGGTTAACTTACATTATTTGTGTGTATTGGTACACATTATATGCAGACGCCGTACATTTTAATACCGTAGGCCTGATCACGAGGTTCATGATTATACAAAAAAAACATAGATACGCGCGCACCTAGAACGGTAACTGTTATTAACGTTTTCTGTTTTACCATGGAACGAAAACATGCAAAAAATTCGCCCCGGGCGTGTTTTCGGAAAGCTCTTCCGTTAATACGCCCATGAGCCAATTATCGGGAGGGCTTATTTACGGGGGTTCCCGGTATATCTATCTTTATCACATGCTATGAATTTATCTTAAACTACAAACAGTAGGAACACACAGTGATTTCCGACAGTGTGATAACGTTTGTCGAAAACATCATGTTTGCACTATTTTTTCTTCACATTTTTGCTTCACATTTCACATAATTCACATGCACTTTTCCTAATGTGAAACAACAATGAAAGCACGAGTGTTCTATGACGTGACAATGTAACTTCACGCGATTCAGCCTTAGTAACATATAACCATGCAGAAAACGTACAACCACTATGACGTCATAATACAAAGTACTTGACGACCCGGTGATCTGCAGTGTTTATATTGTTTCCTAGCAACGCAATGTTTACGGGTCTTCTACTCATCAGTAGAAGGGGTCCTTGAGTACAATCAAAAATTGTAAGAAGTTCTTGCAATCTTTGGTACAATTTCACTTTAATTTACAGGGGTTGGGTTTTCAAATATTTCAGAATCATAAATTCATAGCATGCGATAAAAACAAAACCTGTTTCGTGTGTTTTCCAGCACACGGGAAAGATCTCGTTTGAACTGGCGGAAGAACATCAGAAATCTTCCGCCAGTTCAAACTTGATCTTTCCCGCGTGCTGGAAAACATACTCACCTAGTTTTGTCATTATATCTACTGATTAACATTAGATGCGTGAAATACAAAAGCAGCGATATCTTTTACACATTTTATCATTCTTAGAAGATAACAATTTTGTGAAAACTTCCACCAAATTAGATTGCCAAGAAACGTGTTCCCGTAAGTGTACATCTCTTAAGTCTTGGAATAAAGGACAAACTAAAAAAATATATTTCATCCTCTACAGTTAAAATATCGCTATTTTTACAGAATTTACAGTGTCTGTCAGATCTGGTTATGTTTACATGTCTTAATCGTTCGACAGCTAGTTCATGATTTATACATCGAAATCGTGCCAGTGTTACCTTATGTTTCCAATTTATATCCAATGTTAAGTACGTACATTTCGAGCTCTGAATTCTTCTTATATCTAGCATACAGATCCAATTTAGAATTATTACTCATATCATCGTGCCAGTTTTGATGTGCAGTATCAATAATCCTTTGTTTAAAATGATAAAGAAATAAATCTACATTACCCAACCCTTGATTATGCCATAGATGACCATACCCATATGTATATAACAAATTTCTTATCTCTGTAACCCATTTATTGCTCCCGACTGTATCGAATTGGTTCAACATTTTGTAAAGTGAGTTAGTATCTTCTTGGTATCATCTTACACACTTTTGAACCAAAATTTTACACATCTATATTTATACTGAACCAACAGAGGTAATCAATCGAATTCTGCTAAAACTGCTGAATTTGAGGTACTATAAGAAACAGAGAGTAAATATTTACAAAATTTTCTTTGAACTAGTTCTATTGAGTCCCGTTTTTTCGTCCCCCAAATTTCTGACCCATTCAATGAGATAGGAACCGCTAATTTGTCAAACACATCTAAAGATAATGTAATAAGTATTCCACCACATGATTTCGTGAATCATTTTATCATAATTATTGGCCTGGGCGGACAGAAAGTTTAATGCAGATGACCACCGTAGTCTCGATATAATACAATACCTAAGTATTTGTAATGACTTACACATTTAATTTCAGTACCATTGAAGTAAAAAAATTCATCACGTCGTAGGTGACCACCGTTTGTAAATACAATAATATTAGTTTTTGACAAGTTGACTGTCAGACCAGTTTCACTACAAAGCGAACTGAGAACATTTAATTGATTTTGTAATCTGCCTACACTGTCATTCACAATACAAATATCATCCGCGTACATAAACATATGTATATCAGGGAAATCACCATCAATATATATATGCTGGGACATTTCATATTCTGACATTTTGTTACAAGTTCATCAATATAGAGTACAAATAAAAACGGAAAAATCATACAACCTTGACGGGTGCACACTGTATATGTGAAGAATTGTGTTATTCCGTTCGATGTTTTAACACAAGAACGTAACTTGCTATACATTGATCTCAAAATTGCAAAAAAATTTTCCATGAATGTTTTTATTTACTAGCCTATAACAAAGTATAGAGTGTGGGATACAATCGACAGCTTTGGAAAAATCAATAAATGCCACATAAAAACGCCCCCCCCCCTCTCTTTTTCGCAAATATTTTGTCATTGATGTCATCTTGTTGCCATTTTTGACGTAAAATATTGCTCCTTAACCCAAATCCAACACATTTAAAAAGAGACATATTGCAAAATCACAATAACCAGTCAATGTCAAAAGAGAAAAGTGTTACCTGACACATGGAATCCAAAATCAATCTGTCGCTTACTACTGCATGGTGTAAAATCGCTCACTCAACACAATGTGGTAATGCACCCTGCAACAAAACTGAAGTCGGTGACTGACCTTCTTTTGTCTAGGGATCAGGTCATGTTATTGTCACCGACTTGAGCTTAACATTTTTGGACAGAAGAGGGACACACGGTAAGAAAAATGCAATTCTGCAATATAATGCATATATATATAGTAACTGAGGGGGATGGTACGATGTTCGAGATACTACTATTTTTATATTTCACAAATATTAGTAGCGGTTGATATATTCCCAGAAATAAGGTTTCTTCCGTCAATATTTACCCAATTTTGACATGGTGGTGACTTTCATCATCATATTAAAAAACGACAAGCATGTGAAGTAATTTTGGAATAACTGCAAAATTACAAAATAGTTGTGCATATCCACAGGATATATGAAACCTGAGACTATTGTCTTAACTCCCGTGTAAAGATTATTCAAATACAGTGTCCAGAAGTTTTTGAAAATGAAAAAGAACACCATCAGCATGTCAAAATTGGGTAAATATTGACGGAAGAATCTTACTTCAGGGGAATATGAACCGCTACTATTTTTTATAGCATTTGTGAAGTACATATATGGGAAGTAGTATCTCGGACATCGTATCACCCCCCTCAGTTACTACATATATGCGTTATATTGCAGAAATTGCATTTTTCTTAACGTGTGTGGATCTTCTGTTCAAAAATTCTTAGCTCAAGTCGGTGACAATAACATGACCTGAGCCATAGACAAAAGAACGACGTCAGTCACCCATTTAAGATATGTTGCAGGGAGGATGAAATATGGCTGTACAATTGGTTACACATCTGTGATCTATATTCGAATATGTGCCAAATGGTTCTTTGTATGCTTGATGTGTATGGCAAGGAAGAGATATACCAATAGGTTTCACCCTTTGATGACGATCTGTTATTCGAAGAAATGATTGTCAGAGTGATGATGAAAAGAGTTTATTATATTGGTCGCTGGTTCTGTGAGTACATGGTGGAATCAAATATAGACTCAGTGTTCATGGACAGTGTTCAGTTGCAAGAATGAACAGCAAACTGTGCCCTTCTAGATGTGACATATTGTTACTCGCGTCCAGTTGTATTACATGTGAAGAGAGAAAATGCGCAATATACAACATAAAAAAGGCATTTGCCACAGATGTATTAGAATGCTACAGAAATCATTGATTTATCTGGGAGTGGAGTTGTAGGTTTGAGCTTGTACATCAAATTGACAATAAAGCCTATGGCTAATTTCCCAGCTGCTGCTGAAGAAATCCCCCATGGCAAACGGTGGTGGTCGTTGATGGGATTCAACTGGACAGGCGAGCTAGTTTGCTACTTCACAGGAACTACTTCAAATCGAATGAGGAATTACTGAAATATTGATTGCTTTTCAGACAAGACAATGTAAATTGAAATACTTGTGACATCAATCCCATACATGCTATTCCAGATTAGTAAATGGATGTTACATAAAATGATTGGGATATTCCTGGTCTAGAGATGTGATCATGCGACAATTACAAAAACTTATTCCTTTTACTCCTATTATTCCTATTATGTATTGTACTACAGATATACGATATACGTGAGATATACGAGAGAATTTAATGGAATTATGTCTATTCTCTTATTGGGAAAGGTTTGCTTCGTTTCATTTTACCCAATATATTTACACAATTTTCGTATTGCTGATATAAAGCCATAAAAATTCTACTCTATCTCACACCTATTCAATACACATTTGACTTATTTTTGTAATACCAATTTCGAAAAAAAATCATGCTGTTCACCCCAAAATAAGAGTTTCATTTCTGGGATGATCTTTTTACGATATACTATGCTTTCCTTACACCCGATAAATATTCTTCTATTTTCAATCAAGTAAAATTTATGACATTGCACAAAACAATGCCTTTTCAGGTAATGTTTATTACTGAGAAAGTCAATGCCTTTTCCTTACATAAAGTGTTTCTCCTAGTTTTGAGTGGACTATGTTTTTTCTTTCTAATTATAAAATTGAATGGCTAATATTGATATTTTAAGGAGAAATAGTATAGTCCTGTCTGTTTGCTGGCTTTATAAAGAGTTGGCCTTTACAAAATATTACAGTGGAGGTCAAAAGCTGCTCAGTTTTGACGGTTGAATCGAGTACAGTCCATCCTCTTGGATTCAAATAAAAATATCATGACAATTCACTCTTTACAATGACACGAGCTTTCCACACCAGGCTTAGGTTAACGTGGTATATAACATGTGAAAAATGAAAATTAAACATCTATGACATTAAACTGAATACAACCAAGATATCTTTGGAGATGTGTTGCACAATGATAATAATTTTATTTGGAGAACTGATGTGATAGCATATGCCCGTGTGACGGGAAAAAACACTCCCACAGAAACTGAATATTTCTCTGTATATTAATGTACATGGTGCAATGTTGAGGCTGTTAGAATGGACGCTTCATTACCAGCTAACATCAAGCCACCATAATATGCATCAACAATAAATTCCTGCTATACTCACAACACAGATCTAGACTACACATAGCTTATATCCTCGAGAAGCCATATCACGAGGTGACAAACTTGGGCCAAAGTAGCCCACTTAGAAAGTTATTTAAGCTATAAACAAACTGAATGCTCGAATGTCCTGACTGACCGTGTTGGTGTATTTCCTCCATACCACATCAGTAATGAAGCTCAAACGCTTGAATCAGACGAATGTCAGTGTCTTTAGCATTTTATTTGAGTAATATGTAACAAATGCCGGATCATATGGCGCCTGATCGGAAATATTTCACACCTTTGCAAGTTGATCAATACCTGATCATAGACCCATTTCGAGATAAGAATTACAAGTGCCTCAAAATACAAGTGCCGATTTGATGGTGGTGTCCACTTCTGAAATCTCATCGACGGACTCTCATCGAGGAGCATCGACGGGTTGATAAGATCCTGAGAAACTGCTGTTGATAAAATCCTGACAGATAAAAAAACACTGCTCAGAATTAAAAAAAAAAAAATATTGGTACTATAATAAATTGAAGTACCACGTTTTCAGCTGACTTCAGGATTACAAATCCATTTGTGAGGCTCATTTTTCAATTTGAGTTAAAAAACAATGTGATATCCAAGATGGTCGCCAATATGGCCGCCGAAGGGAAACCGACAGTGCTTAGAAAATAAAACTTTTTGACTATTGGTCATAGAACCAATTGTAATACCACTTTTTCAGCTGATTTTAGGATGCCCAATACATTTTTGGGGCTAGTTTTTCAATTTGAGGTCAGGAACAAGGTGATATTCAAGATGACCGCCAAAATGGCTGCCTACCGAAAATCATGCCTGGTAAAAACAAACACTTATTGTTCATATAATAAATTGAAGCACCACTTTTTCAGCTGATTACAGGATGACCAATCCATTTGTCAGGTTCATTTTCCAACTTGAGTTTAAGAACAAAGTGATATCCAAGATGGCCGCCAAGATGACTGCCGAAGGAAAACCGCCAGTGCCTAGAACATACAACATTTTAAATATTGCTTCCAGAATTGATTGTAACACCACTTTTCGAGCAATTTTCACCGTGATTAATCCATTCGTGTGTTTGATTTTTAGGTTACCGGACCTTTGGTCCGATAACCTATTGCCATGGCATTGCGTCCATCGTCCGTCGTCGTCCGTCTACATTTTTATCTTTAAAGTTTACAATCGAATCTTTCTGAAATTTCCCACAATAATGCCTAAAAATATTTCGAGAAGGAGGTATTTTTTAGTTTTTTGATTTTCATATATATTTCAAAATGGCGGCTTTTTTTGACGAAAAACGGCCAATTTTGGACCTTGACGGTCGTTTTCTCAGAATCTGTTCAGTACATTTTTCTTATTGATGCATAACACTTATCATATATATCCCTGTGGCGGTCTGCCAGAGCCTGTGTCGCACCATCCCAGGGCGAAGGGCCTGCAATCCAGGGGGCGAACCGCCGAGTCAGCGACGGTACCCCTCCTGGACCCCTATGAAAATTGTCCCTAGGGCCCTCGCGGGCCTTAGCCGAAGGGTAAGGACGATAGACTCATTGCCGAGTCCTCCGTTGTACTCTCGCCTTGCTCAACTCTGAGACAACTCCACTGAACACATCGCGACTCCAGAATATTTATAGTCCTGAAGCACTACATATGAGGGAAATGACGTAAGACCATTGTTACAGATTAACGGGTGAGAGAATTAGAGAGCGTTGCTGGGCAGCGCATGTGCACCGAACACGAAGTATCAAATGCCGCACACATACATGTAATGGTGACATCGATGTTCACACGGTCATATGTTCACACTGCGAACCTTGATTGGAAGGTCTGTTACCTGCCAATGCTGCCATGGCCAAACCAAAATTGTCCGGTAACATATCTTAGTCTTTGGGCTAATTCTTAAAATCTCAAATTGAAAAACTAACCTCAAAAATGGATTGGACATCCTAAAATCAGCTGAAAAAGTGGTACTACAATTGATTCTAGGACCAACAGCTGAAAAGTTGTATTTTCCAGGCAGTGGTTTTCGGTCGGCGGCCATCTTGGCGGCCATCATGGATTTCTCGAATTGCTCAAGAATGTCTGCTTGATATCTGGTTGATATTCAATGAAGATGTCCTAGGGTAATAAAATCCACTGAGAAAATTAATATATCAGACGATGCAGGGTAGGGCCTTAAAATCATCTTTGGCTGCCTGACTAATACGAGGGAAATGACGTAAGACCATTGTTACAGATTAACGGGTGAAAGAATTAGAGAGTGTTGCTGGGCAGCGCATGTGTATCGAACACGAAGTGGCCAGAAATAAGAAAATGTTTAGAAAGAATCTCCTGCCGTGATTTTTGGGCAAAATCGCCACACATATATGGCACAACTAATGATGACCTTGAACTTGACGTCAGATGACCTTGAGTGCCAAATGTCTGACTCAGAATGTGTAAATTGACCTGAGCGGCCTAAACGATTCCACCCAGATATATATTTGTATTATGAACATATAGAATATCAAATGCCGCACACATACACGTAATGGTGACATCGATGTTCACACGTTCATATGTTCACACTGTGAACCTTGATTGGAAGGTCTGTTACCTGCCCATGCTGCCATGGCCAAACCAAAATTGTCCGGTAACATATCTTAGCCTTTGGGCTAATTTTAAAAATCTCAAATTGAAAAACTAACCTCAAAAATGGATTGGACATCCTAAAATCAGCTGAAAAATTGGTACTACAATTGATTCTAGGACCAACAGCTGAAAAGTTGTATTTTCCAGGCAGTGGTTTTCGGTCGGCGGCCATCTTGGCGGCCATCTTGGATTTCTCGAATTGCTCAAGAATGTCTGCTTGATATCTGGTTGATATTCAATGAAGATGTCCTAGGGTAATAAAAATTAATATATCAGACGATGCAGGGTAGGGCCTAAAAATCATCTTTGGCTGCCTGACTAGTGACTATAAAACCCAATGTCGGTAGTATGGCTCTAATCTCCAGCTCAATACAGCTGTAATTCCCCCTCAGCTGAACAATGAAAAGGCAGATTTTAGGTCTCAGAATCATGAATGGCATTTAGCATATGGTCATTCAAATATATATTCATTGAATAATATTGCCCAACAGCGTTTAGCGCTTACATCTCGTCTTTGGTATGGAACATTTCTGTTGATATAATTAAGGTTGTCAGAGTGAGCCACGTTTTTTCATGCAGCTAGCATTCGTTTCCTCGCCACATGAAATCTGTGCCTCGAGGCTGCACACTGCCATTTGACATAGTTCAAATACAAAGACAATCGTTTGAGATCCATGTGTCAACTCGTACAATGTGCATGGAACATGGAGTCATCCGAATGCAACAAATCAGCACGAGACCACAAATGAATCAGATACATTTGTAATATATCCCCATTTATCATCGTGTGATCACACAATACCTCACGATTTATCATCATGCAATTAGCGCCCAGAGACCTAGTAGCTTTTATGTCTATACCTCATGACATGTGTGGGCTAATTGGCCACAAAGTTGAAAACGATCACAATGAAGTAACATCCCATCCCAGTCATTCATCACAGTCTGTGTCTGTCACATGGACTCGGATGAGGGACTGCAGGCAGATTGAAAGCCAGGTAAATCTAGTGGACTTAAAGCTCAAATCTACTAATTAACAACTAGCGTTAATCGACTGATCACAGCAGAGATCGAATGTGATTTTATATTGCTAATGTGCTAGATCAATAACCAATGTGAAGCACAGTGGAATTCAAACCCATGTCAATATTCCAAACTACGTCTTCAATGTCAGACAAGTACCAACTGTTTAACTAATAATAGCGATTAAACAATTCACATGTACACATTGTTAGAAGATCTGCATATAGCATGAGAGAGAAGGAATCAGATAATACAAGTTATATAATAAAGACCAAAATCCGTACTTCAGCACTGCAACACAGAAATGTGAAGTCTGTCAAAGATTTATAAAGGCAAAATCCACTAATCACCCAAATAACCATCAAGCATATTTTCCGACAGCTCTTAAATCAACTGATAATCCAACTTTACACTCATGAAAACTATCAGTAGATATCAATTTCCACTGGGAAGTACTCACAAGTAGTTATGAGGTCTGACATCATTGATATCTCGAATGCTTCATTGCAGTGTGTATGTCGCTTTATTGAAGTAATATAAGCGCAACACCAACAAAATTAAACTCTACGCCATCGTAACTAGTTGCTTCATTTCAGCTCCAAATAACCCAGATTGGACAGTTTTATACCAAGGGTTAGGAAATGTTACCAGAGTAAGTTTTAGGCCCGACTGCACATGTCGTACTTTAGAAAAGTATCACTTAAGCGTAAGTTACACTCTACCAAGTGACCGCAAAGTAGAACTTTCACAGAGTGTAGCTTGGATTGCACATGTTCAACTTAGGTCCTCACTTTGTTTAGTGTGCAGCGGAGTGTATCTAACGAGGAATTTGTTGAGCATTCGCGAACTGCAAGACACAATACTCGTGTCACGAAGATTTGCATTTTCAACTTCTACAACACACGAAATATGCTATCGATACTTCAAAGCTATAAAAATGCTACTGAAAGCAAGAAATATTGATGAGAGCATCACACGGGAAAAATGGCATGAATTAAAATCCAAGTGAATTCAAAACGTAGGTTCCATTACCATAATATTATCTGGTTCCATGCAATGTTCATAGAATTATATAATCACCCGGTTTTTTTTTCAGATATATCACGAATTGTGTGTCAACTTATGATCACCTCAAGCGAGTGAATATGAAATTATCTATCATAATGATAATGATAATAACTGTTAAGGTAGTGCGCTCCAAACAGTGGGATAAGGGGTCAAAAAAAAATACATTTGTAGATACCTGTATCACGATAATCTAGAGCTTCAAAATGACATATTTTGTAGAGTAACTGATCAGCATTTTAAAACGTAAAAGAAAATAGGGGGTCACCCTATCCGTTTGCACGGAAAACATGATGCAAAATATGAATATGGACGAAAAAAATGTGCAAATATGCCCAATTTTTTTTTAGTTATATGTATGTCATTTTGATCGAATATGTCTGAGAAACCAGTACGATGACCCCTTGTTTTCCTTTCAGTATTAGGATGCTGATCAATTACTCTATGGAAAAGGTTATTTGAAGCGATCATATTTAGGGAATAACTTAAATTCTGATCTCTCATTACCTCACTGTTTGGACTACGTTAAATTCTATGTCCCCGGTTAAATTATAACAGATGTCACGGTACAGTATGTTGCTCATCTTGGTATGAAGTATTGGTGCATCTTGCGGAGAAATATGAACTATAAGATATTTCAATGATATAAGTTGTTGTCATCGCAATTATTCTGCACAAACGTACATCCCATGAAAACTCGTTTTGAAGTTAATCATATGGGTTTGGACTAATAACTCAATATTCATTGCTCCCCCCCCCCCCACACACACACACACACACAGCATGCATGTCGCGAGAATGTAGTTTTTGTTCAATTTAGTTTTTCCATAAGAATATTAACCATTAATGTCTTTATATTGACACGTTGTAGAAACTATAATAGACCGCAAGATTCATAGCATCATTTGTCAGAGATCAATGCTTGAAGAGAGAGTCGCCATGATGTATTTGACATCTACATGGAGTGTCCTACAATTTTGTAATCAATATACAAAAATGGGAAAATAATAAAAAAAAAACTGAAATACTAAATTGACTCGAGATTTTACATGTATCTATATCGCCAAACGTTTATCTATACCTCTGAGAACCTATAATGCTATAGTTATACAAATCACTTCAAAAAAACGTGCATATACATAGCATGAGTTGCGCTAAGTGCAGCTTTAGGGAGCCTCATGCCTCACTAACATTTCACTAAATTTAAGGGCTGTTAAAGTGTCACTTCGACACAAAGTGAGAGGTGTGCAATCGAAAAGTGTGACTTGAGTTGAACTTTTCCTTAAGTATGGCTAAAGTACGACATGTGCAGTCGGGCCTTAGTGTTAAACCACAATAGTTTTCACTAAAATTGCCGTTTTGACCTTACAAATTTTGACTTACCATTAGAATGTGCCTATATTTAAGCTTTATCATCAAGTGTTCCAGGAGTTTACTCTTTGCAACCTCCAATATAAAGGAGAAAGTTCCAATGGCCAAAAAAGGAGTTTATCTTGCCTGGAAATGCTTGAGCCAAATAGTGACTTGATTTCGAACAAAGAAGTATAGCTTCCATTATGAAAGTGGAAGAAAAACTCCATTCCAAAGATCCTGAGAAACTGCTGCTGATAAAATCCTGACAGATACAAACTGTAGAAGCGGTAATGGTTGGAGAGAATGGATTTAGGATCGTGCATGGAAAACTCCAGTGACTATGAAACCAAATTTCGGTAAGTATGGCTCTAATCTCTGAGTAATACAGCTGTAATCCCCCCTCAGCTGAACAATGAAAAGGCAGATTTTGGGTTTCAGAATCGTGAATGGCATTTAGCATATGGTCATTCAAATATATATTTATTGAATAATATTGCCCAACAGCGTTTAGCGCTTACATCTCGTCTTTGGTATGGAACATTTCTGTTGATATAATTATGGTTGTCAGAGTGGGCCACGTTTTTTCATGCAGCTAGCATTCGTTTTCTCGCCACATGAAAGCAGTGCCTCGAGGCTGCACACTGCCATTCGACATAGTTCAAATACAATGACAATCGTTTAAGTTACATGCGTCAACTCGTACAATGTGCATGGAACATAGTGTCATCCGAATGTAATAAATCGGCACGAGACCACAAATGAATCAGATACATTTGTAATAAGTTCCCATTTATCATCGTGCGGTCACACAATACCTCACGATTTATCATCATGCAATTAGCGCCCAGAGACCTAGTAGCTTCTATGTCTATCCAACATGATAGGTGTAGGCGTATTAGCCACAAAGTTGAAAACGATCATAATGAAGTAACATCCCACCTCAGTCATTCATCACAGTCTGTGTCTGTCACATGGACTCGGATGAGGGACTGCAGGCAGATTGAAAGCCAGGTAAATCTAGTGGACTTAAAGCTCAAATCTACTAATTAACAACTAGCGTTAATCGACTGATCACAGCAGAGATCGAATGTGATTTTATATTGCTAATGTGCTAGATCAATAACCAATGTGAAGCACAGTGGAATTCAAACCCATGTCAGTATTCCAAACTACGTCTTCAATGTCAGACAAGTACCAACTGTTTAACTAATAATAGCGATTAAACAATTCACATGTACGCATTGTTAGAAGATCTGCATATAGCATGGGAGAGAAAGAATCAGATAAAACAAGTTATATAATATATACCAAAATCCGTACTTCTGCACTGCAACACGGCAATGTGAAGTCTGTCAAAGATTTATAAAGGCAAAATCCACTAATCACCCAAATAACCATCAAGCATATTTTCCGACAGCTCTTAAATCAACTGATAAACCAACTTAACACTCATGAAAACTATGATTTGATTTGATTTGATTTTATTCGGTAAATAATGTAAAACATATAACAGAAATACATGTATATGAAAGACATTAAAAACCAGGATAACACATGAAAGTGAAAACACTTATTTCCAATGTGGTCCTAGAAAATATCACATGACCCTCATAGTACAGTATAATAACAAAAAGAAAAATAAGGAAAAAAAAAAAAAAAAAAAAAAAAAAAAAAAAAAAAAAAAAACCCTAACAATTGTATAATTCGAAAATGATGTAAAAGATCAGATTTAAACTAAATATATGCCAAAAGGGGCAACCAAAAAAAAAATTAAAAATAAATAAAAGTGTTGGATTCCTGGTTGACAATTTGACTAAAAAGATGTGACTTAACAGATTTCTTAAAATTGACTAGATTGTTTATTGACTGTATATGGCTTGGAAGTATATTCCAAGCCTTAATACCACCATACATGAATGATGTAGCACCAAAAGGACCGGTGTGAGGTATTTTCAGAGCAGTAGCACTTGACCTGGTGTTTATAGAGTGAGAATTTTGAATCAAGCTGAATTGGTCTGAAAGAAAGTTTGGGGCTGTACCATGGAGAATTTTGAAAACTAGATTCAGCTTGAGTTGGGTATTACGCGCTTCAACTGGCAACATATTTACCTGCTTGAATTCATCAGCCCCTATATGGGTTCTGGCCGGTGCACCTAATATGAAACGTATTAGTTTATTCTGGGAGACTTGTAAGCGCTGTTTGCACCTCCTAGTCAACCCAGAGTACCATGACGTACATGCGTAGTCATAGTGACATTGAATTAGGGCCGATACTAGCAATTTCTTAGTTTCTCTGCTAACAGAGTTAGCTTGCCGAAAGAGAAACTTTAGTTTGGCATTGGACTTTTTTATTATCTTGTCCACTATGCCCTCTCCATCCAGAGACTGGTCTAAAGTAAGGCCCAGGTACTTGACTTGTGTACAGCAGGTCAATTCCTTACCATCACAGAGCACCTTAATGGATTTTGTTTTGCTGAGTTTTCTCTTCGAAGCAAAGAGGATAGACTCGGTTTTGCCTAAATGGAGTGACAGTTTATTATCAATCAGCCATTCTCTGATTGATTCCAACTCCTCAGAAAGTCTATGTTGGATCACCTCGGGACTCTTTCCGGCCACAATAAGAGCAGAGTCATCGGCATACAGTTGCAGTTTGCAACCTACAGATGAGGTAATGTCATTGACATAGATCAGAAAAAGTAAAGGGCCCAATATTGACCCTTGAGGTACTCCGCATGAAATGTTTGCTGGGTCAGACAAAGTACCCCCTATTTCCACCATCTGATGGCGGTTGCTGAGGTAGGACTTAAACCAGTCCAAAGACTTCTGATGGAGCCCCACAGCTTCAAGCTTCATCAGCAAGATGTCATGATCCACCGTATCAAAGGCTTTTTGGAGGTCCAGCAGAACCATCCCTATGTAGTTGCCTTTGTCCTGTTCCAGCTTAATATAGTCTAGAAGGTGGACCAAACTGGTCTCAGTCGAAAAATCCGACCGAAACCCTGATTGATACTCATATAGTAGAGCATGATCAGAGAGGTGTTGGTACAGTTGGTTATACACCACCCTCTCAAACAGTTTCGATAGAGTGCTGAGAATCGAGACAGGTCTATAGTTGCCAGGTTCTGATTTAGTGTTCTTCTTGTAGATAGGAGTCACCCTTGCCATTTTAAAATCATCAGGAATTACACCAGAAGATAAAGATAAATTTAGAATATGGGCAAGGGGAGTACTTATGAGCTTGGCACCGTCTTTAACGAAACGAGGAGAAAGTTGATCTAAACCGGTTGCCTTGCTGGGGTCAAGGTTACACAGGATCTTATGCACCTGTTCTGCAGATACCTCTGAAAAACAGAAAGAGGCATTTAGTACATTTTTAGACCGATAAAAATCAAACACATGACTTTGACCATATTTGCCGATACTTGATGGAAGTTTTTCAACTAGTTTAGTGGCAACAGTAGTAAAAAATTGATTGAAACAGTCTGAAACCTTAGCTTTATCAAAACATAAATCACTTTCTATGCGCAGGCCGATGTTACCGACTTTAGTTTTACAAGTCAGTATTAACTATCAGTAAATATCAATTTCCACTGGGAACTGAGTCACATCAACTCATGGGAAGGTCTGGTTTCCCCATTCTGTTATCCCACTGGAGCTTGCTATAACACAATGTGGTACAATATGCACCAGTGGTGGAATGTGATGAGCATTCGAGGACATACATTAATGAGATGATCGGAGAAGAAAAAGAGCAAAGGACCCGTGAATATCAAAATGTCCAATCTCCATGAAACATCATCCGGTTCCTGTCTTATTAAATTTTTGGGCCTTTCCCCGAGATTACTTTGGCAGATAATAGTTGCCATATACACCTGGGCGAGGTTGTTACTGCATATTTATTCTATTACACAATGCATGTGCATGAGGGTTTCACAGAAGTTGCAGCAGTTTCCGAGGGATATCATGACAATGACACAAATGTTTTCCGGGCTCGTTGAGGTGATGGAATGAAACACGCTATGCGTCTTGAAGTACGATATTGCTAATATGGGACACATTGATGGAGGCGAGATTAGTCTGGTCATTTTCATAAACTATCCAAAAGTTATTTTTTGTGCTCAAAATCCACCTTCCCATAGCTTTCACTTATTTGATTGATTTGTCTTCTTTGATTGATTAAAAAGGACATTTAATCAGCTTGATAAAAGTTGTAGTTCCGTCTGTATTTTCGAAATGCAATCATACCTTAAGGTATTCATCACACTTTTTTCTTCAATCCTACGATAATTATTAGCAGAAATTATAACATAATTTAGTCATGGTTACCAGATACTTGAATTGCTGGTATATGTCTACCTTTTTTACAACTACTTTTTGTCCAAATACAGCCAATCAAACTGATACAAACAAAACGGTTTGAGCTGCATTCTTTATGTACTTTTACCGGAAATCAACAGCTTTTAACGTTTTTCACGCATCATAAATACAATGTTTTACATGTGGTAGTACTTCTCACGTTCTCTACATAGCCGTAAAATCTGACAGGTTTCATTTCTGGGAGGGGTTTTTAACAATAATATATGCATTTCTTTTGCCCAATAAATATTTTTACGTGCAAGCAACTACCATTTTTGCAGAGAACCTTATGCAAAAACAATGATTGTAGTGGGTGCTGAACATGTTGGTGAAGGCCAACAACTTCTCTGCACAAAATGTAGTTTCCTAATAGTAATAAATATGTGTGCTAGTTTTTAAACTTTACAAATGTAAAGGACTAAAATGACATCATTCCTGGCTGATTCCTGTCTGCTTGCGGACTTTTTCGGGGCAGTTTTATCGAGTACAGTCTGTCTGCTTGGATTCAAACATAGAACGGCCTGATATTTCATGATACATCATCAACGATTTAGCGTTTAAACAACTTGATATCAATACATCCCAATGAATGGGATAAAATTTGTAAACGAGGTGACAAAAATGTCAGTAAAACAATAATGCTTTAGTCTCTCTTTCAGTCGATCATGTCAAAAGGCAATTTTAATAAAGTGAAGCTTGTGAATTCATGACTGCACCATTACAGAAGTATAAATGTAAGTTTCAGGAAACTGTTGTTAGAGGAGCTCACACGGGGGCGCTAGCCTAGAACACTTGGTTGCCACGGGACACGGCTGTACGCTGCTGGTCGGCCCCTGGTCACTTGCTTCCTGCCTGCCTGCCTAGCTGGACAGTCTGCTCTACTGCTGCTTGTGGGGGCCAGCAGGTGGGGGCCAGCTTGGGCCCAGCAGCGGGTCATTGTGCACACGGATAACACCACGGCAGCTGCCATGGTCAACAAGGGCTCCACCGCGAACCCAGCCTGCATGCACCTCCTGAGAAAACTGTGTTCTCTCTCCCTGCAGTACAATTTTGCCCTTACGGCTGTATACATTCCGGGTCGGGATAATGACATTCCAGATGCTATCTCCAGGTTTCATGAACTAGGACAGATTAACCGTTTCTTTGCATGTATTGGGGACTGTAATATGCACTCTGTACAATGGCTTCGTCATATGTCATACCAAGCATTTGTGTCTATCTTTCCCCAGATACGCGACGCCTTCACCAGGAGCTGGACAGGGAGGTGGCATTCTACAGAGCGCAGTGCTTCGGCCAGGCAACGCAGCAGGCCTACAAGACCCACCTTCGGAGGTATCTGAGGTTCTGCCAAGATGCGAGTGTCCCTCCTCTGCCGGTATCCAATGACACTCTGTGCAAATATGCCGCCTTCCTGGCCCGCTCCAGATCTGCACCTACAGTACGTCAATACATGAACGTTGGTCGGCTGTTAAACCTGGAATACGGATTGCCCAGCCCTCTGGCCTCCTGTGAGGTTAAGTCCGTTCTGAACGGAATCAAGCGCCAAAAGGGGGAAAACACGTGCCAGAAGTCTCCGATGCTGATTGACCACCTCAGAGCCATCCACAAGCACCTGTGTCTGGACAACCTGTAACACCTACAGCTCTGGGTGGGGTGTCTGGTCGCCTTCTTCGGTGTCCTTAGAGTGAGTAATGTCTCATCTCCCAGCTCAACAAGTGTCCCTGACCTTGCAATCAGGCGGCAAGATGTGGCGTTTTTCGAGCAAGGGTTGCTTCTATGTGTGTCGCGATCCAAAACCATCCAGTACAAGCCTCGCGTCCATCAGGTGGTGCTCCCGTATGTTCCAGGGAGCATACTCTGCCCGGCCACAGCACTCACCACCTTGCTGGCGAAAACACTGGATGTTCCCAGCTCTGCTCCACTTCTCTCCACCGTGGATTCCACCGGTAAGCTACATTCCATGACCCAGAGTCATTTTCGAAAGTCCCTCACCATGGTCCTGGAGCAACTGGGCCTGTCGTCAAAGACCTACAACACACACAGCCTCAGGAGAGGCGGTGCCACCTGGCTTCTCTCCCGTGGAGTCCCCCTGGCCATGGTCAAGGCCATAGGGGACTGGTGCAGTGATGCGGTCTTCCTGTATCTCAAGCCCACAGTGGACATGAAAAAAGCAGCGGTCTGGACAGCCACCCAGGGACTGTAACCTACCCCAGTCACAAACAGTTTTTCTCTTCTTTTTCTTTTTTTTTTCTTTAAACTCAAATCTCGTAATAGTAATGTTATATGTGGGTTTGGGGGTTTTATTATACATTTGTCATATATATGTGGTAAAAGTTATACATGTACTCACCAGCTTTATATGTCTATACATGTGTATGTAAATAAATGTAATCGCCCACGTGTTGTTTCTCTAAATGTAAGTTTCAGGAAACTGTTGTTAGAGGAGCTCACACGGGGGCGCTAGCCTAGAACACTTGGTTGCCACGGGACACGGCTGTACGCTGCTGGTCGGCCCCTGGTCACTTGCTTCCTGCCTGCCTGCCTAGCTGGACAGTCTGCTCTACTGCTGCTTTTGCGTGTTTTTTACCCACCACACCCAACCCTGGGTTTTATTATACATTTGTCATATATATGTGGTAAAAGTTATACATGTACTCACCAGCTTTATATGTCTATACATGTGTATGTAAATAAATGTAATCGCCCACGTGTTGTTTCTCTAAGTAGCAATGCATTGATGTAACAGTTGTACAGCGCTTGTAATGATGATAGTGTGCAAATTGCCAGAACAATGTACGAGATTGTTGTGGCGGATAAACTACAGTGAGTAGAAATCCCAACTTATATTTTCTATGAATCATTCATCAGAGACCAATGACAAGTAAAAATATGGAAATCTCAAAATATTGTATTACAGTGAAATAAATACAATCAAATGAGATGAATCCCAGATGTGCTACTTTGTTCTTCTTGATTCAATCAAATTTATCCATTTACCGGTGGACTAGGGATTGTGTGCTAGTGTTCCAGCTAAATGTCAGCCATGGTTTTAGGTTACCGGACCTATAATCCAATAACCTACTGGAATGGCGTGGTGTCCGTCTTTGTCTGTCAACATTCTGTCATCGCCATTTGTCTAAATTTTATATTTGAAGGGGATAGTGGCATCTTTTCCTTTGTATACAAACACCTGAGAATAACTCAAGAGGCTAATATTTTCTATTGTCTAATTTCTGATTTTCGTGGGGTTTTTTTTCGTTCAAAATTAAAATCTGTTCGGTAAAATATTTCTCTAGTTGTCGCCACTTAAATTTATTTTCACACCTGGCACTAACGGTCTTCCGTAATATGATGATATGTGTGGTGACCTCGAATTAAACCTACAATAGGGTCTGTAAGTCTCGTGCCGTCACGGTGTGATTCTGGGGACCAACAAACATACACCTTTTGTGTTACCTGAGTAATTTGAGTTCTAACTGGAGTTCTACTCATGTTGAACAAAATGTGTGTGTTTGTTGGTCCCCAGAATCACACCGTGACGGCACGAGACTTACAGACCCTATGATCAGAACATTTTCGCTGAAAACGACCATTTTGAATTCGTAGGCTCAACATTGTACATGTCTCTGCTAACGTTTCTCAGCCCTTCGGGCAAATTTTCCCGTGCAGCTATCGTTCGTATGGCACCCCGTTCGTGCCACAAACGGGGAGATACTAGGAGATACTATGACATACATAGGGGATACTAAGTCATACTTATGAGATACTAAGTCATACGTATGAGATAATAAGTCATACATATGAGATACTATCTCATACTTATGAGATACTAAGTCATACATAGGAGATACTAAGTCATACGTATGAGATACTAAGTCATACATATGAGATACTAAGTCATACATATGAGACAATAAGTCATACGTATGACCTATTATCTCATATGTATGACTTAGTATCTCCGACGTATGACATAGTATCTCATACGTATGACTTAGTATCTCCGACGTATGTCATAGTATCTCCTACGTATGACTTAGTATCTCATACGTATGTCATAGTATCTCCTACGTATGACTTAGTATTTCGTACGTATGAGATAAATAAAAAAATAACTCCCCTTTTTGGTGGCACGAACGGGGCGCCATACGTTCGTAGCTGCGTCAAATAAAAACCTAGGAAAAGTTGTGCTTTGGAGTGCATTTTACCATTTCGATGTGGTACAAATACAAAGGATAACAATTGGTTAAACCGTATATATTCAAGCTGTGTTTATATTGTGGTCAATATGTCCAGTATCATTGGTCATCTCAGTGCTGTGTCATACAATATGTGGGGAAATGTAACGTGTAACGAGGGCAATAAACCGGCATGAAACAACAGATGAATCAGACAATATGTCCCCATTCATCATCGTCCGATCACACAATAATCACATTTTGTCATCATGCAATTAGCGCCCAAAGACCTAGTAGGTTTTATGTCTATAATCATGGCAGCTGGGAGCTAATTGGCGACAGAATTGAATGAAATAACATCCCATCCCCGTATGATCCCAGTCATTCATCACTGTCTGTGGCTGTCATATGGACTTGGATGAGGGACTGTAGGCAGATCGAAAGTAAGGTAAAGCAAATATCCAAGACTATGCCTGGCATACTGTGAATTTATATTGCTAACATATTAAATTAATCACCACTTCGAAGCCGCAGATACCAGTAGCATGGAAGTTGAAGATGCAAATAATATGAATTACATATTATATACCAAAATCCTTCCTCCGCCAATGCAACACAGAAATATAGTGAAGTTCATCAGGGATTATAAAAGCAGGATCCACTAATCAGCCAAATGATCATCAAGCATATTTTCAGAGAGCTCCTCAAGCACTCGAAGAACCAATTTTACACTCATGAAAACTACCAGCAAATATCAATTTACACTGTCGAGTACTTACAAGTTGCTATGGCTTTTGACATCATCAGTATTTTTTTAGGTTTTATTATTTGGGATCTCTTGGGTGATTTCAGCCGTAAAAAATAAACCAGATTTGACAGTATTTAGAAAAGTACATGAAAAGTGATTCTCATTTTTGTACCCCAAATTATCTCCCATCAAAGATTTGCCACAAACACTGTAATCATTTTTTTGTGTTCCCGGAATGAGGCTACGACTGAGCACTAGCTTCATGAAGTGGTTGCAAGCATATCAAGCATGTGCAATCTGTTGAACTTCGTATCATGAGAAATTATTTATTGGCAGTTATGAATAATACTTATATCTTTACCAGAAATGATGTATACGGTGTACCATTGCCAGACCAAGTCTTGACTTGAAACTTGTCAGCAGACATGTCAGTCCGAACCTTGACTTGAAACCTGTCAGGAGACATGTCAGTCCAAACCTTGACTTGAAACTTGTCAGGAGACATGTCAGTCCGAACCTTGACTTGAAACTTGTCAGCAGACATGTCAAACCGAACCTTGACTTGAAACTTGTCAGGAGACATGTCAGTCCAAACCTTGACTTGAAACTTGTCAGAGAGACATGTTAAACCATATATGTTTTGAAACTTGTCGGGAGACATATGTGACCAAACCTCGACTTGAAACTTGTCAGGGAAGACATGTCAGTCCAATCCTTGACTTGAAACTTGTCAGAGAGACATGTCAGACCAAACCTTGACTTGAAATTTGTCAGAGAGACATGTCAGTCCAATCTTTGACTTGAAACTTGTCACAGAGACATGTCCGATCAAATATGCTTTGAAACTTGTCAGAAAGACATGTCACACCAAGCTTTGACTTAAAACTTGTCAGGGAGACATGTCAGTCCATTTCTTGACTTGAAACTTGTCAGAGAGACATGTCAGACCAAACCTTAACTTAGAACTTGTCAGGAGACGTGCCAGTCCAAACCTTGACTAAAAAACTTGTCAGAGAGACATGTGAAACCAAATATGTTTTCCAATTTGTCAGGGAGACATGTCAGACCAACCCTTGACTTGATACTTATCAGGAGACACTACAGTTCAAACCTTGACTTGAAACCTGTCGGAGAGACATGTCAAAACAAATATGTTTTGCAACTTTTCAGGGAGACATGTCAGACCAAACCTTAACTTGAAACTTTTCAGAGAGACATGTCAAACCAAATATGTTTTCCAACTTGTCAAGGAGACATGTCAGACCAAACCTTGACTTGAAACTTGTCAGAGAGACATGTCAAACCAAATATGTTTTCCAACTTGTCAAGGAGACATGTCAGACCAAACCTTGACTTGAAACTTGTCAGGGAGCCATGTTAGAACAAAGTTTGACTTGAAACTTGTCAGAGAGCCATGTCAAACCAAACCTAGACTTGAAACTTGTCAGGGAGGCATGTCTGACCAAACCTTGACTTCAAAACTGTCAGGAAGCCATGTCAGACCAAACCTTGACTTGAAACTTGTCAGGGAGCCATGTCAAACCAAACCTTGACTTGAAACTTTCCAGGGATACATGTCAGACGACACCTTGACTTGAAACTTGTCAGGGAGACATGTCAGACCAAACCTTGACTTGAAAATTGTCAGGAAGCCATGTCGGACCAAACCTTGACTTGAAACTTGTCAGGGAGCCATGTCAAACCAAACCTTGACTCGAAACTTGCCAGGGATACATGTCAGACGACACCTTGACTTGAAACTTGTCAGGGAGACATGTCAGACCAAACATTGACTTGAAACTTTTCAGGGAGATATGTCAGACCAAACCTTGACTTGAAACTTTTCAGGGAGACATGTCAGACCAAACCTTGACTTGAAACTTGTCAGAGAGACATATCAAACCAAATATTGTTTTGAAACTTGTCAGAGAGACATGTCAGACCAAACATTGACTTGAAAATTTTCAGGGAGATATGTCAGACCAAACCTTGACTTTAAACTTTTCAGGGAGACATGTCAGACCAAACCTTGACTTGAAACTTGTCAGAGAGACATATCAAACCAAATATTGTTTTGAAACTTGTCAGAGAGACATGTCAGACCAAACCTTGACTTGAAACTTGTCAGGGAGCCATGTCAAACCAAACCTTGTCTTGAAACTTGTTAGGGAGACATGTCAGACCAAACATTGACTTGAAACTTTTCAGGGAGATATGTCAGACCAAACCTTGACTTGAAACTTTTCAGGGAGACATGTCAGACCATACCTTGACTTGAAACTTGTCAGAGAGACATACCAAACCAAACATTGTTTTGAAACTTGTCAGAGAGACATGTCAGACCAAACCTTGACTTGAAACTTGTCAAGGAGTCATGTCAGACCAAACCTTGACTTGAAACTTGTCAGGGAGCCATGTCAGACCAAACCTTGACTTGAAGCTTTTCATGGAGACATGTCAGACCAAACCTTGACTTGGAACTTGTCAGGGAGACATGTCAAATCAAACCTAGACTTGAAACTTGTCAAGGAGCCATGTCAGCCCAAACCTTGACTTGAAACTAGTCAGGGAGCCATGTCAGACCAAACCTTGACTCGAAGCTTGTCAGGGAGCCATGTCAGACCAAACCTTTACTTTAAACTTATCAGAGAGACATGTCAGACCAAACCTTGTTTTGAAACTTGTCAGAGAGACATGTCAAACCAAAACTTGACTTGTCCACTTAATGGTCATAATTTGCAACCAGATATCATCACATCACAAATGATCAACAAATTATGATTCTAATTATTGCAAGTTCGTAAAAGTACATAAACATAGACACCCTGCCAAATGGCATAGAGCGTTGTCTGGCCTAGATCTTTCGTTCAGGGTTCAGGTCATGTTGTTATCAACGCTGTAATGCTAACTTTTTGGCAGCTGATGCCGACACATGGGGAGTAAAACATTTTTTCTGTAAAATGCTGACCATATTACCTTAGATTGGGAATTCGATGCAGTGAAGAGATACCAATGGACAAGTCTGTACTGTCCAATTATCTGTAGGAAATTGATTTGTTCAGAAATAGGCCCTCGCCCACCGATGTGGTCCACAAATATGTAGTGTACAAACATTGATCACAATGTGTTCAAAACTTATGGCCCATGTACAGCAACACTGTATGAACTGGATGTTTCGAATACTTCAAACTTCAATTGTGAACAATATAAAGGTCCAACGTCATCCGGCATTTACTCAAATATAATGCTGAAGACACTGACATTGTAGGACAATTCGTCTGATTCAAGCGTTTGAGCGTCATGACTGATGTGGTATAAAGGAAATACACCCCCACGGTCAGTCAACATATTACCACCAATAAAAAAAGTTCTGATGAAGGTAGTGAATATCAATGAAAAACACAATGAATTTCACACTGGCGTTGTCGGGGCAAACAGAATGTGGAGCATGGTGGAATTTGTACACACCTGCCCAACAAATTAGAAGCATTTATAAATCAAAAATCTATGCATACTCCGTAAAGCCTTGGTATATGGCAAGAGTCGAGAACCTAATACTAACGAAAATGCTCCTGAGTTGACAGTATCTTCATTTGACTGCACCAGTAATTGTCTGTTTTTCCTCCCTTTACTGACAAAATAAAAGAAACAAAACATGAACAAATTCAACATGGCTATTACGTTTCGCTGATTTACCAATAAAATAACAGGATATCAGTATTTATTTTCCCCGATCAACTTTCAGGAAATATGAATATGTTTTGATAAAACATTTGAGTTGTCATTGCTCGTTGGATAATCGACACTCATGCTGCAAAATTGTATGGAAAGTGAAAAGTCAGGCTTCTCTGTCAGCATTACAACCAGTGACAACCTTGACTTCATTACTTTCCAAACCTTCACTGTGCATGATTGGTTGCACTAACCAGCACACACAGATGAAAATGTGTCTACTTTTGCATATGGTATGTTGGTGGTGTCGTGTTCAATGATTGGCATAACTATAACAACAAACACAACAAATATATACACAAAGGAAGATGTATCACTTCTGATGTTATTTTGTTGCCATATTTTTTTTTACGTAATGCAACCAATATGACAAATTGTATTGCTTCTTAACCCAAATCCATCACATTAAAAAGATAAATATTGCAAAATCACAATAACCAGTCAATGTCAAAAGAGAAAAGTCTCTGTCGCTCACCACTGCATGGTATAACATGCAGCTCACTGAACACATTGTGGTAATGAAATATGGCTGTACAATTGGTTACACATTTATGATATACATTGAATGTGTGCCAAACGTTTCTTTGTTTGTTTGATGTGTATGGCAAAAAAGGGAAATACGAATAGATCTACCCCTTTGATGACGTTCATTCATCGCAGGAAAAGTATGTATTAGTGATGATGAAAAGAGCTTATTATATTGGTGGATTAAATAGACTCAGTGTTCAGGGACCGTGTTCAGTTGCAAGAATGAATAGCAAACGGTGATCGCTCTTCTATATGCGACCTTTTTTTCTCGCGTCCAGTTGAATTACATGTGAGTGGAGAAAATGGGCAATATACAACATAAAATGAGCATGTGCCGCAGATGTATTAGAATGCTGCAGAAACCATTGATTTATCTGAGAGGGGATTTGTAGGATTGAGCTTGTACATTAAATTGACGATAAAGCCTATGGCTCATCTCCAAGTTGCTGCTAACGAAATCCCCATGGCAGACGGTGGTGGTCGGTGATCTTGGCATCAGATTAATAGTGTAAATATCATAAAAGTAAAAAAAAACCATGCATTTCTGTTGTATCTATTCGTCTTGTAGGATATGCAATAATAATTTTGCATGTAAAATACATCATATTATTAAGAATGATCGCAGGTTTGTTTCAGAATCTAGCAGGCTTATGCAAAGTTATTGATAAATAGAAACATCATCTCCTCAACGTCAATATTCCATTTTTGAAAAAAAATATATACCCTTTTGGTGATCAAATGTCAGAAAAGGATATACGTAAACCTCTTAAACGAGCTGCATTTCAGTCGCAGTATAAAGTAGGTTGTGTTGTGGCATACCATTGATCGATGACTACTCTGACATGATCCCTGTACAATACTTCTGTTTTGAACAATTGATCCATGAACAGACGTCTGTAGGATCCCATTTCAATCACCACTGATTATAGGAAATGTGATGGGATTGAACTGGACAGGCGAGCTAGTTTGCTACTTCACAGGACCTACTTCAAATCGAATGAGGATAACGGAATTATAGAAATATTGATTGTTTTTCAGACAAGACAATGTAAATTGAAATGCTCGTGACATCAATCCCATACATGCTATTCCAGATTAGTAAACTGAATGTTACATAATATGCTTGAGATATTCCTGGTCTAGAGATGTGATCATGTGACAATTACAAAAACTATTATTTCTATTATTCCTATTATGTATTGTACTACAGATATACGATATATATATGATATACGAAAGATATACGAGAGAATTTAATGGAATTAAGTTTATTCTCTAATTGGGAAAGGTTTGCTTTGCTTTCATTTTAACCAATATATTTACACAATTTTTGTATTGCTGATATAATGCCGTGAAAAATTCTATTCTATCTCACACCTATTCAATACACATTTGACTTATTTTTGTGATACCAGTTTCTAAAAAAAATCATGCTGTTCACCCCAGAATAAGAGTTAAGGAACTATAAATGGGATTTTCTTTTTTTTTGTCAGTGTGTCCACAATACATTAGAGAGAATAATCGAATCATGTGGTGATTACGTTATTGATGAGCCGTACTGTGATCAGTTAGGATTTATGCTCAGCTTATGGATGCACCTCTCACATTTTGTACGTGAGTTTCATTTCTGGGATGGGCTTTTTACAATATACTATGCATTTCTTACACCTGATAAATGTTCTTCTATTTTCAATCAAGTATAATTTATGAGATTGCACAAAACAATACCTTTTTGGGTTATGTTTATTTCTAAGGAAGTCAATGCCTTTTCCTTACATAAAGTGTTCCTCCTAGTTTTGGGTGCAACTAGGTTTTTTCTTTCTAATTATAAAATTGAATGGCTGATATTGACATTTTAAGGTGAAATAGTATAGTCTGTTTGCTGGCTTTATAAAGAATTGGCTTTTACAAATATTACAGTGGAGGTCAAAAGCTGCTTACTTTTGACGGTTTGATCGAGTACAGTTCATCGTCTTTTATTCAAATAAATATAGCATGATAATTCACTCTTCACGATGACACGAGCTTTCCATACCAGGCTTAGGTTAACGTGGTATATAACATGTGAAAAATGAAAATTAAACATGTATGACATTAAACTGAATACAACCAAGAGATCTTTCGAGATGTGTTGCACAATGATAATAATTTTATGTGAAGAGCTGATGTGATAGTATATTCTCCTGTGACAGGAAAACACTCCAACAGAAACTTAATATTTCTCTGTTTAATAATGCACATGGTGCAATGTGCAATAAGTTAAGGCTGTTAGAATGGACGTAGGTTTAAGTTTCAGCATTCATTCAATACCAGCTAACATCAAGCCACCATAATATGCATCAACGATAAATTCCTTCTAAACTCACAACACATATCTAGACTACACATAGCTTATATCCTCGAGAAGCCATGTCACGGGGTGACAATCTTGGGCCTAAGTAGCCCTCTTAGAATGTTATTTAAGCTTTAAACAAACTGGATGCGCGATTGTCCCGACTGACCGTGGGGGTGTATTTCCTTTATACCACATCAGTCATGACGCTCAAACGCTTGAATCAGACGAATTGTCCTACAATGTCAGTGTCTTCAGCATTATATTTGAGTAAATGCCGGATCATATGGCGCATGATCGGAAATATTTCACAGCTTTGCAAGTTGATCAATACCTGATATCATGGAGCCTCGTAGACCCATTTCGAGATAAGAATTACAAGTGCCCCAAAACACAAGTGCCGATTTGATGGTGGTGTCCACTTCTGAAATCTCAAAGGAGCATCGAGGGGTTGATAAGATCCTGAGAAACTGCTGCGGATAAAATCCTGACAGATACAAACTGCAGAAGCGGTAATGGTTGGAGAGTATGGATTTAAGATCGTGCATGGAAAACTGCAGTGGACTATGAAACCCAATGTCGATAAATATTGTCCTAATCTCCAGCTTAATACAGCTGTAATTCCCCTTCATCTCAATAACGAAAAGGCTGGGTTTTGGGATCGTGAATGACATTTAGCATATGATCATTAAAATATATATTTATTGATTAATATTGCCCAACTGCGATTAGCGCTTACATCTCGTCTTAGGTATGGCACATTTGTGGTGGTAATAGTGGGCCACGTGTTTTCATGCAGCAAGCATTCGTTTCCTCGCCACATGAAAGCGGTGCCTCGAAGCTGGACACTGCCATTTGGCATAGTTCAAATACAAGGACAATCATTTAAGTCACATGCGTCAACTCGCACAGTGTGCAGTGAACATGATGTCATCCAAATAAATCGACACGAGACCACAAATGAATCAGATACAATTCCCATTTATCATCGTGCGGTCACACAATACCTCACAATTTATCATCATGCAATTAGCGCCGAAAGATTTAGTAGCTTCTATGTCTATCCACCATGACAGGTGTGGGCTAATAGGCAACAGAGTTGAAAACGATCACAATGCAGTAACATCCTATCCCAGTCATTCATCACTGCCTATGGATGTCACATGGACTCGGATGAGGTATTGCAGGCAGATCGGAAGCCAGGTAAATCTAGTGGACTGAAAGCTCAAATCTACTAATTTACAAATAGTGTTAATCGATCGACACCAGCAGAGATCTGACACTCCTTGTGGCATTCTGTGATTTTATATTGCTAATATGTTAACTCGATAACCAATGGGAAACACAGTGGAATTCAAACCCATGCCAGTATTCCAAACTACGTCTTCAATGTCATGCAAGTACAAACTGTTTAACGGAATTAATAATAGGGATTCAACAATTCACATGTACATATTGTTAGAAGATCTAAATGTAGCATGGGAGATGAAGATTCAAATAATACAAGTTATATAATACATACCAAAATCCGTACTCCATCACTGCAACACGGAAATGTGAAGTCTGTCAAAAAAATTATAAAGGAAAAATCCACTAATCACCCAAATAACCATCATGCATATTTTCCGACAGCTCTTCAAGCAATTGATGAACCAATTTTACACTCATGAAAACTATCAGCAAATATCTGTTTCCACTGGTGAGTACTCACAAGTTGTCGTGAGGTTTGACATCATCAATATCTTAAAAGCTTCATTGCAGTGTGTATGTCGCTTTATTGAAGTAAAAATAAACAAAATTAAAATCTATGCCATTGTAATTAGTTGCGTAATTCCAGCTCCAAATAACCCAGATTTGACAGTATTTTGGAAAATTAGCACAAGGGTTAATAAAAATAACGAGAGGAATATTCAGTGTTAAACCACAAATGTTTTCACCAAAATTGTTGTTTTGACCTTACCAGGTCATCGAAGGTCAAATTCAAGATCAACTGTTAATCCACTATACATGATTTCCATTTAAATGTGCGTATGTTTAAGCTTTATCTTGAAGTGTTCCAGGCGGTTACTCTTAAGGTAGTCCGCTCCAGACAGTGAGGGAAGGGGGTCAAAGTTTTTTTTAAAATAAATACCTGTATCAACGAAATCTAGAGCTCCAAAATGATACATTTTATAGAGTAACTGTTCAGCATCCTAAATCTAAAAAGAAAATAGGGGGTCACCGTATCCGTTCGCATGGAAAACACGATGCAAGATGTGAATATGGACCAAAAAACGTGCAAAAATGCCAGAATTTATGTCATTTTAGGTGAATATGTGTGATTTTGATCGAATATGTAGAAGAAACGAGCACGGTGACCCCCTGTTTTCTTTTCAGTATTAGAATGCCGATCATTTACTCTATAAAATAATGCCATTTTGACGAGATAATATTCCAGAAATGACTTTTAAATTTGGACTCTCCGTTACCTCACTGTTTGTAGCGGACTACGTTAATTAACAGCCTGCTTTATGGAAAAAAAGTTCCAGTGGCCATACAAGAAGTTTTTCTTGTCTGGAAATGCTTGAAACAGATAGGGACTTGATTTCGAACAAACAAATATAGCTTTCTTTATGAATGAATGAGTGTATGAAAAACGTCCAATTTTTCTCTCAATCGCCCCCATTTTTTTGCTAGTAATGACTCGAAACGAATAGTGACATGATTTGAGATACAACCTTTGTTTTGCCAACCCAACAAAAATTTGCATCAAGATGCGGATCAGCATCTTTATGGCAATGAAACTTTTACACACCACAAAGGTATATATGACGCATATTTTGAAACAGAAATATCAAAGTTACCTGATTGAACAGTTTTTGAGAAAATGGTGGTTAAAATTAAAAATTAGTCGTTTTTTGTCATAAAAGGCCGTCATTTTGAAATATAATTGTGAAAATCCAAGAACAAAAAATATCTATCTCTTGAAATAGTTTTAGATATTTTTTGGTACAAAATTTCAGAAAGATTCAACCGTAACTTCAAAGACCAAAATGTAGACGGATGACAGACAATGACGATGATGGACGATGACGAACTTAACGCCAATAACCTAAAAATACACGAATGCTGATTTTTTAATACCCGAATAATCCTAATCAGAGAGATTATTACAAACATTATATTTGTTATTGTGCCACAGTCTGTATGGGCCATATTTTACGTTCTGTACGTTCTCACATGTCCCAAAACGAAGCTACACAACATCACCTCCTCCTGAACTCGTCACAAAGCTTTAAAGTGTGTACAAGTAACAAGAACCTGCTATAATCACTACACGAATGTCACATTAACTCATGTGAAAGTATGGTTTTCCCGTTCTGCTATCCAACCGGAGCTCGCTATACCATAGTGTTATAAATACAATACGCTTTTGTGATGGAATGTGGTGAGCATTCGTGGACATACATTAATGAGATGATAGGAGAAGAAAACGAGCAAAGGACTCGTGAATATCAGAATGTCTAAATTCCACGAAACATCACTCGGTTCCATTTTCATTAAATTTTTGGGCCTTCCCCCAAGATTACATTGGCAGATAATAGTTGACATGTACACCTGAGCGAGGTTGTTGCTGCATATATATTTTACTATACAATGCATGTGCACGAGGGTTTCACAGAAGTTGCAGCAGTTTCCGAGGGATATCATGACAATGACACAAATGTTTTCCGGGCTCGTTGAGGTGATGGAATGAAACAAGCTATGCGTCTTCAAGTACGATATTGCTAGAATGGGACACATTGATTTGGGCGAGGTTAGTCTGATCATTTTCATAAACTATTCAAAAGTTATTTTTTGTGTTCAAAATCAACTTTCCCCTAACCTTCACTTATTCGATTGATTTGTCTTGTATCTCGAACCAATCTTCAGGCAGTTGTATAAGCAACATGTTTGATATACATCTCCCAACACCACTCTTTTATTCCCAATAACAGGGCACACGGCACACATATTTGCACGTGGACACATGTATTTTAAAATGCACAATCGAGTTTTGATCGTGCATTGATTTTGAGTACATAGACAAGGCAACCATGCTTGAGACACAAAAAGAACATCTAGTCAGCTTGACAAAGATTGTAGTTCTGTCTGTTTGAAATTTTTTTTAGATATATTTGTAAAAAATTTCAGAAAGATTCGAACGTAAACTTAAAAGACCAAAATGTAGATGGATGACAGACAATGAAGATGATGGACGATGACGAACTTAACGCCAGTAAGCTAAAACTACACGGATGCTGATTTTTAGGTTACCGGACCTATGGTCCGATAACCTATTGGCATGGCGTTGCGTCCGTCGTCCGTCGTCCGTCGTCGTCCGTCGTCGTCGTCGTCGTCGTCGTCGTCGTCGTCGTCCACATTTTTATCTTTTTTGTTTACGGGCGAATTTTTCTGAAATTTTGCTGAAAAATACTTAAAAATAATTCAAGAAGGAGGTATTTTTTAGTTTTTTGATTTTCGCTTTTTCTTCAAAATGGCGGCCGTTTTCGACGAAAAAGGCCTGATTTTGGACTTTGGCGGCCATTTTCTCAAAATCTGTTCAGTAACTTTTTTTCTCTTTGATACATAAGACTCCTCATATGTACTTCTATGATGTCTATAAATTTCGTTGCGCTTGAATCGCTCGAAGTGGGCCATTTTGGCCCAAACTCGGCCCAAATGGGACGTTCCCATGTTAAATTCTCCTATGCTTTATAATGGGACACATTAAAGCCTAATATCTCACTTAATATTGAGATTAGAGACTAGGAATCAATTGTGGACATATAGGAAATGATATATGCTGAATATTGTCGTGACCTTGAATTTGACCTCTGACCTTGGTTTCAAGGTCAGAGCGACCGTTTTCGTCGAAAAATGGCCAATTTTGGACTTCGACGGTCGTTTTCTCAAAATTTGTTCAGTAACTTTTTTTCTTATTGATGCATGACACTCCTCCTATGTACCCCTGTGACATGTATAAATTTCGTTGCCATTGAATCGCTCGAAGTGGGCCATTTTGGGCCCAAACTCAGCCCAAATGGGACTTTCCCATGTTATATTCTCCTATGCTTTATAATGGGACACATTAAGCCTAATATCTCACTTAATATTGAAATTAGAGACTAGGAATGAATTGTGGACATATAGGAAATGATATATGCTGAATATTCTCGTGACCTTGAATTTGACTTTTGACCTCATTTTCAAGGTCACAGGACAAAATGGCTAATATCTCGCTTATTATCGACTTTACAGCTTAGGAATCAGTTGTGAACATATAGGAAATGATATATGCTGAATATTCTTGTGACCTTGAATTTGACCTTTGACCTCATTTTCAAGGTCACATGACAAAATGGCTAATATCTCGCTTATTATCGACTTTACAGTTTAGGAATCAATTGTGAACATATAGGAAATGATATATGCTGAATATTTTCGTGACCTTGAATTTGACCTTTGACCTCATTTCCAAGGTCGCAGGACAAATATGCTAATATCTCGCTTATTATCGACTTTACAGCTTAGGAATCAATTCTGAACATATAGGAAATGATATATGCTGAATATTCTCGTGGCCTTGAATTTGAGCTTTGACCTCATTTCCAAGGTCGCAGGACAAAATTGCTAATATCTCGCTTATTATCGACTTTACAGCTTAGGAATCAATTCTGAACATATAGGAAATGATATATGCTGAATATTCTCGTGGCCTTGAATTTGAGCTTTGACCTCATATTCAAGGTCACAGGACAAAATGGCCAATATCTTGCTTATTAGCGACTTTACAAGGAATCGATTGTGAACTTATAGGAAATGATATATGCTGAAAATTCTCGTGACCTTGAATTTGACCTTTGACCTCATTTTCAAGGTCACAGGACAAAATGGCTAATATCTCGCTTATTATCGACTTTACAGCTTAGGAATCAATTGTGAACATATAGGAAATGATATATGCTGAATATTCTCGTGACCTTGAATTTGACCTTTGACCTCATTTTCAAGGTCACATGACAAAATGGCTAATATCTCGCTTATTATCGACTTTACAGTTTAACAATCAATTGTGAACATATAGGAAATGATATACGCAGAATATTCTCATGACCTTGAATTTGACCTTTGACCTCATTTCCAAGGTCACAGGACAAAATTGCTGATATCTCGCTTATTATCGACTTTACAGCTTAGGAATCAATTGTGAACATATGGGAAATGATATATGCTGAATATTCTCGTGATCATGAATTTGACCTTTGACCTCATTTTCAAGGTCACAGGACAAAATGGCCAATATCTTGCTTATTAGCGACTTTACAGCTTAGGAATCAATTGTGAACATATAGGAAATGATATATGCTGAAAATGCTCGTGACCTTGAATTTGACCTTTGACCTATTTTCAAGGTCACAGGACAAAATGGCCAATCTCTTGCTTATTAGCGACTTTACAGCTTAGGAATCAATTGTGAACATATAGGAAATGATATATTCTGAATATTTTAATGATATTGAATTTGACCTTTGACCTAAATTTCAAGGTCAGTCATTTTATTTTCAAAGTCAGATTACAAAATGGCTTATATCTCGCTTATTATCAAATTTACAGCTTAGGGGTCCATAGTGAACATATAGGAAATGATGTATGCTGAATAGTTTGGTGATCTAGAATTTAACCTTTGATCCCATTTTCACGGTTAGAGATATGGCGATTTCAGTGGTCACCTTGAATTTGACTTTCAACTTTCTCGGCTTAACTCTGTATATTTCTCCGGTAACTTTACTAGCCCATTGGGCTAATTTTTAATACCCGAATAATCCTAATCAGAGAGATTATTACAAACATCATATTTGTTTTTGTGCCACAGTCTGTATGGGCCTGTACGTTCTCACATGTCTTCAGGCAGTTGTATAAGCAATATGCTTGTAAAACATATCCCAATATCACTCTTTTATTTCCCAATAATAGGCCACACAGCACACACATTTGCACAAATCGATTTTTGATCGTGCATCGATTTTGATTACATCGACGAAGCAACCATGCTTGAGACACAAAAAGGACGTCTAGTCAGATTGACAATGATTGTAGTTCCGTCTGTTTTTCTAAATACAATCATACCTTAAGGTATTCATTGCATTTTCTTCTTCAATACTACGATAATCATTCGCACAAATTATAACACAATTTCCTCATGGTGACCTGGTATTTAATTTGCTGGTATATGTCTACTTTTTCTTACAATTACTTTCTTTACAAATACAGCCAATCGGAACTGATACAAACAAAATACAGTTGGAGCTGCATACTTTGTGTACTTCTACCGGAAAACAACACTTTTTAACGTTATTCACGCATCATAAGTACAATGTTTTACATGTGGTAGTACTTCTCACGTTCTCTACATAGCCGTAAAATCTGACAGGTTTCATATTTCTGAGAGGAGTTTTGAACAATAATATATGCATTCCTTTTGCCCAATAAATACGTATACGTGCAAGCAACTACCATTTAAGCAGAAAAACTTGTGCAACAACAATGATTGTAGTGGGTACTGAACATTTTTGTGAAGGCCAACAAACTATCTGCACAAAATGTTGTTTCCCTATAGTAATAAATATGAGTGCTATTTTCAAACATTACAAATGAAACAGAATAACATTGACATTAGCAGAGGAAAATGCTGATTCTTGTCTGCTTGCATTTTTTGTGGCAATGTTATCAAGTATAATCTATGTGTTTGGATTTTTTTCTATATACAATAAAAACCTTAAGGTATTCATTGCATTTGACACACAAAAAATTAATATTGAATTTAAAATAAAGCAAGAGGGTAAAAAATTGTGGGCATTTTCGGCATGAAGTTGCCAATTTTGGATTTTCATGATCGTTTTTTTCAAAACCTGTTTGGTAACTTATTCATTATTTATTTTATACAAAAATTATTTCAGTTCATTTTTCATTTGTTTTCGCATTTTTCCTCTATGAAAGGATCTGTGAGAATAGTATTTATAGAATGTTTTGAGATATTGGAACATCCAAATGGTAAGTCATATGATGATTTGAGTGATGACCTCGAATTAAAGAACTATCTTACTGCCTAAGAAAGATAGTACAAATGTACATATTCAAGCTGTGTTTATATTATGGTCAATCTGCCCAACACCATTGATATTCTCAGTGCCGTGCCGTACAATATGTGTGGAACGAGTTTTTTTTATATAACGATGGCAATAAACCGGCATGAAAGCCGATGAATGAGACAATATGTCCCCATTCATCATCGTGCGATCACACAGTACCTCACATTTTGTTATCATGCAATTACCGCCCAGAGACCTAGTAGCTTTCATGTCAATACATCATGGTAGCTGGGAGCTAATTGACTACAGGATTGAAAACGATCACAATGAAATAACATCTCATCCCAGTCACTCACCACAGACTTTGTCTGACATATGGACTCATTTGAGGGACTGCAGATAGATTGAAAGCCATGTATGTCTAGTTGACTGAAAGCTCAACAAGAACAAAAAGAAAATTCAGGTAGATACCACTGTAACACCTTTTCACGACCAGTGTGGAATCTTGGGGTGATTTTAGTCCCACACCAGATTTGACAGTATGTAGACAAATTTGACCATGTTGTACATTTTCATCCTTATATGTCCCTTATAAAGAGCATTACGAAACGTTGAGTTTGAAACATGTACAATATATTAATCTTGTAAACATGAATACTGACTTCACTGCCAAATATTTATATGACACTATGTTATGTTCATGCTAGTATACACACTATTCCTTTCAACATGACGTCAACAAATCAGTGAAGCATACAGCTTCTCACTCACAGCATTATGTAATGATTACATGAAAATCTTGCAGAGTTGAAATGACAGCCACACAGGAAGTTACAGATATGGCACAGCACTATGACGCATACCAACAGTGTATCGTTGTGCATTGGTATGTCATGTAGTCACCATGTACTTGTTAGGTAGACTGTAAAGATCTGTAAGGAACCATCGATAAGAAACCTTAAGGACCACGTCAAATTTCTAGAATTTCATCACATGATTGAATGACAACTCTGATCGTAAATATTACTCGCTGTATATGTACCAGCCTATATGTCTGAATTTATAGTTTTTCAAAAGGTTTGCTGATGGATTTTGTTGATATTCATTGTATGTTTGAACGTACATGTGATTAATTCAGCAAATTGATGAAGAAGGCAACTATTTACTCTAATTCCTTGGAATAAGTATGGAAAGAAAGGTTATACTTTAACCGCTTGACAAAGTACATTTTCGGTAGAAGTATGAATTATCAACCTATTAACCCCATTACATATTTTGATGATGGTAATAAATATAGCAGAAAACCAGACTGGCGTCATCATAGGCAAACTGCTTGTGGAATAAAGATTTTTCAACTGTAACCTAATGTATTCAACTGCCCCAAATTTAACTAAGCAATAATTTGTGTGTCGAGTTATGAGTATGCATTTGAGACACAATATGTAATCGTTGCTTTTGTTTGTATCCTGTGAAAACATAATTATATATCAGATTCTGTGAAAAATTGCATTTTTCCTAAAAATGGTTAATTTAGACCAGATAAAGACTTGACTCTTCTTTGCACTTATTTGCTCGAACAATCCACCCATAGGTCTACCGAAGAATCACGAATATGCCTTCAATATTCAATATGGTCAATATTCATCTTGTTTATTTTTTTTAATATGTTGAGTGTTCTACTGGTGGAAGTCTACTTAAGTTCGTACTGACAGGTGTGACATTTTGTGTTTTATGAGCTACTCTGGAGTCAAATGGGACCCAAGTCCAATGCCTGGACAACATAACTAGGAATCTATAGACTGTAGGATTCAATATCTGATTGAGGGCAGCAATGCTGATTGAGGGTAGCAATATTGAAGTCGCAGGCTGGCTGGAGGCAGCAATACTCCAGATCACTGGATACTGGCAACAAAGTTCGAGTTCCAGGCCGGATGGAAAAGCACAAATGGTGAAATACACACTGACAAACAGACACATTCACACTGACAAACAGACACATACACATTCATATTCATCCATGAAACCGAATTCATGGATGAAGCTTACAAATTCAGGGTAAGTGTTGGTGGCAAGTTTCATGTTCACAAACTACAAGAAGGTTACAAAACTCATGGGAAGCTCAGTTTTCCCATCTTGTTATCCCAAGGGAGCTCTTTATAACACGCCGATATATAAATGCACCTGTGCTGAATATGCCTGTCGATTTGACGGTTTCGTACGACAGTCTACGATAATGAGATGATTGAGGAAGAAAAAATATATAGACCCATTTATGTCACAATTTCCGATTCCAGCTTGTTCTTCCCGCAAAGTACACCGGCGGATTTAGGAGCAGTCGATATGGACTATAATTGCTACATAACCTAGTGTAGTTACAGTTGTCGTTGTTTCTGCGGATTAAATCTACGGGGATATGAAAGATGCAGCAGTTTCCAAGCAAGAGAATATGGCAAATGAAAACAACTGTATCTGTGATCAGCTTTGTGATACAGTGTCACGTCAAAATGTTCTCAAGGTGGTCTCAGCATCACTGTGATTACCTGCATCGATATATGCAATAGCTATTCCTACACAAACATAGAGTTTGAACAAAATGCAAAGGTATGTAGGTAATATATAAGAGGAAGTAATTATCTGTGAAATTGAAGCAAAATCTGCTTCTGTAATGTTGCAAAATGTCGTTTCCATGCTGGTTGACAGAAGTTCAACCACAAATAGTTCAGAAAAAACTCATCCAAAGTTGTTCTCAAATATCAACCCTTCCCATATGAACATAATTTATTTTTATTTATGTTTTACTCTCCATGTGAAAACAAATTTGAATTTAAATACTCAACTGCTTTCTCCATGTTCTATATATACATTTTTCAATTGCCTTCACAATATTTGAATATCCAAATTTACATACCTCATCAACTTTTCTAACAGATGTGAGTCTATTTTTTTACCATGAAAATTTCACTTCAAATACATTGTTTTTACACAATATATCCACAATCGGTATTGTGGATATAAAGCTGTAAACATGCTTAATAAATGCTTAACTAGTATTTATTTGCAATACCACTTTCGGGAAAATATATAATCATTAGCTCTCCACCCTAATATAAAAATCGAGAAATTGATGATGTGTTCGTATCATGATAAGTGAAATATTGGATTTGTCATGAAATAAGTCGTGTTTGTCACACTCTGTAATTTTGAGTTATGTACCATTTGTTCCCAATGAAGCAGACGGGCTTCCACAAAGACAAATGTAGTTGCAAAATGTATTCTGTGTAGTTTGAGTCCCATACTTCATGAACTTTTCCCAGAATACAACACGTTTTAACGTCATCCACGCATCATGAATATAATATTTTACATATGGTTGTACTTATCACATGTTCTACAGAGCCGTAAAATCTGACAGGCTTCATTTATGACAGGAGGGGCTTTCAACATTAATATATGTATTTCTTTTGCCCAATAAATATTTTTCACGTGCAAGCAACTATCGTTATGGGAAAACAAAATTGATTGCACAAAAACAATGATTGTTGCAGGCACTGAACACTTTTGTGAAGGCAAACAACTTTTCCTTGTTCAAATGCTTCCTATTTATAATTATAGTTATGAGCACAACTATTTTTGAGAGGCAGCAGAAGAAAAAAAAACTGATTCCTGTCTGCTTGCAGGCTTTTATGAAGAATCGACTCACACAGAATGCCACAGTGGTGTTCATGAACTGCTTCTTCATGGCAGTTTGATCAAGTACAATCGATATGCCTGGATTCAAACAAAGAATCGCCTGATATTTCATCATACATCATCAACGAATCAGCATATGAACAACTTAATATCAATACATTCCGGTGGATGAGACTAGGGTAACAGCAATGGCAAGACAACATTTAGTCTCTCTTTTTGTGAAAGTCCATCTTGTCGAAATTATGACAAACAGGAACAGTTAGATGCAGGAACTTTGTGCTGGTAGTACATTTTGCCTGTTGAATTATCCATGCCTAGGTTTTATGTCAAGTACTGCATGTACGGCAAATATATATTTAAGTGAACAATATGATTTCAGTGTGTCATTATTCGTTGCATAATTTCTGTTGGACACTCACCATAAACAGTTTAAGCATTATTGACTGCAGCATTAGAGTAATCCAAGTAGCAATGCCCTGATGCTACAGTTGTACAGCGCTTGATGACAGTGTGCAGATTGCCGGAATAATGTACGAGACTGTCGTATACAATCAAATGGACAAATTCCGGATGTGCTACTTTGCTCTTCTTGGTTCAATCAAATTAATATTTACCTGAACACTAGGGATTGTGCATACAGTGGAGTGATTGGTGCAGTGGATAAGGTGTTGGTAGGTGTTGCAATCCAAAGATCCTGGGTTAGTGTCCTTAGGCACGGCATTCACCACTAGTGTGTCTCTCTTCACCCAGGATTAAAATGGGTACCGGTTGATACTGGGTATTTTATAGAGCGCTTTGAGTGTGGCTGCTCCAAGTACATTCACTCAGACTGGGGTTAAAGTGTAAAGTGCCTTTGAAGAGGCGTTGGAAACAGCGCTATATCAAATGCGATAACTTTAACTTTAATGTTGGTTGTGTTCCAGTGCACCGGCTAAATCTGAGACATGGTTTAAGCTACCTGACCTACACGCAGTGAAAACTGACTACGTGAACGCGCGTTCACTTAGTCAAAGATGGCGATGGGCAAGTGCGGTTCGTTTCTGCAAGGCGATAATCAGCCTTTCAGGGTATTGTTGGCCGAACTCCATTTTTAGACATCAGAAAAGGTATGTAACATTTCGTAGTTATAGATATATAGATTCTAGGTCCACTATAGAAATCGTTATAGATATATAGATTTTAGGTCCACTATGGAAATAAGAACTCGGTTCATAATAACCATTATCCTAATAGTGTTACACTGACTACGTGAAAGCAGTCAGCAAAATAATCGTGACTACATGAACGCATTCAGACGACCAAATGAACGCGCATACGGGCCTGTGTTGTTTTGTATGAAATTGGTACGGTTTATCGCATCTCTGGTCCGAAACTGAAGTAACTCTAAAATCAAAATGTGCGGAACTGAAAAATTGATTTAAAAAGGATTGTATTATAGGCATAGGGTTCTGTTATATACAAGAATTTTTCACAATAATTCACACCTATATCTATCTACAGATCTACAAAACATTTGCAAATTGTATATCATGCAAAAATAATAGCCCCAGTAGCGCACCTTCCTCTGTTAATACTACTCACCCACTGAATGTATACCATAATTAATCCATCTGGCACATTTTTAATCTCTATTGAATTTGGAAGATATAGTAAGCTGCGCTACATGGGCCAAATATATAATAAGGTCAAATCAAGTAAATTGCATTTGAGCTTTGCAAAAGGTGACCGATTAATTTATTAATCTGGTTTATTTATGTATTTACTGAAAATCTTCATTGCAGTATTGCCTGATATGCAATTGTTGAGCTTTGATCCGGATAGGTCATTATAGTCATATGTGAATGATGACGGAACAACATTTCAGAGAAAATATTTATTACAAAAGTTATGTTTTCGAAGGCCATTTTCCTATCGATAAGTGTTTGGAAGTTTGAAGATGATAAAAACATTTCAAATATGAGCCTCCCACCCCCTGAGAGTTTCAATTATTAGATCTCGTCCTTAGCTGTATATTAGCCCTCGCATGGATTTTGCGATGGAGAATAAAACAAAGTACACTGTAGATCTAATATTCCATGTTCCAAGGGCACAACCACAATTGGAACACGAGGAGGGGTGACTTCACTACTAGCACTCCTTCTCCTCCCCCATATCTTCCAGAGCATCCCTTAACTTATCCCAGAAACTTACGAGTCACATTAACACAATATTCATAGATACAAAGAAGAAAGACGCGGATATCAATTTATAAATACCATAATAATCTCGTCAACTCTATGGATTAGAATCCAATGTTCTTTCAAATACTGTGAACCACCCCCACCCCAAATGTCATTCATTCAGATATTCAGCTGAATACCAGTAGTGAGAATATATCAAAATAATCAAGACAGCTTCAGAAAGCAAATAAATCCTTCAAAGTTTTTTTTATTGATAGCGACAAAATCCCACGTTTGTATTTGTCTCGAAACAAATTTCTGTTCAAATTCGGTTGATCCCCAAAATTTTATCCAGAGCAATATACATCTGCGTATTTATTTCAAAACGTTATATTCTGTGTGCCCTGCGTAACTCAAATGTACATGTATATTGTGAAAGGCACTGAGAAATATTACTTGGTTAATTTACAATGCATTTATTACACTTCATTAGTTACTGTTTTTTTATGGCAGTCAAACACCTTGATTGAATTGAGCCGATGGTACCACAGTCAATGGCGAAGGCTATGAGCCCGGATAGCCCCCCATGCATCCCCCCACAAACCTCCACCACTATTTTTTTTTAGAAGACTTAGGGTGTCCTGAATATGACATGAAATGTTAACATTGTATAAGTTGGAATGAACTTCTCATTCTGGCTCAATACTGAGATATACCCTGAAAACGCCACACGCGTCAATTCGCGTCACTGTGCAGTTCCACCTCTTATATTTTATTTAGCTATTTGCACGATTAATACTACATCAATATACACAAACAAGGTATGAAATGAAAGGGTATACCTCAATACTGAGCCAGAATGAGAAGTTCATCCCAACTCATGCAATGTTAAAATTTCATTTCATGTTCATGACATCCTCAGGCTTCTAAAAAATAGTGGTGAAGGTTTGTGTGGGTGATGCATGGGGGACTATCCGGGCTCATAGCCTACGACAGTATATATCCATTCCTTCCTTGAAGCACGGTGAATTTTAGCACATTTGAGAATATATCTCTCTCATACATTTCTACCCGCACGCACATTGAGCTTTGTTGTCGGTGTTAATATATGTACCCTTTTTCGTTCCGTTGCGGAAGTGCTAACATTTCGGTACTGACACTAAACGGTAGTTTGCGGTCCTTTTCGTTTCGTTTCCGCGTGTTACACTAAGCCATTTTTATCCCTGTGAAGATTGGGGATAATATCCTCATAGTACTATGCAAGGGCGTGTACATGATTTCCGGAAGGGGGGGGGGGGGGGGGGCACAATATTACGGCAAGGGTTCTGGGGGCCGCTGAAGGGAAGAGTTTTGGTGGGTTTGTTGCCTTATTTAGATACATTACACATGTACATGTTGTTAAATTTATTACATAATTTTTGGCTGTGCGACGCTTCTATGCAGTGGCGAGTTTGAATGGAAGGGCTTGTTTGCAAAGAGGGGGTCCAACATAATACGGCGTGGGGTCTGGGGCCCGCTCAAGGGCCCCAGAAACCAGATCCTTTTTTTATGTTCTGTGGTAGCTTCCTGGCATCTCCTGGGTATAAATCCCACTTCATGCCCATGGTATATAAAAAATTATGGAGTGAAGCGAGCCTGTCACGGTCTGGGGGTGGGGGTCCGCTCAAGAGACCTCGAAGCAAGAGTATTTTTATGATCAGTGTTAAGTTGATGGCATCACCTTGGTATGACTTTCACTTGAATAGCATGCATGGATCGACCTACTTTCATATTTAATGCCAAAAATAGAAACGAAGCGAGCTCGTCTCAGCTGGGGGTCTGGTGCCTGCTGACGGGCCCAGAAGTCAGAGCCTTTTTTATGCTCTGAATTAATTTTGTGGCCTTTCCTGGGAAAAAATTGCATTTTGAAATTCATCGATGAACAGTTCTGAAAAGTTTATTAAAAAAATGTAGAAGGAAAGCTACACATTCGGGCCAGGGTTCTGGGGCCCGTTGAAGGTCCCCAGAAGTCAGAGCCTTTTTATGTTTAGAATTAGTTCAGTGTCCTTTCCTGAGAATAAATTGCACTGAAAAATTATTGATTACCATTTTCTGACAAATTTGTAAAAAAAAAACAATGTAGAAGAGGAATTGCACATTTGGGCCGGGCGTCTGGGGCCTGTTGAAGGGCCCGATAACCAGAACTCTTTTTATGTTCTGTGGTAGCTGAGCATAATGGTCTCTCCTGAGTATACATTTCAAACAAACTCACTATGATCAACCAGAACTCAAACATGATATCTTGACATAATTTTTTCGGGCAGGAGGCCTAAATCCGCCTATGGAAACTCTGATATATATGGGGTTTTTTGTCGAAAAGGGGAGGGGAGGGGTAGGGGTACTGGGGTCAGAAATGCTACTGTATATAGACCCCCTTGTGCGCTGCCGCGATTTTTTAAAAATTTTGATCGCTGATCGTCAACAAACAGTTCGGTACTAAAACATCTTTGTGTAAAATAATCAATAGTAACAGCATAGAGGGCTATGGCAACAGTATGTTCTCGTGCTCCAAAGATTGTTATATTAGGGCTCCGTACACATCAACTGGAGGGATGGCTATCATGTGCAAAACGGAAATTAACATGTTCTCTTTGGCGTGTCTTCTTCAGGAGTGTCGATATTTAGGTGCACAATGACTAAAAATTTGAACAAATAGAGAAACTTAGTGAAGGCACAATTTTGTAAGGGGGGGGGGGGGGGGGGGCACAAAGGTACATATTTCATGGAAAGGGGGGGGGGGGGGCACAGGTGAAACACGCCACTGCTGTATACTGTTGGAGTACAGTGTGTTGTTGTTGGGGATTTCTGATTCCTTATTTGGTATTTGTTTGTAATTGGATCATATTGTAATTAGAATATGAGTTCTTTTAAACGGATCAATCAATCAATCAATCAATCAATCAATCAATCAATCATTTCTCATGTCATTTTGCTACCTTTTTAGACGCAAGAAAATCAATGTAACGAAATCACTCATGTTTTCACTCAATGCTTCTTAACTCAAATCCAACACAACTAACAGAACAAAATTGCAAAATCACAATAACCAGTTAATATCAAAAGAGAACAGAAAAATCCAAAATCGAAAATCAATAGTTCTGTCGTTTGTCACTGCATGGTGAAAAGTCGCTCATTCAAGCATCATATGGAAACGAATTATGGTTATACAATAGGGTACATTATCGAATGGTAGAAATTGTTTGTGTTTTTCTGTATATAGACCTACCTTGCCATATAAAAATGTATTCCACAGTTTAGTCATGCATGACTTATATGACCAGTAAGGTAAAATTTGTCTACAATACCGACTTCACTATGCATGAATGATTTTCCCAGAAGAGGGCATGAAATGCTAGGTGGTTCTTTACCGAATGACTTCAATGAATTCGCAATTGGTGCAGGTATCCCATTGGTTACAAATCTGTGTTATATAAGGACATGCGTTAGATGTTGCTTTGTATACTTGATGTATGCAATAAGGAGAAGCAGAAATGATTATCACACTGGTGATGAAAAAAGTGTATTATATTGATCGATGATTCTGCAAATACATGGTGGAATCGAATATAGAATAAGTTTTCAGGGACATTGTTTAATTGAAAAAAAAAGGTATTGTTTTATGTGGACCGGACCGGCCCCTGTAGTGCAGTGATAGAGCTACATGACCAAAGCCGGGAGGCCATGAGTTCGAATCCCATCGGTGGCCGAGGGATTTATCAGGGATTTACGCCTCGCAGGATGAGTGTGCTGTGGGCCTCGTGGTGTTTTGACTCAGGAATGGGGTTGATTGTTCCACAGGGTCCAAAGTTGTGTTGTACACCGGGCCTGAGGATCACCAGGATATATTCTTGTATGGACACCTCCATATCAGGTCCATAAACGGTATGATAGGGAGCGGGTGGAAGCGAGGGGCATAGCCCTGTCATGCAGTCCCAAACCAAAAGGAACTCACATTCAAACATATATCGCACACCATAGTTGAGGTGCACAGCCTAAACAAAAACGGGCTCGTGCAATAAACATATTTTTCAAAAAATGTATGTGTAACGCGCATCCATAGCAAACAGTGTTCACCATTCCATATGTGACATTTTGTTACTCGCGTCCAGGTGCTTTACATGGGAACAGAAACAAATTGGCAATATACCACATGCGATGACCATATGTCACAGATGTATTGTAATGCTGCAGAAACCATTGATTTATCTGGGAGGGGATTTGTCGTTTTGAGCTTGTACATCAAATTGACCATAAAGCCTATGGCTTATGTCCAAGCTGCTGTTAACGAAATTCCACATAGCAGCCGGTGGTGGTCGGTGATCTTGGCATTGAATTAATAGTGTAAACACAACAAAATTAAAAAAATGCCAATGTCTGTTGTATCCATTCGTATTGTAGCATATAAAATAATAATCATGCATGTAAAAATACCATGTTATTGAGAACGGTCACAGTTTGTTTCAGGATCTAACAGGCTGTCACAAAGTTATTAGTAAATGGACACATTATCTCTTCAATATCGATATTCTACGAAAGCGTATTGCTATCAAGTGTGTACACATTTGTATCTCGTACGTACGAGTTAATAAGTCGTACATACGAGTTGATAAGTCGTACATATGACTTAATAAGTCGTATGTACGACTTATTAAGTCATACGTACGACCTATTAAGTCATACGTATGACTTATTAAGTCATATGTACGACTTATTAAGTCATACGTACGATGACGTACGTACGAGTTAGTAAGTCGTACTTATGAGATACTAAGTCATATGTACGGGTTATTAAGTCGTACATACGAGTTAATAAGTCGTACATACGAGATATAAGTCATACGTACGAGATACATTTTTTTACACGCTTGATAACAATACGTTTCACTACGGAAGTGTACTGTTATCAAGTGCGTTAAATTTCTTATCTCGTACGTATGAGTTATATCTCATACATACGACTTATTAAGTCGTTTGTACGACTTATTAACTCGTATGTACGACTTAGTATCTCATAAGTATGACTTACTAACTCGTACGTATGACTTAATAAGTCGTACGTACAGGTTAACAAGTCGTACGTACGAGTTAATAAGTCGTACGCACGAGATAATATTTTTTACACCCTTGATAGCAATACGCTTCCGTAATATTCAATGTTCCATTTAAAAAATGGATACTTTGTTGGTGATCATATGTAAAAAGAAAATATATATATATATAAACCTCTTAAATAAGCTGTAATTCAGTCGTCGTGTAAAATAGGATGGTTGCTCTGTAATGATCACTGCATGAACACTGATCACGTCAAACTATGTGTATAAATGTGTTATTACGCAATCATGTGATTGTGTGTATGGAACTATTTTTCTAATGATATCAGTGCACCAGTAAAAATCATGGAACATCAGTGAGACAAATCTGGTTATTCAGATTCTTCAAAAATCAACGTAACTTTTCGACTGGAATTGGTCCCTCTCCAGCATTTAGCTGCTCGTTCATCTCAAATAGAGGTCTACAAAAGAATCACAAATATTCCTTCGAACTCTCTAACACTGCTTCTGTTCTAAAGAAGTATTGTATGGGAAGGTTTTGTCACTTGTCGAATGTTGAATGAAGGACGAAAAGGATTTTATTCTGACATCAACAGTATTGTTGATGAACCAGTTTATTTTCTGATTTCATAGCTGCAGGGTTCTATTCATTTCTACTTGTAGAAGTTCGCATGTGCTTGTATTGAATGGCGTGACATTCTATACTCTATAGTCAACTGGGATTGGATCTGGTTCCAGGATAACCGCTTTATACAGGACCACTAGGACTCGGGATTGCAAGACTCGGTATCACATGCTGACTAAAAGCTGCAAGATTCGTTATGGGTTGACTGTATTCATCAAGACTAACAAATTATGTGTTTATTGCAGTGGGTTTGTATAATGCACCATCCATTCTACTCCATTGTGAATTCTAACGGACAGCCTCATCAACGAGGCGAATTCCAAAACCTTGATTCCAGCAATTTTTACCAATTGTTTTATGTCCGATGAAAAGTTTTTTGTTTTCGAGCTGTTTTGAATCTCCTGGCGATGAGTATAGGATAGACCAAGTGCCATGAGGTATGATGAATGTATACGAGTCATACCATAGGGAGTGAATGTTGTGCAGGCATGTTATACACATGTGTGTCTACGTGGAATGAACCACGGTCTTGGCTATTGTTGAAGGTGTGAGTATAGTAAACATATATTTATTTGCAGTATATACATGTATTTACCTTTTGGCAAACCATAGATGCAAAACAAATCATAGGTGGTCGTATGTGATGTATTGTACTCTGCAATATTGTTCTACCGTTACATTTATATTTTTAAAATCTGTCAGATACTATATTGCTAGATTTGTTTAACAAAGTTACATCCTAGAAATAAGGATGAAAATATTTCACGTTTTTGGACAGTTTACAATACCTGCTTTATATTAAGACGCATTTACGGGTAAAATGTTATGTATTTGTCTATACCGGAAATATAAGATTTTTTGTATGAGACAAGTAAGACTTCGTAACTCATTGAAATATATTATTCATTCATGTTGTTCGTGTTGTTCCTTGTATACTTACAAGTTTCTTGCCACATATGGATATCAAAATTTACATACTTCATCCACTTTCATATTTACATATTCCACGATTCTGGTGTTGCTGATGAATTTGTTTTTATTCTACAATAATATTAACTAGATGCTTTAAACGTTGTTTAACGTAAACATGTTGACCCTAGTATGGGAGTCGATGAATATAGATTTTCTTTATACTTTGTTGGTGCAAGAGTTTGAAATAAATCAGATCATGCGGTGATTACATTATTGGTGAAATCATATTGGGATAAGAAATCATATTGGGATAAATTGGTTGTATGGTGAGAAGCAGTCATGTTTGGCACACTGTCTGCTTTGGATGTATGATGAGAAGCAGTGACACACTGTCTGCTCTGGGTGGACGATGAGTCATGTTTGATACACTGTCTGCTTGAAATCAGTTTTGATTTCAATGAAACAGACCGACTTTTGCTTCGCAAAGGAACTTGTAGTTGTGAAAGGTAATCATGTATACAAAATGAGCTTCATACAGTTATGATAAACACATGCAGTCAAATAAATACATTTGAGCTTCATACTTCCCAGAGAACATCACGTTTTAACATCTTCCACGCATAATAAATACACTGTTCTGCATACGGAGGTTCTGCATGTGAAGCCACGTTGTCTAAAGAGTGGTATGACATGTTTCATGTAAACATGTATAATATGACATGTTTCATTTCTAGGAGGGGCTTTTAACAATAAATATATGCATTTCTGATGCTCAATCATATCATTTCAAGCGCAAGCTACTAACCTTTATGTGTGAATAAAATTTATTGCTCAAAAAAGATTATTGTGGGTACTGACAGTCTGTTTGCTGGCCTTCATCAAGCACTGACCCATACAAAATAACAGAAACAGAAAATGTTAAGTTATTTGGATGGATTCAAACAAATTATAGCACAATATTTCCCTATGCGAGTCAGCGTCTGAACAACTTGATGTTAAGACATTTTGATGGATGTTATGTCGTGTGTAACTCATGTCAGGGTGATTTGCGTTTGTGAAGATTCATCCTATCGGAATACTACGGAGCCCCTAAGAGGACATGCAGAAAATAAATTTGGAGTGACAACTGATCATTTCGAGCGCTCGAAATCATTTCGAGCGCTTGAAATAAATTAATTCGAGCTCTTGAAATCATTTCGAGTGCTCGAAATAATAATTCGAGCACTCGAAATCATTTCGAGAGCTCTAAATAAGTTAATTCGAGCACTCGAAATCATTTCGAGCACACGAAATCATTTCGAGCGCTCGAAATGAATTAATTCGAGCTATCAAAATGATTACGGGTGCTCGAATTAATTGCAATTACATCCGCGGCTATGTTGGTTGGAAGGGAGGGAGGCATCAAGAGCTATAAATAAATAAATAAATGATTAAATAAATAACAATTAGCTATTCCTTGACAGGTATCTGTGTGCATTTGTGAAAACTGATCCATACTCGGGTGCAATTAGTAGTAGTAAAGTATTGACAGATATAATTTTGTTGGTGAGAAAACTGGTTGCAATTAACAGTTAACACAGATTCATCTGTGAATCTACGACCAATTGGAGTTTAGGACTATGAATATCCTTATCTATATATTAGGGTCGTAAATCCAAGTGATTTGGGAAAATTCTGTCAGTACTTTACTAGTACTAATTGCAACTGAGTACGAATCAGTTTTCACAAATGCAAACAGATACCTATCAAGGAAGAGTTTATTTATTTTATTTATTCATTTATTTATTTATCGTTCCTAATGCCTCCCTTCTTGCGCAACCAACATGGCCGCTGATGTAATTGCAATTATTTCGAGCTCTCGAAATCATTTTGATAGCACGAAATGATTTCGTGCGCTCGAAATGATTTCGAGAGCTCGAATTAATATTTCGAGCGCTCGAAATGATTTTGAGGACTCGTATTAATATTTCGAGCGCTCGAATTAAAATGATTTCGAGCACTCGAAATGATCAGTTGTCATTCTAAATTTATTTTCTGCATGTCCTCTTAGGGGCTCCGTAGAATACTAACAAAAAGAAACAGATGAATTCATGAACTCAAAAAAAGAAGAAGTTCAAATGGAGGAAAAAATCTCTTAGTTACTTCCGTGTGTAATGTCTAAATGTTCAATATTTCACTTTCTTTTTCCAGTAATGTCAACTTTCATGAATATATGCGAGTGAACATTTTGATGTGGGTGTATCAATTAGTCATTGCAGTGGGTCGATAGTTTCGGTTAAAGGGCGCACACTATAATAGTTTATACATTATTGACTAGCATTAATGATGATAGTGTGCAGATTGCCAACGAAAATGAAACGATTGTTGTCGTCCTAATATCAGTTTTCTATGGCGCCCCGTTTGTGCCACAAAAAAAGTAAAGTTAAATTGTTTTTATCTCATAACAGGTCATACATATAAGATAATAAGTCATACATAGGAAATAATAAGTCATGCGTAGGAGATAGTAACACTTACGTATGAGTTAACGACACATATGCATGAGTTATTGACACACATATATTAGATAATATGTCATACATATGAGATACTATGCACGTATGAGATACTTATCTTATACATATAAGATATTTCTAGACAATGTCACATTGCGCAAACATCTAGTAGTTAGATGTTTGCGCAATGTGACATAGTCATGGAGAGCATAAAAGAAGCAAGAAGGTTAGATGGAGAACATGGAGGACGAACATAATATTATTACTTCTATTTCCACGTCAGTCTTAGGTATATGGAAATCTCCTATGTATGTGTTAGTATTCCATACGTATGACTGAGTATCTTACACGTATGGATTAGTATCACTACGTCATCCTACGTATGAGATTAGTATTTCATATGTATGACTTAGTATCTCATATGAATGAGTTAATATCTCATACTATGTGATAAGTATTTCATACGTATCACTTAGTATCTCATACATGACTCAGTATCTCTTAAGTATGAGTTAATATCTCATATTATGTGATAAGTATTTCATACGTATGACCGATCGGGCACATATGTATCTCATACATATGTGTTAGTATCTCATACGTACGACTTATTATCTCATACAACATAGTATCTCATACGTATGAGTTAGAGAAAAATTAACTTTTCTTTTTTTGTGGCACGAACGGGGCGCCATGGTTTATATAGGTAAACTATAAGAGGCAGAACTTTGGATCGATGACATCAACTTCTCATTCCAGGCATTGGTTTAAATTCACATTATCGTGATGTTTAAACTGTAACATATGGACAAATTTAAATATTGTGTTACATTAAAATAAAAGCAATCAAGAATGATATATTTCAGATGTGCTTCTTTTCAAATATGAGTTGGAAGGTGACACACAGTGACAATTTTACAATCGACTGTTCCGTGGTTGTCTGTTGGTAGTGTCCTTTTTGTTTACTGGTTCCATCAGTTCTACACATGTGAGGCAGCTGTTTTGTGCACGAAAACCATTTGGTTGTAATCTCGTTCAGTACCTACCTTCAAATATGTGTATAATGGAGAGTAGTATATGAATATACATAGTCAAAATAGAAGCATGTTAAATCATGAAACATATACAATTCTGAAACTCAGTGATATCATTGTTTCTTAATGTGCTAAGAAATAGATAGGTAGATAGATTATACTGACGTAACCCTGTAAGGGAACTTGCCTTACCACCGTCCGACCAACTTTGGTCCGCGATATATTGGTGGCGCGTCGTCGCAGTGCAGCCGTTGGCATATTTTTGGTTCCCTTGTATGTATGTAGTATATGTACGGGATTTTCTGGTGTACTGCATTGATGGGTATTTGTAGCGCGGCCCATGACAGATCCGGGTACGCCTAGTGAACTAGGTTTCTGCCCCTTCACCACCGCCGATACATCGAGTGCAGCAGTCTGCAATGTATCACCTGGTCACCATATTAGTGTCCGCTCCAGGCCGACGGACTGAGAAGTGAGGGTAACCCTTGATCCGCTGAGTGGATTTAGATCGCCGAAGGCGGGGCTCGAACCCGCCGACGACGAACATTGAATACCCTTCAGCAGCGGGCGAACGACTTAGTGCGTTGCGCCATGGTCACTTCTAAAATAGCATTATTGTGCAAGCAAGTTCAAGCTGCCAGAGGAAAGAATATGACATAATTTCTGAAATATGTTCAAAACAAATATGGCAAATGGACATCACAGAACATATACATGTACCCGCCCCGTCCTCATCAAATGAATGAATTTGTTTATTATAGTCACATATGCATGTATAAAATAACAACAATGAACATACAGTAAAGAGAAATAGCATCCAGCCCTTTCAGGACTTATTAGTGACTCTTCTATCCAGAACTAAAATTTTGGTAGGTGCAACAGAGATTATCTGTAGTCTGACAACATCATTATTTGTATACAATACTTTTTCGTTTTTCCCATAGCTGCATTATATATTTTGCACACAATTTCCAGTTATGACTCATACTGTACTTCAATTTCTCGACATCCGAAATATTAATAAATTCAGGTTCACATGATTTACAGCAATCAAAAAATTGTTTCCGTTCTTTTTGATAACCTTTGCATACAAACATGAAATGTATCTCATCCTCAACTTCACCAGAGTTACATATATTACAAGTTCTTTCTTCTATTGTCATTCTTCTGTATATGCCTTCAGTTGTATCGAATACATTTTGAAAGCGACCGGTTTCTATGTGCAATGGGAGAATACCAAATCTGAACTGTGCAAATACAGATCTAACATACTTAGAACTATAGCAAATTATATAGGGTTCTACCTGGAAATCGAATTTAAATTCTCTATATGTTCTTAACTTTGGTTTTTTCAGTACAGTTGTTTTCCATTCTTCACACATACGTTCATAACACCTGTTGTAAACCACAACATCATCAAATATAGACTTAGATTCATAAATATGTGCTAGACCTAATTCAGATGAAATTTTCATAATTTCACCGCACCAATTGTGACATGGATTATCATAACACCATAAAAATACTTTTTTGGTAATTCTATTGCTGTCTAACTGAATGAGTCTATTCCAGAATTTCAACATCTGAATATATCGTCTAAACTTTAAAGACAACCAGGCCATGTCTCCCTGTACCCCAGCCGTAGGGGCAAAACGATGCACCCCCAGAAAATATCGCATGGCTCTATTAATAACAGTATCACATCTGATGTGTCTTCCATAACCCCATATTTCTGCACCGTAATGTAATACGGGTAAAACTCCAGCTTCAAACAATTTTGTATATGTTTTATAACCACAATCTTTTAGTGCGTTGAACTTAGTTATAATTCCACCGAGTGCCCTACCTGCTGATTCTGTTAACACTTGTGTACATTTATCATAGTTCAAAAATTCATCTAAATAAATTCCTAAATACCTGTAAGAGTCCACTTTACCTAAAATACTGTCAGCAAATTGGAATTCGAATTGTGTGCGTGATTTTTTCTTTGGACGGAAATGCATAACTTTAGTTTTCGCAACATTGACCTTCAGACGCCATTCACTCATCCACTTATACATTACATCAATCATCACCTGTAAACTACATTCTGTATCCGCAATTAGAGCCATATCATCTGCATACAGCAAAATACTAATCATGTCATTGTCAATCCATACCCCTTTACCAGTAGCCTTTATGACATTTGCAAAACCATTCACAAATAAAGCAAACAATAGAGGTGACAGGTTATCCCCTTGTCTCACACCACTAGATATATCAAACCAGCTGGTTAGCACACCATTCAAATTTAGGCAAGCCCTAGTGTCTGAGTACATTTGTTTTATAGTGCTAAACACTTTACCATCAATGTCATAACCAAGGAGTGTATAAAATAACATATCTCTATCTACACAGTCAAATGCTTTTTCCAGATCCACAAAAGCAACATAAGTTGACAAATTGTTTGTCATACGATAGCGTATGACACTTGTTAATGTAAAAATATGTTCTTGGCAAGATCGATGTCTTCTGAACCCATTCTGTTCATCCACAATCAAGTCAAGTTCTTCACAAAACATACCTATTCTATTTCGGAGAACCCCCGATAACAATTTACTAACGCAAGAGAGCAGACTGATACCCCTATAGTTCAAGGGTACACAGGGGTCATTCGAACTGGACTTAGGTATTGGCTTAATTACTGCATCTTTCCATATGCTAGGAATACAAGAATTTTTATAACAGATGTTAAGAAATTCGGCTATTAATGGTACAACCATGTCATGTTTTAAAACCTCATTTGGGATATTATCCATACCACATGATTTTTTTTGTTTTGAGCAAGGACACACAGCGTCTGACCTCTTCATATTCTATATCCTTGTTAATGTAATCATTCTCCACATACCGATCATCATACATACAATATTCATGCACCTCGAGAGTGCTAACTCTCTCATGGTACAGATTATCACCATCTCCTGATACAATGGTATTACCTTGGTAAAGGTTTTCAAAAGCTTCTCTCCAGGTCTGTAATACAACATTTTTGTCTGTAACAATGTCATTACCCTGTCTTATTTGCAGCGGTATATCTGTTTGTTTCCGTGGCCCCAAGGCTTTCAGCATTTTCCAAAATTGTTTCGGGTTATTTACACAAGCCTCATCAATATTAATAACTTTTTGTCTCTTATACTGTCTTTCAAATCTACGCAGTGTTCTATCAAACAATGTCCGCTTATTGTGAAAATTATTTCTAAGCAAAGTTTTTTCTGTTACAGTACTATATTTAGCTTTCAAAAATATATTTTCTGCTTGACACATATCTTTCCAGAGTTTTGATAACTCGTCATTCCAAAATGGCTTATGTAGTTTACTACGGCCTCCACATTTACCTTTATTCATATTTATCACAGGTACATATTCATCTATCTCTGATTGCAGTAGCTGTACGAAGTCACTGTATAGGCAGTCAATATTTTCTGGAACATTCACACAAGTACGTAACTGAAATAAAAATCTATTCATACGTTCGGTCCACTCAGGTGTCGACATGAATCCATCACGTGTCCTAGAGAAATCATAACGTTTCGTATTATAATTGCCTGATCCCTGTACATCAGTGACATTTTCATCAGGTTTACCAACATCACAGAGTAAATTCACAGTTATCGTAAGTAGTGAGTGATCTGGGCTTTTACACCGGTCTGATAACAATGAGAGCAGATCAAAATTCTTGATAATCTCTGACATGGTATCCACCTCAAACTTAATACAATCTTTGATACCATCTTGTGTTAGTAAAAAATAATCCACAACAGATGCTCCTCTTGATGATACACTAGTGAACCTATCGTGCTCTGGTGTCACTCTGCCATTTACAATACACATTCTACTATCTTTTAAGAACTCAATAAAACTTTCATAGTGTCCAGCTTTGACTCTGTCTAGAACCTGTCTTCCTGGGGCGTGGTCAACCTCAATAATGTACTCAGACCATTCGCCAATTCTAGCATTATAGTCACCACACATAACGATATGATCTACCTCGGAGTACATGTATACTTGGCTCAGCAAGTGTCCGAAGAAGCTATCAGCATTTCTACCATATACTGAAGATACTGGAGGTAAATAACATACAAATAACACGATAGACAAGTCACAACATTTACCTGATAACATAATAGTTCATTCTCGAGAAGCCATTCCCTGAAGACAGTGACCATCTTGGGCCAATATAGGGCCAAATTGGTACATTTACAATGTCATTTAAAGTAAAAAATGAAAGAGAAACTGGATGCTTGATTGTCCCGACTGACCGTGTGGGTGTATTTCCTTCATACCACATCAGTCATGACGCTCAAACGCTTGAATCAGATGAATTGCCCGACACTGCAAGTGTCATGGCGCCCGATCGGTAATATTTCAAATATTTGCAAGTTGATCAATATCTGATATCATGGAATGCAAAAGCGGTTGAAGAATCGACTTTGTTTCAGTCCATATAAATATATTATGCTAGACAGAAACATTAATATCGGGTATAAAAACCCGTAGACCTGCTTTGATAAGAATTCAGTGCCTCATAATACAAGTGCTGATTTAATAGAAGTGTCCATTTCGGAAATCTCAAAGGACGTCTCTCAGCATCAAGGAGCTGATAGGATCCTAAAAAATTGCTGCTGATTACATCCTGACAGATACGAACAACAGACACAAACGTGGTCTAGAATGTGGATTCTCATGCCGCTATCATCATCATGATATACCATCAACTCAGTAGCCGTTTGGCTTGTGATTAGGTACTTATGTGCTTGTCATATATCTATTCCATGGGGTTAGTTTCGGATTTTCTGAATTATTTTCATAGGTTGTTGGGCAGTTGTATACTAATTCCATCAGGTGTACAGTAGAAACAACTACATTAACCACACTGTCTGCCCCTGATGACATCAGTGTGTCTTTCGATAAAGTATTTGGTTGGGCTTTGTTTTTATTGCAAAATGTTGTGTTTTACGTTTTTTATTGGAATCATCAAAATTTGGCTGTATTGGTGGTAATAGATTGATACTTACATTGTGAATGATCACACAATACCCCAAGTTTAATCATCAATAATTAGCGCCCAAAGATTTACTAATGTATACATCGTGGCATGTGTAAGATAATTGACAACAGAGTTGAAAACGATCACAATGCAGTAATATCCCATCCCAGTCATTCATCACAGTCTGCGTCTGTCACATGGACTCGGATGAGGGACTGTAGGCAGATCAAAAGCCAGGAAAATCTAGTGGAGTGGAAGCTCAAATCGACTAATTTACAACTAGTGTTAATCGATCGATACCAGCAGAGATCTGACACTGTAACATACATGTGAAAGTCTTAACCCACCTTAATAATTTTGTCAAGCAGTTCGTATTTTTCTTACATTGAAGACGTATTTTGGAAAGCTGACGGGGGCGGGGGTCGAATTCCACTTCACAGTTGCCTCACAGAGGCGAATAATTTGGTATGTTAGCAACATAAAGTCACACAGTGTCAGATCTTTAATATATATCAAAATCCGTACTCGACGACCGAAATGCGGAAATCTCAAGGATTACCAAGGAATTATGCGAACTAAATCTACATGTACTAGTCACCCAAATAATCATGAAGCATATTTCCCGACATCGGCTCAAGCAATGACGAACCAATTCTACACTCCTGAAAACTAAAATCAGATTCCACTGTTGAGTATTACCATCAACTCAGCAGCCTTTGGGCTTGTGATTCGGTACCTAAGTACTTATTTTAAGTACCTATGTACTTATTTTGTAATATTTTAAAGGCTTCAATGCAATGTGCAGATGATTCAGACTGCGGGTTGAGGCGGACTATGTAGATATCAAGTCACAATGTGTTGATGGTGTTCATAATGAATTGTCATCTACGATTGGAGTATGGTACACAAACATCTGTTCTCCACTCAATGGGGAATGTGCCGCGAAGTATGTTAGCTCTGTCATGTATGGAGACTGCACATAGTCACTAAGATATTGCATGGCTTTAACCAAGGTAACCACTGTGGCGGAGCTTGCCCATGCGTGAGGAGATTTTTACCGGAAACTGCCCTTGATTTTCCCCGGGATGCCCGCGATTCTTTCCGGTGGTACACAGCACGCTGATTTATAGGCATGGTATATATGTATTTCTCATTCATTATTTCAATTTGGTATATGCATTGAAACAACCATTTACCTGTGAACATTGAAAAATTTATCCTGATGTAGATACACTGTGCAGTGCCTGTTTTCCATTTTTATCAAAAGCCCATGATTTTTACCTGGGTGTCCAGGATTTTTCCCGCCGTTTTGAACAGGGCCCATGATTCTTTCCGGTAGTCCATGTGTATAAAAACACATGTAAAAATGTTATAACTTCATGGATGACCTCACATGTGTGTAATTGAATAATATTATGTATTGTATATGTCCACGATCATTATCGCTGTCACCACTGCAAAGCAAAGTATGAAGATGCCGAAAAGACAGTTCAACACTGTATCGAAAGCCACAAGGATGAACCAAGTACATGTGTACCAAGTACAGGTATTTACATTTTGACATTGACGGTGATGATGATGTGAAGTGCAATCCTTCCAAAGTGACATTAAAATGTTTGATCTGGCGCGATTACTGTGCCCAGCGATATGCTCCTTCACAGCCCAGCAATGAAGACAATGAAAGTTGGAGGAGCTAACGAAAAGTTTAAGATTTGTTCGCATTGAGATTTCTTGAGCCTGTTAACCAAATTTGATCGTTAGTGAAATATTTCAACCCGAGATATACCTTCATGGTTTTGCCTGTATTCCTTTTATTCCCTTTTTTTACCTTCAATATTTTTTCACCTTCAATCGTTGGATTTGGGTGAAATTTTCTCCATTTGTCCAATATATAAAGCACATAACCTATTCTTGTTTGTACCTACTGGGGTTCATGAGGACGGATTCAAGGTTGATCTCTGGACTTTGTTTCAAAGTCATAATTCGAGAAATCTTCAGGCAATGGATATGGAAATTTGCATTAAGGTTCATACCAGAAAATAATCCTATTGATTTGGCGATCGATGCATCACATTACCAGCATTTCTGCTGAGTCATCATTGAAGCTCCCTGTCTATCTCGAGAAATGTGGATCGTAGAGGATAACATACGTTATTTTCGGACCCGCGGCCCCAGGCAAACATGTCTTACTGTGGTGAACTTTGCCCTCAACCTAAAACTTTTTGCTGAATCACCATTTCGGTATTTTCGTCCATATTCCTCCTCTGGTTGTCGTCATCACGAGCTTGAGCGGTGGCCATCTGGGAGCCAAAAAAATGCGTGTTTGCCGGACCAAAAAAACACGTAACATTCACAATACTTCACAATGGTGCCAATATTTTTCATGTTGTCCCTACCATATTGAAGCAGAACCTATTTTTTATAATATAATATTATATTACTTTTTTGGGGAGCATGTTGTCCGTCTCGGTCTCTTTAATGTGCACTTGTAAATTGATAGTACAGAAGTTACTCTTGTCTACGAAACATGTACTTCAGTTTATTCAATGCAGATCATATCCATTTCTCGACCTACACACTCCCCACAACGTTCCGACTGAGCCACTTTGTCGTTCTGTTCGCTATATCATGCATATAAACATATCGGGAATTTTGTCCGTCCTAAATCCGTTACTTTCTGACGATTTATGAGCAAAATAATGAATAATTTTTTACCGGTTACAAACAGACTGTTTCTCGTATATTCGATCGATCACGGGGCAACAAGATATAGAAACTGTGACAAATATTTTTAAAAAAAAAATACAGACCATCTTCCAAATTCGCAACCAAATTTCCTGAGCGTGAAATCCGCCATATAAAATGTCAATTAAATATGCTACTCGTACGTAAAAATTCTCTGCCATATTACAGTAGCGTTTACGTTTGATTTTACAGGTTAACATGTTTTAGTGCATGGTTGGGGCAGTTTCCTTTGTTGTTGGCAGGTTACTATTGAACCGAGTTACCGCCAGGTTACTATTTCTGTAAATAGGAACCCCTGCACTAAGTCAGATAATGCACGCAGACGCGGGTCTCTCGCGAATAGTGGCCTCGTGCCCTTCGGGCACTCGGTCACTATTGGCGAGAGACCCTCGTCTTTGTGCATTATCCTATACTGAAACGGCAGCATCTTATAAATAGTAATGGGAAAATGTTTGATATTCACCGGTGAAAATCCTGGGCGCATCGGTGAAAATCCCGGGCATGCCTAAGCGAGCCGGAAAAAATCAAGGGCTTCTGGTTTTGTTTCACTAGCTTGAACGCTGCAATAAATACCCTCCAGTTTGTTTTCTTGTGATGCAATTATTATATACATACTGACGAAGGGTTGTGCACATTGGTGAGCGAAAATATACAGTAATCATTCAACAATTTGTAATATTTCCAGCCTGCCCCGAATTTGCCGTTCAAATAACAGTTGTATCATTATGAATCACTGCTCAACTCAAGTTCTCTTCGCAATACCACCAACAGCCATTTATCTAACTATTTCGGCCACATTTATCATTGAAACATCGGTAATCACTGTTTTTTCTCCACATTCAATACATACCCGCCTATTAAATTTACCTCCCGGAAAGGATCACGGGCTTCCCGGTGAGAATCGTGGGCTTCCCGGGTAAAATCAAGGGCATTTTCCGGCAAAAATCTCCTCACGTATGGGCAAGCTCCGCCACAGTGGTAACAGTAGTAAGATTTCATTCGGCTCTAGTAGCCAGGATACCGAACATGTAAATGGTGCCGATACTTTGACCACATCACCCTACAACATATCTTAAGGCGGTGACTGACCTAGTTCTTTTGTCTAGGGGTCAGGTCATGTTATTGTCACCGACTTGTGCTCAGATTTTTTGGAAGGAAGATCAACACACGGTAAGAAAAATGCAATTTCTGCAACATAACGCATATATATAATAACTGAGGTGGATGATACGATGTCCGAGATACTACTACAAATTTATGTATGTCACAAATATTTGTAAGGGCTGGAATTCCCCAGAAATAAGGTTTCTTCCATCAATATGTACCCCAATTTTGACAAGGTGATCACGTTCATGGTCATTTTTAACAAATTCTGAACATTGTATTTCGATAAACTGTACATGGGAGTTAAGATAATCATCTTAAAAAAAGATAATCATCTAAAATATTGAATACATTCGAAGGCAGTTGCTTTAATCTGAAAGATCACTTACACTAACCCTCCAATCATACTCAAGTGAGGTAATCTCAAGTAGGGATCAAGGAGCACTGGAGTGTGAGTTAGAGGTCAACCTCGCTTTTCTGAGGTATTGCTCAGACTGAGCTGATTTACCATCTTTAGGGAACCTTTAGTGCAGCAGACAAGTTGAATAATTGTGTTTTTGGTGGCAAAAGCGCCACAATTGGTACCATTCAGACTGAGTACCATGTATATTGATTTTAGGTACAATACCAAATCAGATTTTGCCCGACTACAAAAAATGAACAAAAATCTAAGATGACCACCATCGCTCATGACCAAATATTGAATTGGTCATACTTGTCCTAATGTTTAACACATCGAACAAATAAGATGCATATCCCAAGGTTTTCGCAGCTGAGGAAGCCAACTAGATACTCGGATTTTATATACAGTGATGCAGGTGTCAGTTTCCCAAAGGACACTCAAAAACAGAAAATTCTAAATTCCGCATTCATAACTCAAGTAATGAATGTTGTCCTAGCAAGTCAATATTCCGGTTATTAATTGCAACAGAATATCATAATATACGATCTGCTCATGATATCTCCCGAAAATATGCAACGATTATATCTGACATGGATGACCGACAGAATGTAAATGTTTGCCCGTTTCCCGGGTCCTGAGATGATATGTAATTTGTTATAATTAACAAATGGTCGCATGGGATGTATTCTACATGCAAAATTTCCCTGCCGTTACATTTATAAGCTATTAGGTAATATATCGCTAAATTTGTTTAACAAAGTTAGAATCTAGAAATAAGGATGATAATATTTCACGTTTTTGGATAGTTTACAACACCAACTATATATAAGGACGCATTTGTAAAATGTTATGTAATTGTCTATAACAGAACTATAAGTTTTGCAAGGAAAAAGTAAGACTTCATAAGTCCTTCAAACACATGACTCATTCATTTTTCATTAAGATGAAATTGAACAAATTGGATAAACATATACATATCCAAATTCACTTACAAATTCACTTAAATTTCAATTTTATGATATTTCCTGTTAGAAATGTTTCCACGATTCTGGCATAGCTGATGCATGTGTTTTTATTATACTGTGCCAGGGCTTATTCGGGGTTCGCCCAATTCGGTTTACTAGCTCGGCTAGGGGGATATCCCTTTAGCTCACCTGGTAGGGTGTTGGACTACCTTTCGTGGGGTACTGGGTGCGAATCCCCTCTCGGGCAACCGGATTCATCCGAACCCTGCACTGACCCTAATATGAGTGTTATTGAATGACTTTTTTTATATCTTCGTTGGTGTCTTTGCAAGGTTGAAAGGAGGTTGAAAGGAGAAGACCATGCGGTGATTAGATTATTGGTGAAAATGTAAGTATCAATCTATTACCACCAATACAGCCAAAATTTGATGATTCCAATAACAAACGTAAAATACAACACTTTGCAATAGAAACAAAACCCGACCAAATACCTTAAACAAAAAACACACTGGTGTCATCAGGGGCAGACAGTGTGGCAAATGTAGTTGTTTCTACTGTACACCAGATATACTGGAATATGTTTAAAATTGGATGTATGATGAGAAGCAGTCATGATTTACCCACTTTTTTGTTCATAATATAATTATGTCCAGTGTTGTTTTCAACGAAACGAACTTTTGCTTCACAACTTATTTGTGGATTGTAATCCTGTATACAAAATGAGTTGCATACAGTTATAGTAAACACATGCGGTCAAACAAATACATTTGAGCTCCATAATTCCCAGAGAACAACACGTCTTAACATCATCCGCGCATCATAAATACAATGTTCTGCATGTGGAGGCACATAGTCGTAAATAGTGGTATAATATGGCATGTTTCATTTCTAGGAGAGGCTTTTAACAATAATATATGCATCTGTTATGTCCAATAAATATTATTTTATGTGCCAGCAACTATTTTTCATGTGAAAACAAAATTAACTTCGCAAAAACAAAGATCATTCTGGGTCTTGACATAAGTCTGACAATATGAAGTCATCTGCTGGGATTCAAACAAATTATAGCACAATATTCCCTGAACAACTTTTGGACAATCGTCTGAACAACTTGATGTTAAGACATTTTGTTAGATATGATTTCATGAGTGACTCAAGTGACAGCGATAACAACAAACCAATAGTCACTTAGTCTTTGCCTTTATGAAGTTTTACCATATTATCGGAATAGAAACAAAAAAAGTTGAAATCATGAAGTTCACAGGGAGGAACAATCTTTTGGTACTACATGTCGCCTTTCAAATGATCCATATTTTAGTTTCTTTCTTGTGTAACGTCCAAATTTCCAATATTTCATTTTTTTTCTTGAGTAATGTTAACTTTCACAAATATACGTGAGTGAACAGTTTGAGTTTGGTTTATCAAGTAGTCATTGCAGTGGGTCCATAGTTTCCGTTGAAGGACACACACCATAACAGTCTATGAATAATTGACTAGCATTAATGGTGATAGTGTGCAAATTGCCGACGAAAACAAAGCGATTGTCGACGTCCCAACTTTTTTTTTCCATGTGGTAAATTATTCATAAGCGGCAGAACTTCGGATCATTGACATGGACTTCACATCCCAGGTCCTGATCTAAAATCCCATTATCGTGATGCATAAACTGTAAATATGGAAATTTCACAATATTGTATCATATTAAAATGAATACAATAAAGTGTGATATATTCCAGATATGCTGGTTTATGGTAAATTCATATTCATTGAAATATGAATGTGAAAGGTATATACAGAGACAACTTTACAATCGATTGGCACGTGGTTGTACTGGGCCCATCAGGTCTACACACGAGGCGGTCATGTTAATTGTGCACGACTGATGGTAATTATTATACCAAAATTGTTCAACAGAATTCCACCAGGAATAAGTGTGATAATGTTTCATCCTCCTTTTTACATGCGCATTTGCACGTAGAATGTAAATGTAATTTTCTATAATGGAAGTGTAAGATTTGTAAGAAAAAATTAAGACTTCATAACTCCTTGAAATATATTACTCATTCATTATTTAATAAGATGACAATAAAGAAATGGATGAAAAATTGTGTTGTCCTTGCAAATTTCTTCCCGATATTTTGATATCCCAATTCACGTAGTTCATTTACTTTTGTGATATTCCCATATTTCTAATATTTTAATGATTCTGGTATTGATGTTAAATTTGTATTCATTATGAGTAACTTAGATGTGGTAAAGTCACAGTATACCACAATGAATCACATGCCTGCACGGATATTGATCAATAAAAACCAGTGGCAAACAAATACATTTGAGCTTTCAGTCCACTAGACTTCCTTGGCTTTCGAACTGCCTACATTTCCTCATCCGAGTCCACATGAGAGACACAGACAGTGATGAATGCCTGAGATGAGATGATATTTCATTGTGATTGTTTTCCAATCTGTCTCCTAGGGAAGCTTATTAGGTTCGCCAATTAGCTCACACCTGTCATGATGTATAGACATAAAAGCTATTAGGTATCTGGGCGCTAATTACTTGATTTCATATGGTGGAGTATTGTGTGATCGCACCATGATCAATGAATGTATATTGTCTGATTCATCTGTTGTTTCATACCAATGTTTCTCGCATATTGTGAAAGTTGGCGTACGGCACCGAGACTGAGAATGATAACAGTGTGATGCTAGATTAAATATATATGACTCTACCAGTAGTTTTCATTTGAATTAGATTAAATGTGCTAGTGCATCTCAAGGTACAACATTGCTGAGGTTTCCGTATATCGAAAACTGAATAGCTGAACATTCTTCCGAAATATTCTTCATTTTTATGCGGAGGAGGGGGGGGGGGTGTTACAGCTGTATCAAGCTGGGGATTACAGCTGTATCGAGCTGGGATTACAGCTGTATTTAACTGGAGATTATGGTTTTATTGACCGATTTCGGTATTATGTTCGCTGCTGTGTTCTATGCCTGATCTTAAATGCATATTTTAAACCACGTCTGTCTCTATATTTTTGTATCTGTCAGGATTGATGCTGATAGATGTCCTCTGAGATTTCCGAAGTGGACACTTCTATTAAATCAGCACTTGTATGATGAGGCATTGAATTATTATGAAAGCGGGTCTATGTGGCAGTACGTGTGTAGGAGACAAAATGTTCACTTTTACAGGTGTAGGAACAGGTATCGACGAGATGTCGTTTTCTTCCGTTAGGCACGCGTTTTCTATCATTCCCTGTCACCTGAAACAAAAACACTGCTAGCAGTCGGGGGTGTTTGTGTGCATTATATTCTATCATTAGCCAAAAGCACATTAAGTGACAATTAAATCAATCTTTGTGGAACATACCTGAAGGACATTCTACGGAGCCGCTGAAAGGACAAGGAATATTGGCGAGCGGGGGGCTGTCTTGAGACGCATGACTAATAGTCTCAATGAGGTACGTCACTGGATGGCCACAAATTGGCTAAAACTCAACGACGATAAGACAGAAGTGATTGTGTTCATGTCCAAGCACCACGCCAAACAACTTGGACCAAGTTACGTCAACGTCAGAGAAAGCACCATCAGCTCCAAGCACTCCATCAAGAATCTTGGTGTGAAGATGGATGAAAATCTCTCCATGGTGGAACATGTGACGCAAGTATGTTCTGCCTGCAATCACCACATACACCGACTGTCAACCATACGACGGTGTCTTACTGAGGATGCCACCAAAAACGCAGTCCAGGCATTGATCACGTCACGCCTGGATTACTGCAATTCGCTGCTCGTTGGTGTCCCATCTTCACAGTTAGATCGGCTTCAACGAATCCAAAACAAGGCAGCACGCCTTGTAACACGCAGCAGGCGAGACCAGCATATCACGCCTCTATTGAAAGAGCTCCACTGGTTGCCCATATCCAGTCGCATACATTACAAAGTGTTGCTCATTACATTCAAATGTTTGCACGGTCAAGCTCCTGCATATATGAAGGATGTACTACACATTCAGGAAAGAGAAAACCGCCTGAGCCAGGATAGCGGTTTGAGGCTGAAGCCCTTCAGAACCAGGAAGCGCATTGGTGATCAGGGATTCCATGCAGCGTCTCCTGCTCTATGGAATGCTCTGCCTACAAAACTACGCATGTTGGACTCTCTTGGTGCTTTTAAGAAACGGTTGAAAACTCATTTATTCCAGAACTATTTTAATCAATGATCTTATATTCCGTGTGTATGTATAATGTCCTGTACTGTTTTAATTCCAAGTGTCTACATTTCTTACACCTTCTTGTCCTATGTACAGTGCCTTGATCTGATGTTAGGAGATAATGCTATATAAATACCGTTAATAAATAATAAATATATAAATACTGAGATTTGCAGGAAGCCAGGATCCAAGTGAAGCACTTTGAAAAAAAAAACCATGAGTCACTTCTTACAAGATGACCCAGTGAAGTTGACCTGTCAATGGAGTTTGGGGATACAAGTCGACCGTGTGCAGTCCCGGATCGTTTGCTGAAGACACAGTCGTCCACATCATCTTTGCAAGAGATGAGGGCAACAGCAAACGCACGCTTTTCATCAGCACAAGTAGCAGATCAGAGAACAACGCCAGAGGAAGCAGATCTTCAGACAAGTACCAGGGATGTCTCGAGAATGCTTTACTTGCTGCTTCTGAGATCACACGATCATCGCAGGATTGGAGCTTCTTCAAAGGAGCTTCTTCAAAGGATTGGAGCTTCTTCAACTGTACTGTTAGGACATTTTATCCACCAGGGGACAAGAACGACGAACTTGACAAGCCTCATTAGCTTATGAACTTGACCTTTGTCGAATTCGATACCCTTCGGCAACAGGAGGTAACCCCAATATTTCCTTGCACAAATACTACTGTTGTCATTTTGACACGCTACTATTTTTGACTATGTTTTTCCATATGCTACCCTTTATTACATACATATTATACGTAGTATTGAATGGGGATCCAAACAAATCGTTTTCTGTCGGTTAACCTCGTGTGTAGAACTGATGGAACTGGTACAACCACGAAACAGTCGATTGTAAAGTGTGTCACCTTCCAATTTATATTTGAATAATCATGAATTTAAGAGCAAACCAGCATATCTGGAATATACCACACTTGATTGTATTGATTTTAATGTAATAGAGTATTTTTGAAATTTCCATATTTGACTGTTTATATAACAAGATAATATGACTTTAGACCAGGGTCTGGAACGAGAAGTTCATGTAATCGATCCAAAGTTCTGCCGCTTATGAATAATTTACTACAGAAAAATGATGTTGGACGACGACAATCGTTTTGTTTTCGCCGTCAATTTGCCCACAGTCACTATTAGCACACTGTACAGAAATACCAGACTGGTGTAGGATTAACGCATTGGTACTTGGTTACCTTTGGTGGCGCAGTCAATAATAACTAAATAATTATGGTGTGTGTCTTTCAACGGAAACTATGGACCCATTGCAATGGTTAATTGATAAATGTAGACGTAGAACCAATACCCGGTATTAAGTATTCCGAGCAAACAAAACAGGGTCCGTTATCCAATCTCATAGTCCGGGGACAGAAAGTCATATCAGGCATACGAAGTGAGAGGACACAAACATTACAGGGAAACTCATGAACTCCCAAAATGGCCATTAGGAGATGAAATCAGGTGTTTCGGAAAAAGTGAGCATTTCCTGCCCCACTAGTGGCACCCATCATGAATTCCCCAAATTTGGTGTATTATGTCTCCCGGAGGGGGGACATATAGTTTTTGTGCGGGTTCCCGTGTGCCGTGCGCCGTGAGCCGTGCGCCATGCGCCGTCATCACGAAATGTTTTGTACACTTACATCGGGCCCTGAGGTAGGTTGCTATTGAATTTTAGCCACATCGGAAAAACAAGCTGGCCGCCAAAAAAAAATACATAACTTTTTTTTTCGGGAAAACGACGTCACGCGCTTTATTCCTAAACGTTTCAAGATATCATCACGAAACTTTTTGTACACATACATCGGGTCTTGAGGTAGGTTGCTATTGAATTTCAGCCGGATCGGAAAAACAAGATGGCCGGGATAAAAAAAAATTCCTTCTTTCAGGAAAACGATGTCACATACTTTATTCTGAAACGTACCAAGATATCATCATGAAACTTTTTGTACACATACATGGGGACCTGTGGTAGGTTGCTATTGAATTTCAGCGGAATCAGAAAGCAAGATGGCCGCCACAAAAAAAACATATAGTCCCAGAACTGGGGTCGTTTTATTTATGTTTTAGAGGCCAAAAGGTCTGATGGTTGTTCCTATTGTAAACAAGGGCCCATGGGGCGCCGTACTCACCGAAGATGGTATATTATGACGGACTCCAGCATGTATTAATGTACCCATTATGACATGATGCAGCCTATCATAATGTACCCCTATGCAAGCTTACAGAAATACAAATTACACAATAGGACCAAGTTTCCTGTAGCATACCAGCTAAATTTGAATACCAATTATCCTCCTAGGGACAAAATTCATGTTTCATACACCTGTGGCAGTTTTTTTTACCCTATAAAATACTGTGTGTCTTACAAATTTACAGAAAATACCTGGAATATACTGTGGCAATATACATGTATAAATATCATATCTATAATTGATAAAATGAGATTTCTGATGTTTAGGCCAGAGGTTCAGTTTAGGATAATAGAAAAGTATATACTTTACAACATTTGGTCAGTACGTATGTTTTATCGTCGTTGCAACTGTTTTTCACTAATTGGTAACTATTTATATTCATCACATAATCCACCAATTTTCGGTATGTTTTGAATAATAGAAAAGTATATATGTTATAACACTTTGTCAGTACGTATGTTTTATCGCAGTTGCAACTGTTTTTCACTAATTGGTAACTATTTATATTCATCACATAATCCACCAATTTTCGGTATACTTTTTTTTTGGGACACACTCTATCTCGCCAGCATGTTTCCAGAGTCACTCAATTCAAAGTTATATTTGAAGACCTTTATTTGTTAAGCACACATACATTGGGATACGTGGTATAATATATACAAGTACTGCTAATTGAGCTATAAATACTTAAATATGCATCTGACAATAATCTACTGAGTTACAACACAATTATACAATTGTATACACAAATATACTGTACATTTCTGCTGAAAAGTATTTTGTACATGTTGAAGCCTCAAGACATGTATTACTCTGGAAAGTGTACTACAACTACTGCACGAATCTCATGTTAGAACAGAGGACCACGAAATGTGGTCAAAATCCCACAGATTGTCCAAATCTGGTTGAAACAAGAAGCCACACTGAGTGGAAGAACACCATAAAAAATATGATATTTTTCTTATCAGAAACCTATGGGTTTCTCCTTATATAATATAATAATCCTTCTGATTGCCCGTTCAATGTAGATACGAAGTCTTGCGATTTTATTTGTCAGCTTCACTTCCTCTCAGAAAACTTTCTTTTCTGGCCTAAGAAGGGTGGAATCACAAGACGCGATTTCTTTCTTGACAAAAGATCCTGAATAAGAAATCCTTTGTCCGCGATGACGTCGTCGTTGGGTTCTAGTAAATCTACGATTCCAGATCTTGATATTATTTCTTTGTCAGAAATGCAGCCAGTATAGAAAGAACTGATAAAAGTAACCATTCCACAAGGTGATATACCTATCAGGCCTTTAAATGTGGTGTGATGTTTATAATTGGAGAATGTTTCCGAGTTTAAGACCGGCGTCCGCACTCTGTGCAGTCCAATATAGTTTTGGGGTACGTGGACCTGAAACACTCTGGCATGTTTGCGTTTATGGCAGCACGACTATAATATAATATAATATAATATAATATAATATAATATAATATAATATAATATAATATAATATAATATAATATAATATAATAGCCCATATTACTAAGGAGCCTAACATGAAATACGTATAATTCGTCCGTGTAATAAGAATCCTGCTCACAGATGATTGTGATATTCGAAATCTCACTGTCAAGTCCTGCTCATTGAACCCCTGTTTGATTCTGCATAGAAACATGAATATTAGCCCAGAGGCTAAGATAGGTTACCGGACAATTTTGGTTTGGCCATGGCAGCATAGGCAGGTAACAGACCTTGAGATTTACCAATCAAGGTTCGCAGTGTGAACATATGACATTGAGATTCACCAATCAAGGTCATCCGTGTGAACTTCGATGTCACCATTACATGTATGTGTGCGGCATTTGGTATTCTATATGTTCATAATACAAAGATATATCTGGGTGGAACATATATGGCATCATTAGTTGTGCCATATATGTCTTCCTATATATTCATAATGCAAACATGAGCTCTATCTGCAAGGATTTCATCTATAGAGGCAAATCTGGGCATTTTTCGACCCCAAAATGGCTGTTTTGACCTTTCAAGGTCATCGAATGTCAAATTCATGGTCACCACACAAGTCGCCATATCTGACTTCCCATTTGAAAGTGCCAATTTCTAAGCTGTATCTTCAAGTGTTTTATGAGTACAGTCCTGACAGTTCCCATTATGGAGGAAAAAAGTGCCGAAAATTTTCGAAGTCCAAAATTTTTTTCAAAGGGTGAAAATTTTTCTTTTACCTAGAAATGGCCCATAATGGATAGTAATGCGATTTGGGGCGAAAATTTTTTTTTCGCCGACTCGTCAAAAATTCAAAATGACCGCCACACGGAGATCGGCGATTCAAGGGCAACAAAACTTATACATGTCACAGAGGTATATAAGAAGAATCTTTTTAAACAAAAATCTCAAAACTGATCAGACAGTTTTTGAGAAAATATAGACCAGGTACAAATTTGAGCATTTTTCGACCCAAAAATGGCTGTTTTGACCTTTCAAGGTCATCCAAGGTCAAATTCAAGGTCACCACACAAGTCGCCATATATGACTTCCCATTTGAAAGTGCCAATATCTAAGCTCTATCTTCAAGCGTTCTATGAGTACAGTCCAGGCAGCTCCCATTATGAAGGAAAAAAGTGCCGAAAATTTTCTAAGTCCAAAATTTTTTTCAGAGGGTGAAAATTTTTTTTTTGCCTAGAAATGGCCCAAAATTGATGGTAAAGCGATATGGGGCGAAACAATATTTTTTCGCCGACCCGCCAAAAATTCAAAGTGGCCGCCACACCAAGACCGGCGAATTCAAGGCCAACCAAACCTATACATAACACAGAGGTATATGAGGGGAATCTTTTGAAACCCAAAACTCAAAACTGATCAGACAGTTTTTGAGAAACTGGCCGTCAAAGTCCAAAATTGAGCGTTTTTCGACAAAAACAGCCACCATTTTGAAAAAAATGCGAAAATAAAAAAAACAAAAGAATACCTCCTCAAAATATTTTTAGGCATTTTTGTGCAAAATTTCAGAAAGATTCGATCGTAAACTAAAGATAAAAATGTTAACGCCGGACGGACGGACGGACGACGGACGGACGGACGACGCGGACGACGGACGGACGACGCCATGCCAATAGGTTGTCGGACCAGAGGTCCGGTAACATACAAAATGGTCAATCAAAGGCAAGGATTCCTGGAAAACACTACCGGCAGTCTCTAGATCTGACTCCATATATGATAAGATATTTTTCTTATCAGAAACCTATGGGTTTCTCCTTTTATCCTTCTGATTGCCCGTTCAATGTAGATACGAAGTCTTGCGATTTTATTTGTCAGCTTCACTTCCTCTCAGAAAACTTTCTTTTCTGGCCTAAGAAGGGTGGAATCACAAGACGCGATTTCTTTCTTGACAAAAGATCCTGAATAAGAAATCCTTTGTCCGCGATGACGTCGTCGTTGGGTTCTAGTAAATCTACGATTCCAGATCTTGATATTATTTCTTTGTCAGAAATGCAGCCAGTATACAAAGAACTGATAAAAGTAACCATTCCACAAGGTGATATACCTGTCAGGCCTTTAAATATGGTGTGATGTTTATAATTGGAGAATGTTTCCGAGTTTAAGACCGGCGTCTGCACTCTGTGCAGTGCAATATAGTTTTGGGGTACGTGGACCTGAAACACTCTGGCATGTTTGCGTTTAAAATAATATAATATAATATAATATAATATAATATAATAGCCCATATTACTAAGGAGCCTAACATGAAATACGTATAATTCGTCCATGTAATAAGAATCCTGCTCACAGATGATTGTGATATTCCAAATCTCACTGTCAAGTCCTGCTCATTGAATCCTTGTTTGGTTCTGCATAGAAACATGAATATTAGCCCAGAGGCTAAGATAGGTTACCGGACAATTTTGGTTTGGCCATGACAGCATAGGCAGGTAACAGACCTTGAGATTTACCAATCAAGGTTCGCAGTGTGAACATATGACATTGAGATTTACCAATCAAGGTCATCCGTGTGAACTTCGATGTCACCATTACATGTATGTGTGCGGCATTTGATACCTACTTCAAATGAGGATTCTCTTCGTCCTTGACATAAAATCTCTCGAATTGATGGGAAACTTTGACTATTCCACAGATACATCAGGCATGAACCGATGTGCTAGGTTTGAGAAAATAACGTAAACTTTCAAATTATCTAAAAACGTCCCAAAATGGCGGAGCCGATGGAAATTGACGTTCCCAGAATGCAAAGCAAATTTTACCACAATCATGCGTATTTTGGAACACAATTTTCTGTTCAGCAAGTCGTGCATGCATACATGCATATGTGTATCTGCGTGTGGACATTTTTGGCGTTATGAAGTAAACACAGCGATTCGTCTGCGATGACGTATTTTATAATATGACAATTAAGCTGGTGTTCTGTGCTGGATTGCGAAGTCTTTTTATTCTTAACTGGTATTTTAATTTGCCCAGAAACTGAGTAAAGGCATGTGTTAGGCTATATCTAATGATATCAGATGCTGATATTCCTCATAGTTTCCAATGTTTTGAGGAGGCGTATCATTTTAGCAGGCGTATCCGTTCCATTGATCGATTTTAAAATAAATGTTGACTAATTAGTAATATGAATGAAGTAGGCCATGTTTTTCATCCTATAGTATACGGAAATGAATTGGAATCACATAGGGGATGAAATTATGGCTTCTTCTTTTTTTTTGGGGGGGGGGGGGGTGGGGGGGTAACGTTGTGTAAGATAATTTAGCTGTCGTGGTGCTGAAGATGTGCTCAAGCTCTAATGTCGTCTTCCGCAGTTTGCTGCATTTTCTTGTTTCCTATATGTTCACTATGGACTCCTAAACTGTAAATTCGATAATAAGCTAGATATAAGCCATTTTGTATTCTGACCTTGAAAATAAGGTGACTGACCTTGAAATTTAGATCAAAGGTCAAATTCAAGGTCATGAGAATATTCAGAATATATCATTTTCTATCTGTCCACAATTGACTCTCAAGTTGTAAAGTCGATAATAAGCGAGATATTAGCCATTTTGTTCTTTGACCTTGAAAATGAGGTCAAAGGTCAATTTCAAAGTCATCAGAATATTCGGCATATGTCATTTCCTATATGTCCACAATTGGTTCCTAAGCTGTAAAGTCGATAATAAGCAAGATATTAGCCATTTTGTCCTGTGACCTTGAAATGAGGTCAAAGGTCAAATTCAAGGTCACGAGAATATTCAGCAGATATCATTTCCTATATGTTCACAATTGATTCCTAAGCTGTAAAGTCGCTAATAAGCAAGATATTGGCCAATTTGTCCTGTGACCTTGAAAATGAGGTCAAAGGTCAAATTCAAGGTCATGAGAATATTCAGCATATATCATTTCCTATATGTTCACAATTGATTCCTAAGTTGTCAAGTCGATAATAAGCGAGATATTAGCAATTTTGTCCTGTGACCTTGGAAATGAGGTCAGGGTCAAATTCAAGGTCACGAGAATATTCAGCATATATCATTTCCTATATGTTCACAATAGATTCCTAAGCTGTAAAGTCGATAATAAGCGAGATATTAGCCATTTTGTCCTGTGACCTTGAAAATGAGGTCAAAGGTCAAATTCAAGGTCACGAGAATATTCAGCTTATACCATTTCCTATATGTCCACAATTCATTCCTAGTCTCTAATTTCAATATTAAGTGAGATATTAGGCTTAATGTGTCCCATTATAAAGCATAGGAAAATTTAACATGGGAAAGTCACATTTGGGCCGAGTTTGGGCCCAAAATGGCCCACTTCAAGCGATTCAAGGGAAACGAAATTTATACATGTCACAGGGTTACATATGAGGAGTGTTTTTCATCAATGAAAAAAAAAGTTACTGAACAGATTTTGAGAAAACGACCGTCAAAGTCCAAAATTGGCCATTTTTCGACGAAAACGGCCGCCATTTTGAAAAAAATGCGAAAATCAAAAAACTAAAAAATACCTCCCTCTCGAAATATTTTTAGGCATTTTTGTGCAAAATTTCAGAAAAATTCGATCGTAAACTTTAAAGATAAAATTGTTGACGGACGACGACGACGGACGACGACGACGACGACGACGCCGGACGCATCGCCATGCCATTAGGTTACGGACCATAGGTCCGGTAACCTAAAATATCGCTTTGTAACCGGAAAACAGCAGCCACCGTATCTCGCCTATTTATTCGACACGGGTTCGTTCGGTAGATGCGTTGCTATGCAACATCGTAAACATCCACACGATCTGAGAAATTCTGCTGTGTCTTGATAAACCCGCAAATGCTATTGGCTAACTGCGTAATTTGCATAATTTATGTACATACAAAGTATTGATGTGTCATCCAGCACTCGGTAAATCAATACGGTGGTGAATCAATCTTGACAGGTTGTGAGACAAAAACGAACACATTTATTTGAATAATATGTCTATGATTTGGCCGCAAATTTGTGGATGCCCGTCGGGCGACTGCTTGTATTTTCTCACTCGCCCTCATTGTCCTTAGTGTGGAGTCCATCTCAGAACCCATCACCAGAGGTTAGGGTCTCTGCCATTACACACGGCTGTCACGTCTGTCATCTCCCTCCCTCCGATCTTAGATACATGTTGGCGACTGGCGTTGTGTGCGGAATTTGTCCGACTCGACAATTAAATTTGCAACTACGTCAACATGGATGCACGAAGAAATTCGAAAGTTGGCATATCGATAGAGGGAGCAGAAAGGGCCAGAACGTGCCCCAAATGGGAAAAATCCGTCCCCATACAACAAAACGTGCCACGTTTGTGACATACATACATCCAAACATACACACACGATCGATCCCATATACTCACCTTCGGTGAGTAAAAAAGCATGGGGAATTCAAAAATCTATTTCTTATGAAAATCTGACCAGGACGTTTTTCAAAATTTGAGTTTGAAATGGGGTACCCCCGCTTCCAAATGTTCGTCAATTTGCGATGTCGAAAACTCGCAATCGAATATTGTTTAATCTGTGGACACCTCGATATATAACCCAGAGCAACATGTTTGCTGTCATTGGAAATGCTGTCATTTCTGAAATGCTCTAACATTCTTTCTAAACCATACGTGAATCTTATGATATTAAGCATAGTCAACGATTTATGATAACAAACAGTTATACAATCATTTGGTACAGACAGAGACATGTGAACCAACATATAATGATGTTGTTTTATCCAACAGACTACTTTCTAACACATCTGATATATATTTCCTGGTTTTGAAAGACAATTCAATCTTAAATCCAAATTTTAATATCAATGTTTCATTATGTTGCGAACTTTAAAAATTAGCCCAAGGGCTAAGAAAGGTTACTGGACAATATACATTTTAGATATTAGCCTTTTGTCCAGTGTCCAGTGACCTTGAAAATAAAGTCACTGATAAATTCAAGGCCATGAAATTTTCAACAAATATATCACTTCTAGTATGTCCACAATAAATTCCTAAGCTGTAAAGTCGATAATAAGTGAGACATTAGCCATTCTGTGATGTGACCTTGAAAATGAGGTCAAAGTTCAAGTTCAAGGTTATGAAAATATTCAGTATATATCATTCCTCTATATTCGCAATTGATTCCTATGTTGTAAATGTAAGTATCAATCTATTACCACCAATACAATCAGATTTTGATAATGCCAATAAGAAACGTAAAATACTACATTTTGCAATAGAAACAAACAAAGCCCGACCAAATAGTTTATCCAAAGACACACTGGCGTCTTCAGGGGCAGACAATGTGTTAAATGTAGTTGTTTCTACTGTACACCAGATGGAATTAGTATACAACTGCCCAACAACCTATGAAAATAATTTAGAAATCCGAATCTAACCCCATGGTACCCAATCACAAGCCCGAAGGCTACTGAGTTGATGGTATCCTCGGGGACAGATTTAACGTCCGCCAGCAGTGACACCGACTCAGTGGTATAAATGTAAGTATCAATCTATTACCACCAATACAATCAAATTTTGATGATGCCGATAAGAAAGGTAAAATACAACATTTTGCAATAGAAACAAAGCCCGACCAAATAGTTTATCCAAAGACACACTGGCGTCATCAGGGGCAGATGTAAAGATGATAATAAGCGACATATTAGCCATTTTGTTCTCTGACCTTGAAAATGAGATCAAAGGTCAATTTCTAGATCACCAAAATATTCAGCATACATCATTTCCTATATGTTCACTATGGACCCCTAAGCTGTAAATTTGATAATAAGCGAGATATAAGCCATTTTGTATTCTGACCTTGAAAATAAAATGACTAACATTGAAATTTAGGTCGAGGGTCAATTTCAAGGTCACTAGAATATTCAGCATATATCATTTCCTATATGTTCACAATTGATTCCTAAGCTGCAAAGTCGCTAATAAGCAAGATATTGGCCATTATGTCCTGTGACCTTGAAAATGAGGTCAAAGGTCAAATTCAAGGTCACGAGAATATTCAGCATATATCATTTCCTATATGTTCACAATTGATTCCTAAGCCGTAAAGTCGATAATAAGCGAGATATTAGCAATTTTGTCCTGTGACCTTGAAAATGAGGCCAAATGTCAAATTCAAGGTCACGAGAATATTCAGCATATATCATTTCATATATGTTCACAATGGATTCCTAAGCTGTAAAGTTAAGCGAAATATTAATAAGCGAGATAGATAGATAGATAGATTTATTTCAAATCATGTACACTATACAACATCTGATTGCTCACAGAATATTTACAATACATGACTTGGGGGTATCCCAAAGATCCAGAGGATCTGTAACAACCAGAGAGATATATGACAGCTATGTACAAGTAAATGACATTGATTGTAGAGATTGTGATTGTAGAGACACACCAGAAAAAAACTATTTTATATGAAATTGATATAGTATAAGTACACCACCACCAAGATAAAGGGGAAAACATGTACATAAAAAGGCACACCCAGATAAAAATAACACTACAACCGGTTTGATGATAACTGAGAGATAATTCCCACCAAAGCTAACAGATGAATCAATGTATTAAATCCCAGCCCCTAAAACCGGCAAGATAATGAAAAGTTGGGAAATGCCCCAGTCTCAGAACCCACCCACCACCCATGAGTCCTTCGCCGGTAGGTCTAAATGAATAATGAGATGAGCCCAGCCCCAGACCTATCACCCCACCCATGAAACCTTTCCCCAGTGAATCTAGAAGTATTATTATACGTGCTCAGCAAGTTTGTTATTAGGCAGTTAATGGCTGGAGCTCGTTGGACACTGTGATTTTATATTATTCATATTTATCAATGTAAGAGTATTTTAATCGCGAGCCAAAGCATTTCACATTGCGAGCTTCCTTTACATGATTGGGAAGATTGAGCCATAGCGTTGGGGCTTGTAGAACAAAACTTTTGAAAACTATATGGGTTAGGTACGGATTTAAGTGGTAGTTATCTTGGTTTCTTGTGCTGTACTTGTGAATGTCTTGATTTCGAGTGTACGTGTTCAAAAGAGGCGCAGGTAGGTCATTGTTATTGTATCGAAACATGAAAGTTGCAAGTTGGATATTGTACAAATCACTGAGATTGAGAATTCCCAAAGCTTTGAAGATCGGGGCAGCGTGTTCATTATATTTAGCATTTGCAATGCATCTGACGGCCTTCTTTTGTGCTATTACAAGTGAGTGGATATGCGTTTATCGTGCCGAACCCCACAATAATAAGCCATATGTTAAATAAGGATGGATAAGGCTGTAATAGATCATTTTGAGATTGCGAGATGATACAAACTTTTTTGCTGTTTGAACTGCATAAATGCCACTAGTTATTTTTTTCTTGCAATAATCAATGTGGTCGCGCCACTCTAGTTTACTGTCTATATAAATTCCAAGAAATTTAACACAAGAGACTTGTTCAAGTACTATACCATCAATTAACAATTGTTCATGAACAGGACTATAAGAGCGTTTGTTTGAAAGTAACATGTAATGTGTTTTATTTGTATTCAACGATAATTTATTGGCTTTGAACCAGTCTGCTATTATATTTAAATCATCGTTCATGTTAGAAAATAACTGGTTAATATTATATGATGTAAGATATATTGTGGTATCGTCTGCAAATAGAATACTTTTGGAGAATTTCACATTAGCTGGCAAATCGTTTGTATATATTATAAATAACAGTGGTCCGAGAACCGAATCCTGTGGTACTCCGCATCTATTTATTTCCATATATGAATTGGTTTCTTTGAAAGTAACATATTGTTGTCGATTATTCAGGTAACTTTTAAACCATTGTAGAGCACTACCTCTGATGCCGTAATATTCTAATTTTTCAAGCAGTATGGAATGGTCTATCGTGTCGAATGCTTTGGACAAGTCCATAAAAACAGCTAGGGTTGGCTGGTGTTGTTCAAAGCCCTGTAATATATCATATGTAAACTCAGTTGTTGCGTTTGTTGTGGAGTGTTTTGGTCTAAATCCATATTGACTCGGGTAAAATATTTCGTTAATTTTTAGGAAATGATAAACACGTTTATGCACAACTTTTTCGAGTAATTTCGATAAACACGGTAATAAGGAGATGGGGCGATAGTTATCAAATTTTTGTTTATCTTTAGCCTTATATATTGGGACAATTTTGGCGAGCTTCATTTTATCAGGTACATAGCTTTCTTCTAGAGATTTATTAATTATTATAACCAGTGGTTCCAAAATCCCCGACTCAATTTTTTTCAAAAATTTACTGCTAAGTGAATCAAATCCAGAACTCATTTTTGATTTCATGGTGTTAAAAATGGTTTTGAGCTCTTCTACATCTGTTGGTGAAAAGAATATAGAATTTCTATTTGAGTTCGACCCTAGATATGTGTTAAACGCTTTGTTTGACTTTTGTATTTTGTTTGCACATTTAATACCAATCTCTGTAAAATAATTACAAAACCCATTAGTAATTTTCTTCGGGTCATTTTCTAGTGTATTATCAATGTTGAATGTTTCGGGTAAATTTGATTTGTCATTTGTTCTACCAATAATTGTATTCAAGACGTTCCACGTTTTTTTAGCATTGTTCTTGTGGTATTCGAGTAAGTCGCGGTAATACTTGTTTCTTGCATACCTCTTAGTTTTATTCAATTGGTTTCTATATCTCGTAAATTTAACACTATTTGGGTGTTCTGTAGGTCTACCTAGGCTTTTTCGGAATAACTTATCTCTATATATGCCACATTTAAGTAATCCAGGAGTCATCCACGGTTCTTGTGTAATCCGTTTGGCAGGGATAGTAATTGATTTTTCCGGAGCATATGTGTCTAGCATTTTATTCAAAGTTGTTTCAAATGTGTTGTAGCTATTATTTGCATTCATGCCGTATAGATTACTCCAATTTGTTGCTTTTAGCAATTCAGATATTGTATTAACTTTCATATCATTTAATCGCCTAGTCTTCAATACTAATGGAGGGTTTTCCTTTCGTTTTTTAGTACAGTTTCCAGTTCTGGTCAGAATGGGTAAATGGTCAGATATGTCAGTCGTGATTATTCCCGAGAAAAATGATTTATTATTGCAGTTGATGTAGATATTATCAATTAATGTCGCGCTAGCGTGTGTAATTCTCGTGGGTTTAGTTATGGTTGGTATGAATCCAGTGGTCATGAAAATATCTAAGAGATTTGCCGTATTTTTATGTGTCTCAGATTTCATGTAATCAAAGTTCTGATCCGTTCCAATTATACATACATTTGGTTTGTTCAACTGAATCTGTTGGGTTACGGTTTCAAACCTGGCTATGGAATCACTTTCATTGGTGTTAGGTATTCTATAAATTTTTCCAACAATCAGTAGCTTATTTCTATTTTTGATCTCAACAAATATAGATTCGAATTCACCTTCGTAAAAAGGGATAATATCAAAACGTTGTGTGTAGGTGTGTTTATCAGAGATGTACATTGCTACACCACCCTTTGTGCGTTGTTGGCGACTTGCGTGTATAAAATTATACCCAGGAATATGGTAAACGTTAGCATTTGCATCATTTAAAAAAGTTTCACAAAGTAAAATGAAGTCGATTTTGATACTCGCTGAGTTCAGTTTCAGAATGAGTTGGTTTAACTTGAAGAATTTATCCGGTAAACTATGTATGTTAATGTGGAGTGATGTATATTCGTATGATTCAGTAGCACTGGGTAAGTCATGCAGCTGATCCAGGTCAATGTATGTGCTGTTCGATTCAAAGTTCAGTATAGAATCCAGTGGATTGCTTTGGCGCGATAAATGCTCGAGATTGTCAATATCATAAAGGTGTAATGACCAACCCCAACCTCAGGCAAAGCCCCCTTTGAATTTTCTACAGTTACACCCTCGACGCCAGGCAATGCGCCTTTCAGAATGCCCACAATTTCTCCCATGATCAATGCCTGGATCTCAGTGGCCCAGCAGTAAGAGTGGAAGTGTCAGTCTGTTACTTTGTCGGATCTGCAAACATCCAAACAACATCCCGACTACAGTTTTTGAGAGGTGTGCCTGTGGCCTTGTAAATAGCCTCCGTGACACTCATCTCCCTGTTGGTCAGGTATGTTTTGCCGAGTCATTGTAGCTTATCATCTGTCTTATCCCAGCATATTGTGCTCTGCATGGTTCTTCATGGAGGAGCTGACCATCTTCACTCTGCTTCTTACTGCAATATTATGACACAATATATCGAATGCAGGCGTATGCATCAACAACATATTGTGTAGTCAAAATTAGGATTCCAGGCTTTCAAAGGGTTTTGATTTGTACTGACTTACCCATCAGTCTTTGTGTTTATGCTTATGTACAACCATTTTCGTGGAGGCTATAATGTTCCAGGCTTGTTCTTCAGCAGCGTTTTTTCACTCATCTGGATCAGTGTCTGCTGGGATGGCACATAAAGGTCTGACAAGAAGGTGGACGGGATAACCTGAACCTGTAGGTCCTGTTACCCTTCTTGCATGACTTTGTATAATTCTTGGAATGAAGCTGAACACCATTTATAATGTCATGTAACTTGTTGTATCTCGTCTAATCAACGTCTTCTGTGTTGATATATTTGTTAATAACGTCAACAACTTCCTCATCAAGTTATATGTCCAGCTTAGGACTCAGAAAAGGCAGTGAATGTAAGTACCAATGTGAGGGCAATCTCCTTGTAGAAACTCAATTGAAACAAAGTAGTCACAGACTTTGCCAATTTGATTTGATGGTGAAGTGATCATCAATTTCAAAGAGTTTTTCTACGATCTGATCAAACATTCTGGCAGCTCTTTTAAATGCCTAATATAATATACTTATTATTGATATGCCTAATATAATATACTTGGGTTTGATTGCTAGGAAAAAAATTATGCCTGGTAGTGGTACTGTTTATTTTGAAGTGCGAGTGAGTGTTATTAAACAGGTTTGTTTGCATGTGTTTAATTAATTAGTCCTTATTTTGGCTTTTGGACAGTTGGATAGCTTTACACTGGCCAATCACCATCTACACACCAAAATATTTCTTCAGGTAGCACCCTCATGCCCCAAACCCCAGGTCTGGCCACCAAAACTGCCTTCTTATTTTGAATATGTGACGGTTATGGGTGCTTATTTGCGAAATCGAGCTATAATTTGGCAGCCATCTTGGATTCTTAGCAGCTTCGAACCATCCAATAACGAAACTGGTTATTTAGTTGGAATCCTCATACCCAAAAACACAGTGTTAGACACCAAAATTGGCTTCCTATCTCAAATTGGCAGGAAGTAATGAGTATTTGTGTAAAAGCTGCGAAAATTTGGCGTCTATCTTGGATTTTTTTTCTTTTTTGGGGGTCTGAATCGGTATTATTAGTATTGTTAGGAAGAATATATTCCTATATAACTAATATGTATCATATTAGACCGATGGCATCATGACAGGCGGATAATTTAGCTTTTTTCCTAAAATACCAAATTTTCGGTGGCGGCCATTTTGAAAAAGGCCATGAAAAAGTTAGCCCAGGAGAAAATTTTACACACCCTCTGAAAAAGGTTGTCTTAGACCATTATGAAGCCATATCAATCGATAGAAAAAGTCTGTACTACATTTCCACCCTGAGTGCTATATGCTCAATATTCCTCCTGACTATAGCGTATAAGTTGAGAAACAAACACACCATATGCTGGTGACACAGGATTGTTGCTGCTTAGAAAAGGGAAATTGACTGTGGAAAAATTGAAATCATCACGTTTGTCTTATAATCTAGTAGTCAGGTTAGAATCATTATCAATCTCCAACCTCAGGTCTAGATAGTTGGAAAAATTAGAGGAGTCTGTAGTATCCTTATTTTCAAGTTCCTTATAGGATATATGACATCCAAACAATCACCGAACTTGGGATTATTTACTGACAATACATCGTCTATGTATCGGAAAGTGAGATTAAAATTACATGTTAGTTTCTTAGAACCTCCTCGTTGTAAATGTTGGATGAAATGATTCATTTGAGTATAAAAAAGGTCTGCCAATAATATATATTATGAAAATAATATATATTGATATTATGAAAACCGCAATAAATGTTTTTAAGAAAGTGAAATATGGGAATTTGATGTTACTCTGGAAGAAACTAGAATATGGATCTCTTGACAGGCGAAATGTTTTGCCAACACATGGATCCTCCCTGTGAAGGTTCTTCTGAGTTCATGAATTAAACTGTTCCTTCTTGTTAGTATTTCGATACGATGGAACTTCACAGCGCAAATACTAAAGGATTATTGGTTTATTGTCATTGCTGTCACCTGAGTCGCACATGTATTCACATCCATCAAGGTTTTTCAACATCAAGTTGTTCAGATGCTGATGTATAGCTGACATATAGCTGGGAAATATTTCGCAATACTTTGAAATCGTATCGGCCATTTCTTGATAACGCCCACCAAATAGACAGAAATTTGCTTTTTAGGTTACCGGACCTATGGTCCGATAACCTATTGGCATGGCGTTGCGTCCGTCGTCCGTCGTCCGTCGTCGTCGTCGTCGTCTTCGTCGTCGTCGTCCGTCGTCGTCGTCCACATTTTTATCTTTTTTGTTTACAGGCGAATGTTTCTGAAATTTTGCACAAAAATACTTAAAAATAATTCAAGAAGGAGGTATTTTTTAGTTTTTTGATTTTCGCATTTTTTTCAAAATGGCGGCCATTTTCGACGAAAAATGCCTGATTTTGGACTTTGGCGGCCATTTTCTCAAAATCTGTTCAGTAACTTTTTTTCTTTCTGATACATGAGACTCTTCATATGTACTCCTATGATGTCTATAAATTTCGTTGCGCTTGAATTGCTCGAAGTGGGCCATTTTGGCCCAAACTCGGCCCAAATGGGACTTTCCCATGTTAAATTCTCCTATGCTTTATAATGGGACACATTATGCCTAATATCTCGCTTAATATTGAGATTAGAGACTAGGAATCAATTGTGGACATATAGGAAATGATATATGCTGAATATTCTCGTGACCTAGAATTTGACCTCTGACCTCAGTTTCAAGGTCAGAGCACAAAATGGCTTATATCTGGCTTGTTATTGACTCTACAGCTAAGGAATCAATTGTGGACATATAGGAAATAATATATGCTGAATATTCTCGTGACCTTGAATTTGACCTTTGACCTCATTTTCAAGGTCACATGACAAAATGGCTAATATCTCGCTTATTATCGACTTTACAGCTTAGGAATTAATTGTGAACATATAGGAAATGATATATGCTGAATATTCTCATGACCTTGAATTTGACCTTTGACCTCATTTCCAAGGTCACATGACAAAATTGCTAATATCTCGCTTATTATCGACTTTACAGCTTAGGAATCAATTGTGAACATATAGGAAATGATATATGCTGAATATTCTCATGACCCTGAATTTGACCTTTGACCTCATTTTCAAGGTCACAGGACAAAATGGCCAATATCTTGCTTATTAGCGCCTTTACAGCTTAGAAATCAATTGTGAACATATGGGAAATGATATATGCTGAATATTCTAGTGACCTTGAATTTGACGTTTGACCTCATTTTCAAGGTCAACAGGACAAAATGGCTAATATCTCGCTTATTATCGACTTTACAGCTTAGGAATCAATTGTGAACATATAGGGAATGATATATTCTGAATATTTTAATGATATTGAAGTTGACCTTTGACCTAAATTTCAACGTCAGTCATTTTATTTTCAAAGTCAGATTACAAAATGGCTTATATCTCGCTTATTATCAAATTTACAGCTTAGGGGTCCAAAGTGAACATATAAGAAATGATGTATGCTGAATAGTTTGGTGATCTAGAATTTAACCTTTGATTTCATTTTCAAGGTTAGAGATATGGCGATTTCAGCGGTCACCTTGAATTTGACCTTCAACTTTCTCGGCTTAACTCTGTATATTTCTCCGGTAACCTTTCTAGCCCATTGGGCTAATTTTTTCTGCTGATGTGAATATAATTCCAATAAAATTGTAAAATTCTTTGACCACTAATACGGTCTGATTTTGATGATGCCAATAACAAACGTAAAATACAACATTTTGCAATAGAAACAAAGCCCGACCAAATAGTTTATCCAAAGACACACTGGCCTCATCAGAGGCAGACAGTGTGTTGAATGTGTTCGTTTCTACTGTACACCTGATGGAATTAGTACACAACTGACCAACATCCTATGAAAATAATTTAGAAATCCGAAACAAACCCCATCGAATAAATATATGACAAGTACATAAGTACCTAATCACAAGCCAAAAGGCTACTGAGTTGATGGTATCCTCGGGGACAGATTTAACGTCCGCCAGCAGTGACACGTAACTCGTGTATTCATGACTCGTGTATTCATCATACCTCATGTTACGTGGTATATTCAATACTGATTGGTGATGGCAATCACCCCTGTCAATGAAGTCAAGTTCAATGAAATTCGTATTGAAGTCCTCCAATGAAATTCGCCCATAAATTTGTTTTAGATAATGTAATCAATTTAAGATTGTATCTGTTCTTATTGGAACACGTATCGTTGATGAAGCTGTCCCTTCATAATTTACAATCAAGTAGAGTGAGCGATGAAGCAGACAAGCACACTGTAATCGAAATGTCTTGGGTTCGAGTCTCAGGCTATTTCACATTGGGTACCATTTGGACACTGAATGCTAAGAAATATAATTAATGACGCCAATTGATCGGGGCAGAGGAAACAATTTACTACGTCACAGTCAGTGGTTGGATCAAGATGTCAATTGGCAATTGGGTTGAGGAAAAATAGGAGCATAATATCCAAGCATCAAATCTGCAATGAACACACAACATGTGAGCCTTGCTGCCTATACCGGTAGTCAACCTATGATCTTGAGTCTTCCTGCCTCAATCTATCCTGTGATCTCCAGTCTTACTGCCTCTAGATAGCCTGTGACTTTAGTTTTGCTGCCCCAGTCAGCCTTTGACTTGAGTCTCGCTGCCTCCAGACAGTATATGACTTGAGTATTGCTGCCTCATCATCAGGTGATATCGAGTCAACAGGTTTCATAGTGTGAAGCCAGTTTTCAAACATTTTCAACCGTTTTCGTTCAGAAGATGTGCCTTGATAATAGAAACAATACTGTAACTTTTACAGATCAGTATTGAACGACAAGGTCACAGAAAAGGTCAAAGTCGAAAAGGTGCAATAACTCTGCTTATATGTATGATTTATTTTCCCTAGTATTTTTTATTTTTTTGTGGTCAATTCCCCATCATTTGCTTCAAAACCAATGTTTGTATGATCAAAATTCCTCCATTATCGCCCAAGGTCGAAAATGTAAGGGACATCAGCTGAAATGACCGATTTGTAATATTTCAAGAAATAGTAATTCCAAAATCACTGAAAATATTTAGTAAAATATTGAACATAATAAATGCAGTATAGTAGTAGTAGTAGTAAGTTAATTGACATACATGTTACATATGTTACAATGTCAGGGGTAAGCGTCCATGTCCACTAAACCATGACTATTATGTCCAATTGGAACGAAAAATTCAATAGAATATTTGTATCGCACGCTTGGCATTTGCATATTGAAATTTGAATGCGCTCATAACGCAGAGACAATCAATCTGACCAATTTGATTTTTTTGGGGCAGAAGCGCTATGGCAGTAGCTCGGTTCTCCCCAAATTTTGTCGGAATCGGATGGAAATGGTTGCAGGCAACGGCAAACGTGAAAATCACATAATAGGCTATAACTCCAGTTCTACTTGATAATAATTTTTTCCAACTATTTTTGTATTTTTCTTTGGCCAATTGCCAATCGTATGGTATACGACCGATGACCATAGGATGAAAACTATCCATTATCGCCCGATGTCGAAAAATGGGGGGGGGGTGATGACTTCGGTTATTTTTTACACCGACTTTTCATTGCATGCCTGCGCTCACATCTCGACGACACACGATCCAATCAATCTGAAATTTATAGGGCTGAAGATGTAGTGGCTCGGTCCCCCCACAAATTTTGTCAAAATTGGATGAAAAAGGTTGCCATGGCAACGGAAAAAGTGAAAATCACATAATTGTCTATAACTACGGTTCTACTTAATATTAATTTTTTTCAATTTTTTTTTGTATTTATCTTGACCAATTCCCGATCGTGTGGTGCACGGCTGATGGTATTACGACGAAAACTCTCCATTATTGCCCAATATCGAAAAATCTGGGGTCACAATTTTATGTCTTTGGGTGTTCTGAGATGCAAGACCGTGACATGTTGTGAAGCCATTTTCAATCTTTTTGGACCGTTTTCGTTTAGGAGACGTGCCTTGACAAGGTCAAGGTCACAGAAAAGGTCAAAATCGAAATGTCGCAATAACTCTGCCTATATTCGTTATTAATTTCCCTCATTAATTTTGTATTTTTCCGCTAGTTAATTACACATCATTTGCTATATGATCGAAGGTCGTACGATCTAAATTCCCTTTTATTGCCCAAAGTCGACAATGTAAGGGTTTAAATCTGAAGGGGCGAGGGTCTGCAATCTCTGATTGTCTCGTCTAATATAAATCATAGATGTGTAACCACTTGCATAACCATATTTCATTTCCGTATTGTGTTTGAGTGAGCGATTTTCACCATGCAGTAGCAAACGACAGAATGATTGATTTTGGATTCCATGTGTCAGGTAACACTTTTCTCTTTTGACATTCACTGGTTATTGTGATTTTGCAATTTTGCTGTCTTTGTTGTGTTGTACTTGGGTTGGGAAGCATAGAAAGCAGAGTATAATTTAGTTATATCGGTTGCCGTGTGTCCAAAAGGCAACAAAATGACACACCAGAAGTGATACATACGGAAGCCCATAGATGACAAGCGAGTAAATTTGTTTATGTCTTTTCTAGCAAACAATTAGCACGTTCGAACGTGGGAGCATTTTACACTGTCACGTTCGCACGTGGAAACAGTGAAGGCTATTGCGTTCAAACGTGGAGAGTCCAAAGTTACCACGTTCACACGTGGAAGCACTCAATGCATCCACTTTCGCACGTGCAAAGATTTGGGTGTGGTAGCCTGAAATGCTTCCACGTGAGAACGTGGTAGCTTTACATCTTTCTACATGTGAACGTAGAAACCTAAATCTATCTACGTTCGAACGTGGACAGGTATAAATATTTTCACGTATGAACGTGGTAACTTTGAAACTTTCTACGTGTGAACGTGCCAACCTATTGGTTTCTACGTTCGAACGTGATAGGTTTTAAAATTTCTAAGTGCGAACGTGAAATCATATAATGCTTCCACGTGCGAACGTGGTAGTTTTGAACTTTCTATGTGCGAACGTGACAGGTTTTTTAAAAAAACACGATTAAAAAAAAACACGATTTTGTTCCCGCACATGTCACCTATGGGCTTCCATAGATTCCTTTGTGTACATATTTTGTGTGTTCGTTGTTTCACAGTCGTCTGCGCTGGTTTGTACATGCATACCAAGGTTGTATTGTTTGGGTAAATAATGGGAGTCCTGGTTGCCACTGGTCCAGTGGAGTAACGCCGAACGAGAATCATGGCGTTCCACTAGCCAGCAATTTTTTGAAACTGGTTGAAAATCATATGGATTGACGGTACCCTCAAATTGTTATTTTCATTTATCGATAAAAACCCACATATACGCATTGTATCATACCATTTGAGAGTTTGATGGCCTAACAAATTCTGTTTATCAGAACGTATTCTTATTTTGTGAAAATTGATAGGGAAAAGATCAACATTGATATCCTGGCAAATTTCATTGGTAAATTGGCGAACCATAATTGTCATTCTGATTTTTGTCAAGGTTTTGTTTTAGAAGGAAGAAAAAACAGCCAATCCATGGTGAATATCAACCGCCCTGTAAACTATCAGCTCAGGAGCGTTTTGGTTAGTATCAGGTACTTATACTCTGGCTATATATCAAGGTACATACACGAGATTTACATAGATTCGTTCTGTTGTTTGGCAGTTTTGCACTAATTCTACATCCTTCTATATGTAATATTTGCCCCTGATAATGTTAGTTATGTTTTCAGTGTGGCTTTCAGTGATATTCAGTGATATTTCAGTGATTTTCAGTGTGGCTTTCAGTGATATTCAGTGTGTTTTTTGATAAACTGTTTGGTCAGGACTTTTTTTCTATTGCAAAATGTATTTTACGTTCGTTATTGGAATCATCAAAATTTGGCTGTATTGGTGGAAATAGATGGATACTTACATTATTACCATCATCAAAACCTTGACATAAGCGTTTCTGTACAATTCCGTGCAGGGAAGTGGAACATGTCCAATTTCCATATATTTGCCGAATCAATTGAATGTGCATTCATCAGATGCTGAGTATCAACTAAACCCTCAACAGACCGAAATTTTCAAATTCTCATATTTAACCACATACATACGCATGTAGTCATATCTTTCTAGCCAATCAAACTTTGTGAATAGGTCGGATTTGACATTGATCAATCATGTCAGGAAATCACAGACTTTCTGAACAGCCTTACAGAAAAAAATCTCAGATTTTCTTACAACATCCAATTTGGGGTTCACAGCCTTACATACTTCCTATCAGCGATACACTGTTGCTTGAATTCTATTTGTTATCAATTTGTCATCATTGATTGAGTCCTGAGGGAAAATGAGTCTGCCACGAGGTTGTGTGTTTAACTACTACAGACTTCCATTGCGGGTATGAGCAACAACACATATGTCTGTTGTATCTTTTAAAGTATGTAACTTGCATTGAACTTCCCTGTTTGCTTATTCTGATTGCCATGCTATGAACGTCAAAAGCATGGCACCCATTAAGTAATGATGTGTTCACTATAAGTGTACTGGTCCCAGATTGGTATGACATATTTCCCCGACAAGTTTCAAGCCAAGTTATAAGTCTGACATGTCCCCCTGGCAAGATTCAAGTCAAGGGTCGGTCTGACATGTCTCCCTGACAAGTTTCAAGTCAAGGTTTGGTCTGGCATGTCTCCCTGACAAGTTTCAAGGCAAGGTTTGGTCTGGCATGTCTCCCTGACAAGTGTTAAGTCAAGGTTTGGTCTGACATGTCTCCCTGAAGAGTTTCAAGTCAGAGGTGGTCTGACATGTTTCCATGACCAGTATCAAGTTTTTCTGAAGTATCTCCCTGACAAGTTTCTGATAACTACATGTCATATTATGAATGTATAATGATACATGTATGTATCATAGTGTTGTGTAACTGTAGTTCGGCATGCTCAGAAATATCTGCAATCGCCAGCTGGCAGCACTGTTTTGATGTTACACATGACGTCGTAATCCTGCTTTCTGGCATTAGCAGAAAACATACACGTAATTTTACCCGATAATTTATGTGATTGTTGATTACAAACAATATCCATTTGTGATTCAGCGCCAAAATGTACCCCCAAGTACAACGCTGCCCCTGTTGAATGAGTGTATGACATGCCCCATTTGCTTGTTAACGTGGCGATTTTTTTTATCATGCAGAATCTTGAATTATGAGTACTGTCATTTCCTCATGTCACGGTGATTGTATTATGTATAAATTAAAATGAGCTTAATGGCAATGGTGTCCTGTGTATATCCTTTGTGGTAAAGTTAGCTGTAATATTCGTGTTTACCAAAAAATAATTATTCATATTACCTAGGGTAATAAATTGCACATGCTTGATATACTTGCAACGACTTGCAACGAGTCGCATGAAGCTAGTGCTTAGTGCTTAGAATCGTTTTCAGACACGTGAGGACCAAAATATACACTGGGACATCATACTATATTACAGAAACGAACATAATTTGGTTTATTCGGGAGCTGAAATCAAGGAAAATATGCCAATTCAGATAGATGGATAAAAGGAATTTCAAAGGTATGGTTTTGTTGGTGTTGTGTTTCCATTGCTTCCATTACGCAACACACACACTGCATTGGAACCTTCAAAATATTGATGATGTCAAACCCTGTCACAAGTGGAAATTGATAATTGCTAATAGTTTTCATGAGTGTGAAATTGGTTCATCAAGTGCTTGAGGAGCTGTCAGAAAATATGCTTGATGGTTATTCGGGTGATTAGTGAATTCATTTTTATTATTCCTTGATAAGCTTCATGAGATTTTCGTTTTGCATTGGTGGAGGAAGGATTTTGATAAATATTAACTCACATTATCTTAATCTTCAACTCCAATGCTACTTGCAGAGTTGCACAGTGGTTATTGATTTAGTAAGTGAGCAATATATAGTCACAGTAAGCCACAGAGGGTCTCAGATTACTGCCTTTATTGACCGATTAACACCAGCTGCATATAAGCAGATTTGAGCTTTAAACCAACACCAGTTCTGTGGGCACGACATTTAATATCTAAAGCTCTACATATACAAGACAAAATACACATGTATAACACGATCATAATATGAAACACAAAACGAATGAATTAAAATACATGTATATATATACACCTTCATTTCAGTAGACATACATGACTTTCAATCTGCCTGCAATCCCTCATCCGAGTCCATATGACAGACGCAGATAGTGATGAATGACTAGGATGGGATGTTACTTTATTGTGATCGTTTTCAACTCTGTGGCCAATTAGCCTACACCTGTCATGGTGTATAGATATAAAAGCAACTAGGTCTTTGGGCGCTAATTGCATGATGATAAATCGTGAGGTATTGTGTGATTGCACGATGATAAATGGGGACATATTGTCTAAATCATCTGTGGTTTTGTGCCGATTTATTACTTTCTGGTGACACCATGTCTCATGCAACTTATAGAGGTTGACGTACTTGACTTATACAGTTTGATGACAATGCAAACATAGCTTGAATATATGCGGTGGTGCCAATGATTTTCCTTATATTTAAAATGGATCACATGTGATACATATTTTGTGTGTTCGTTGTTTCATAGTCGTCTGCGCTGGTTTGTACATGCATACCAAGATTGTATTGTTTGGGTAAGTAATGGGAGTCCTGGTTGCCACTGGTCCAGTGGAGTAACGCCGAAAGAGAATCATGGCGTTTCACTAGCCAGAATTTTTGAGACTGGTTGAAAATTCAATTCAATTCAACTTGTTTATTTCAAAATTCACTTATTAAATGTACACATGAAATATAGAAATGAACATAATGTTGAAAAATCATATGGATTAATGGTACTCTCAAATTGTTATCTTCATTTATCGATAAAAACCCACATATAACCATTGTATCATACCATTTGAGAGTTTGATGGCCTAACAACTTCTGTTTATCAGAACGTATTCTTATTTTGTGAAAATTGATAGGGAAAAGATCAACATTGGTATCCTGGCAAATTTCATTGGTAAATTGGCGAACCATAATTGTCATTCTGATTTTTTTTTCAAGGTTTGTTTTAGAAGGAGGAAAAGACAGCAAATCCATGGTGGATATCTACCGCCCTGTAAACTATCAGGTCAGTAGCGTTTTGGTTAGTATTAGGTACTTATACTCTGGTTATATATCAAGGTACATACACGAGATTTACATAGATTCGTTCTGTTGTTTGGCAGTTTTGCACTAATTCTACATCCTTCTATATGTAATATTTGCCCCTGATAATGTTAGTTATGTTTTCAGTGTGGCTTTCAGTGATATTCGTGATATTTCAGTGATTTTCAGTGTGGCTTTCAGTGATATTCAGTGTGTTTTTTGATAAACTGTTCGGTCAGGCTTTTTTATATTGCAAAATGTATTTTACGTTCGTTATTGGAATCATCAAAATTTGGCTGTATTGGTGGAAATAGATGGATACTTACATTATTACCATCATCAAAACCTTGACATAAGCGTTTCTGTACAATTCCATGCAGGGAAGTGGGACATGTCCAATTTCCATATATTTGCCGAATCAATTGAATGTGCATTCATCAGATGCTGAGTATCAACTAAACCCTCAACAGACCGAAATTTTCAAATTCTCATATTTAACCACATACATACGCATGTAGTCATATCTTTCTAGCCAATCAAACTTTGTGAATAGGTCGGATTTGGCATTGATCAATCATGTCAGGAAATCACAGACTTTCCGAACAGCCTTACAGAAAAAAATCTCAGATTTTCTTACAACATCCAATTTGGGGTTCACAGCCTTACAGACTTCCTATCAGCGATACACTATTGCTTGAATTCTATTTGTTATAAATTTTTCATCATTGATTGAGTCCTGAGGGAAAATGAGTCTGCCACGAGGTTGTGTGTTTAACCACTACACACTTCCATTGCGGGTATGAGCAACAACACAAATGTCTGTTGTATCTTTTAAAGTATGTAACTTGCATTGAACTTCCCTGTTTGCTTATTCTGATTGCCATGCTATGAAAGTCAAAAGCATGGCACCCATTAAGTAATGATGTGTTCACTATAAGTGTACTGGTCCCAGATTGGTATGACATATTTCCCTGACAAGTCTCAAGCCAAGTTATAGTCTGACATGTCCCCCTGGCAAGATCCAAGTCAAGGGTCGGTCTGACATGTCTCCCTGACAAGTGTGAAGTCAAGATTTGGTCTGACATGTCTCCCTGACAAGTTTCAAGTCAAGGTTTGGTCTGGCATGTCTCCCTGACAAGTTTCAAGTCAAGGTTTGGTCTGGCATGTCTCCCTGACAAGTTTCAAGGCAAGGTTTGGTCTGGCATGTCTCCCTGACAAGTTTCAAGGCAAGGTTTGGTCTGGCATGTCTCCCTGAAGAGTTTCAAGTCAGAGGTGGTCTGACATGTTTCCATGACCAGTATCAAGTTTTTCTAAGGTGTCTCCCTGACAAGTTTCTGATAACTACATGTCATATTATGAATGTATATTGATACATGTATGTATCATAGTGTTGTGTAACTGTAGTTCAGCATGCTCAGAAATATCTGCAATCGCCAGCTGGCAGCACTGTTTTGATGTTACACATGACGTCGTAATCCTGCTTTCTGGCATTAGCAGAAAACATACACGTAATTTTACCACGATCATTTATGTGATTGTTGATTACAAACAATATCCATTTGTGATTCAGCGCCAAAATGTACCCCCAAGTACAACGCTGCCCCTGTTGAATGAGTGTATGACATGCCCCATTTGCTTGTTAACGTGGCGATTTTTTTTATCATGCAGAATCTTGAATTATGAGTACTGTCATTTCCTCATGTCACGGTGATTGTATTATGTATACATTAAAATGAGCTTAATGGCAATGGTGTCCTGTATATATCCTTTGTGGTAAAGTTAGCTGTAATATTCGTGTTTACCAAAAAATAATTATTCATATTACCTAGGGTAATAAATTGCACATGCTTGATAGACTTGCAACGAGTCGCATGAAGCTAGTGCTTAGTGCTTAGAATCGTTTTCGGACACGTGAGGACCAAAATATACACTGGGACATCATACTATATTACAGAAACGAACATAATTTGGTTTATTCGGGAGCTGAAATCAAGGAAAATATGCCAATTCAGATAGATGGATAAAAGGAATTTCAGAGGTATGGTTTTGTTGGTTTTGTGTTTCCATTGCTTCCATAACGCGAGCTACAAACTGCAATGGAGCCTTCAAAATATTGATGATGTCAAACCCTGTCACAAGTGGAAATTGATAATTGCTAATAGTTTTCATGAGTGTGAAATTGGTTCATCAAGTGCTTGAGGAGCTGTCAGAAAATATGCTTGATGGTTATTCGGGTGATTAGTGAATTCATTTTTATTATTCCTTGATAAGCTTCATGAGATTTTCGTTTTGCATTGGTGGAGGAAGGATTTTGATAAATATTATATAACTCACATTATCTTAATCTTCAACTCCAATGCTACTTGCAGAGTTGCACAGTGGTTATTGATTTAGTAAGTTAGCAATATATAGTCACAGTAAGCCACAGAGGATCTCAGATTACTGCCTTTATTGACCGATTAACACTGCAGCTGCATATAAGCAGATTTGAGCTTTCATTTCAGTAGACATGCATGACATTCAATCTGCCTGCAATCCCTCATCCGAGTCCATATGACAGACACAGACAGTGATGAATGACTAGGATGGGATGTTACTGCATTCTGATCGTTTTCAACTCTGTGGCCAATTAGCCCACACCTGTCATGGTGTATAGACATAGAAGCTACTAGGTCTTTGGGCGCTAATTGCATGATGATAAATCGTGAGTTATTGTGTGATCGCACGATGATAAATGGGGACATATTGTCTAAATCATCTGTGGTCTTGTGCCGATTTATTACCTTCTGGTGACACCATGTCTCATGCACATTATACACGTCGACGTACGTGACTTATACAGTCTGATGACAATGCAAACATAGCTCGAATATATACGGTGGTGCCAATGATTTTCCTTCTACTCGAAATGGGTGCCAATGATTTTCCTTGTACTTGAAATGGGTCATATGTGATAATACAATTAGAAGGCACAACTTTAGAGAGGTGTTTCATATGACGGAGGTACGAATGCTATCCACATGAAAAAATATACCTCCTCTCAATGCCTGATATATTTACTATATCGCCTGGAATAAAGTTTACCCATGACGACATGTAACCTCTAACCGCTGTTGGACAATTTTGAATTTTAATGCAAATAAATTCATCAAATCTAAATATTCATTGAATGTCAAGGTTTTGATTACCACATGTTAAACGCCATTGACGATTACGGAACTCGAAACCTTCCTTTTTCCAAGATTGTGCTGAGAGAGATTACGTCTGTATTAATCCATAGGATGTTATGGGGTTTAAGATATCATTAATGTTTTAGAGGCCTTATAGCAATGAATACATCGCTTTATACTAATGATTGCAGCAAAAAATCATGTTGATAATACTCTAACACCTCTTCCCTACCAATTTGGGATTTACTGGGTGATTTCAGCTATAAATAAACCATATTTGACAGTATTTATTGGTGATTATCTCACTTTTTGATACTCCACATCAAACATTTTGCCAGAAACGTTTTGTGTGTGCCATTATTGATGACATTCAGTCTTAACGGGCTGTGGGAACCTTGCCTCATCCAACTCAAACTGGACACATACTTACTTTGTTTTGTGCTATGATTGGAGATTATTTCAATTGCCAATAGGAATTAGTAATCAGAAATATTCTACGAAGGCCATGTTGTAAATTATAAACTCAAGATCTCGAATTAAAAGTCAAGACCTCCATATACAAAGTCGAGATGTCGAATTACAAAGTCGTGATCTCGATTCGAGAATTTGAATTAGAAACTCGGAATCTCGAAGTACAAGGTCAAGATCTCAACTTACTAAGTCTGGATCTCGACTCACTTAGTCTTCCTCTTGAATTGAAGACACTATTAAAGTAAGAATAATATGAACATACAAGTATAACTTGGCTGAATGCAATGGTTCAATTCCGCATCAATATCTTCATTGGTTTGAACTCACAACCATTTGAAACTGTGAACTTGCCAACAAACTGCAGAAGCCGTTTGACAATTCATTAAAATGCATTACTTTCCATGAAAATATAGTTGCATTTATCACGCACATTGCATGATTGACCAGTTAGTTGTCATGACAACTGTTGGTAACAAAGGCTCCTTGGGAGGACTTGTAACCACAATGATCACGACTCAATAATTCTAGATCTCGACTTTGCGAATCGAGATCTCATGATTGCTTGTACATATCACTCATTCTCCAGACTGATGGGATTACTGATTCGATTACATGCACGAGTCTTACATTCGCTCATTTAAATATATTCGTTTGGACATGGTACATTGGTGCAATCCACTGTTCTATGAATGGCATAACTACAAACGTGATATATACACGATGGGAGTTGTATCGTCTCTGGTGTCAATGTGTTGCCTTTCTATACTCAAGGCAACCTCAATAACACTATCGCCCATATAACAAAATCACCTACTTCACCTAAATCCAACACATTAAAGAAAACGAAATTGCAAAATCACAATGAACACATGGGATCCAGAATCAATATCTTCTCCCACTACATAGGATAAAATCTCTAGTTCAAACACAGTATGGAAAGCAAAATATAGCTTGTGTTAAGCATTTCTTTGTATGTTCGATGTGTGCGGCAATGGAAGTCAAATACGAATCAATTTTTCCATTCGATGATGACCAGATGTTGGCAGAAATGATGGTTAGAGTGAAGATGAAAGAGTTTTTTTATATTGATCACTGATTCCGTGAATACAAGAAATAATCAAATATAGTATCCAAATATGTGTAATGTAAAAATATTAACCAAAGATCGGGTAAATTTGGTTAACATCGAGATTTGGAGTACCAACAGTGTTCGGAACTATTTTGAGCTACAAATGACTTCATTGATTCAGGTTTGTTGGGTAGTGTTGAGTTTGTTGAATAAATGGAGTTTTGTATTCAACGCAAACTCGATAGACTACATTTTGAATTATGTCAAAGACAGTTTTCAGTTGCAAAAATCTATATCAACTTGTACTGATGAATCCAGCAATACTGCTGTACAATTCGACAATCATCATAACTCCACCAAGATCACGTGTTCGACCATTCGGTATGAAGGAAATCAGAACTAATGCTCGAGGAGAGTGAACACACAAACCATGTTCATTAAAATTCCTAACTTTATGATCTTTGCACGATAAATATGTTTAAAAGTTTTAGATGATAACTGCTCGAAAGCAAAACAGACGAACCAAGCTTAGTAAAGAATTTGCTAATGATAAAATAACTTGTGTGATAATAAATCACTATACTCTTCCTCATTATCACTAGACTCTTCCTCATTATCTGTCTTCTGTCCACCATCACTGGGGAGGAGTGTGCCGGCCTTGTCCTTGTTAAATGGATTCTTATCGCGATTATTGTCGACTTGCCCATTATCAGATTATGTCGGACAACATGTAACTTCAAATGCATTTTTCACAAAGGACGATGTCGAGTGTTTTCCTTGCTCAGTATTGATCACTTTGTTGCATTGTATTCTAAGTTCTTGACATAATTTATGAGTAACGTGGTGTCGTCGCTGGCAAGGGCAAGCTCCACTCCAGTGACAATGGTGAACAAAATTACACTAAAACATATAGTACGCTAATGTACGCCGCACAAAACCTGCTTACCTAGTTATAAGAGTTTTGCGCTGCCAAATTGATAGATACGTTTGATATGTTTCATGGAATATTTGCCTACATGTATACACAGTGATCGTGGCTAATGTGTACGAGGAAACATAAATGTGCAAACAGCATTTATTGGCAATTATAGAGGTAAATTCCTGATGGGTGCCACGTGTTGGGCATCTAATTTTCTTCCACCTGGAAACTTGATTTCACATTCGAGTCGGAATGCATGAACTGGCTCAAATAGAACGGATGTAGGATATCTATGGAATATTGAACATTTCTTATATTACAGATTTGGGCTCACTCTACAATATATTGAAATCCGAAGTGGTAACATTATATGTCTTGAGAATGTAGTATGTATCGAGATATTACCTGAAAATAGAACAACTCATTAACGCCACAATCCAATGAATACGGTCCGAGTTGTTGCCGGCCTTGATTCACATAATACTATAGCCTGACGTCCGGCGGTCGTCCCACATAATGTGCCACATAACAGCAATATCATGCAAGAAAACGTGTCACCTATTTTATGACGACTGTTTTCCGACAAGAACATTTTATGATCAGAATTGTGTTCGCCAAATTATACGGATTTATAAGATTTGCTGGACTTCAGTCCAAATATTTATTAGAACAATCACCTTTCTGTTGTGAAGGTCAACAAATCTATAATGTCAATCTCTAGCAATAAGAATACAAAACAGACAATTCAAGCCATGTTATGACATTTTTGTTACTCGCGTGCAGTGGTATTTCATGGGAACAGAGAAAATAGGCCATATACTACATAACATGACCATCTGGCGCAGAGGTATATAATGCTGGAATTATTGGTCTATCCAGAATGAGATTAGTAGGACTGAGCTTGTACATCAAATGGATGATGAAGCCTAGAGGTTATTGTTCAGCTGTGGCTCACGACATACCCATGGCAGAGTGTGGGGATGTTCGGTGTTCGTGGCATTAAATTCATAGTGTGAATATTGCAAAACAAAACCGCATTCCATGTCCGTTGTATTTATTCGTCTTGTATTATATACCATTATACAGGGTGTTTAGAAGTAACAAAGTAGTTTGCATGCACTTCAAAATAACCATTTTATTAAGAACGATCACAGTTCTGTTTTTAAAGGCCACAACATGTAATAAGCTTTCACGAAATTATTTTAGAAAATACTGTCTCCCGCTAGAAATTTTTCAATATTCAAGTTCAAATATATTTTGATTTCGTTTTGGTGAACATATGTTTTAAAAAAGGGCTACAATTCAGTCGTCGTATGTGTAGGTTGTATTTCGGCAAGTATTATAGGTCGGTTTGTTTGTCGCGTTGTCTGTCTGTCTGTTTGTTTGTGCGCCCTCTAACGTCCATAGTTCTTGCTTGATTCTTCTCAAACTTGATGTATATATTCTATAGGATGATGGCTCGCGACTGCACGAGGTCAAGGTCATGCAAAACACATTGAAAACACATAAATGGCCATAACTTCCGTTCTAATCGTCCTAGAGACTTCAAACCAAGTTCATATTATAGATACACACGAGTTCCATCTTCTGTGACCTTGACCACGACTTTTGACCTTGACCTTGAGAAGTTCGCCTGAGGTGACTGTCAAGATCAAGTACGAAAGTCAACGCACCATAACGAGTAGTATATCACTGGAAAGGTCATGCGCCTCTGATCCCAGTGATATCTTATTTTTGGCGCTGTGACGTACACTGACGTCAATATGACGTCATAAACGTCAAATTTGCTAAATTTCAAAAGGCCATAATATCGTCAATACTGTATGGAATCGCCTAAAACTTGATATGCACGTTGACAGCATTACCCTCTACGAATTGAAGTACAAAGGTCAAGGTCTTCAAAATCCCAGAAAAACACCTTTTCAGTAATAACATCTGCTTGAATCGCCGTAGGCTCATGAAATTGAATTCATATCATTCAGAAGAGATATGGCAATCAGATGTTTATGCTAATTCCATGACTAACCTTGCACTTGATCAGAAAAATTACGTCACATGAGCAAAACTTCAAGGTCAAATTTTCAAACTGACTAAAACCTATCAAGTAGTATGCCAAATTGAAGGTCTTTATCCCCTGATACATACTATTTCATTCTTTTTCAGATGTGACGTTTACTGACGTCACAGTGACGTCATAAACGTCAATTTTTCAATATTTTCAAAAGGCCATAGTGTCCACAATTCTTTTTCGATTCTGATTAAGTTATTCAAGTACAATCTATATCTCCATACACAGGCCATGCACAATTTTCGTGACCCAAGGTCAAAGTCAAGATCAAGGAAAAGGTCAAAATCATATAAATGGCCATAACTTCGAAACTAATCATCGTGGAGAGTTTAAATTAGGACGTTAATTATAGCATCACTTCGGTGACTTTGAATGTGATCTTTGACCTTGACCTTGAGAAGTTTGCAATGAGGTTAATGTCGTGGTCAAATACGAAGTTCAGCGCACCATATCAAGTAGTATACCATTAGAAAGATCTTAGTCTCCTGAGTCCAGTGATGTCTTATTTTTGGTGGTATGACGTTCAGTAACGTCACAACGACGTCATAAAAGTCAAATTTCTGAAATTTTAAAAGGCCACAACAACGGGAATACTGGAGGGTATCTTTTGGAAGGAATTTGATATGCATAATGATATCATTGCCGTCTATGACATGAACCACTAAGCTCAATGTTTGAGATAGTAAACTTTCCATCTCAAAATTTCGAGATATTATGTCCAAATTTTCAGATATTAACTCAAAATTCCGATTTATTAACTCTAAATTTCGAGGTATATCGAAATTTCGAGATATTTTAGGTTCTATGTCACCGGCATATGGTGTGTTTGTTTCTCAACTTATACGATATTCCAGAGCTAGTTGCAAATATGAGGACTTTGTCTATCGAAGTGCGCAGCTAGTCTCTAAACTGCTGCGACAATATGTTTTACCAAGACTTATAGCTGCGTTTAGGAAATTCTATGGACGTCATCATGATCTGGTTGATAAATACACCAAATACATGTCTGCCATGCAACTAGATCTATTTTCATGTTAATGTTGGGGAATTCATGACGGGTGCCACTAATGGGGCAGGAAATGCTCACTCTTTCCGGAACACCTGATTTCACCTCCTAATGGCCATTTTTGGGGGTTCATGAGTTTCCGTGTCATTTTTGTTTCCTCTCACTTCATATGCCTGATATGACTTTCTGTCCCCGGATTATGAGATTGGATAACGGACCCTGTTTTGTTTGCTCGGAATACTTAATACTGGGTATTGATTCCACGTCTATTAACCCAAAATTTTGAGATACTACTATACATGATACTACTATAAATGACATTTTGTCTGTTTCAAAATGTTATCTCTAAATTTTGAGATAGTAAGTCAAAATGTTTAATTGGTACTTCAAAATTTTGAGATACTATCTCAAAATTTCGAGTTATCATTTTAAAATTTCGAGATAGTATCTCAAAATTTTGAGAGAGTATCTCGAAAATTTGAGATAAAAAAATTTCATGCCTGGCAGCAATACGCTTCCGTCACTTCTGCTTTCAGACTAATGATTGATTTGTGACCAAACGTTTTTGTTTAACACCATTGACTAGAAGAAATGTGACGTGGATTTATCTGGACAGGCGAGCTATTTTGCTATTTCACTTGCCATAGCTCTAATTAAATTAGGGTAATGACGTTACTGAAATGTTGTTTACGTACACAAGACAATGTAAAATACTCGTGACAACAATCTCACCCATGCCATTCTGGATTAGTAGTCATACGTTTGATATTCACGGTCTAGAGATTCAAAACAATGAGACAATTGTAAAATTTTGAAATCTGTAAAAACCCAAAGTATCATACATGTAATCATTTCAGTCTCAGACCTCGTGGCCAATCAGCACTAGCTCCTTACACGCACAAGGTCCATCTTCTCAGTGGTTAACGGAGCTTCAAATGGCAACACTAAAATGATGCTTTAATGTATGCTTTAAAGTGGAATAATCGGTTTTTGGTTTTCCGTTTGAAAGTGATCAGTAGCTGTCCTCAGAGCAGCTGTACAATCCAAAAGTTCCAATGCGCACACGAATTTGTCTAAATTTGACATTGGAAATCGGATTTTAAAAATAGTTTCTCACGGAACGATTCACATGCAGTGATGCAAATTAACAACAATAGCTGGAAATATTGGAAAATTCACAGCCCTATCACTTGAAACTAGTATATGTATGGTATATTACAGTGATGGAACCCCAAATATTCCGTTTAATTCGTTTGTGTTGCAAATAAGGACAATATAGAGAACTAGAACTATAGAGAACGTGTTTTTTCTATGATAGCGCATCGTGCGTTTTTATGAACCGTTTTATGGTCATATAAATACAGGGCGTAATGTTGCATAAGAGCTTAGTTATTTCAGTGAACAAATAATACGTTGTTGTATTTTAAGTAAGAGAAAGTGACTCTAAAATGCATATTCGTAGATTCCAAAATGCTCGGGCTACGGCCCGGCACTTTGGGATCTACAAATTTACATTTTCTCAACCTTTCTCCATTACTTAATAATTTGTGTATAATGACAAAACTAGGTGAGTGTACTTTCCAACACGCGGGAAAGATCGAGTTTGAACTGGCGGAAGAATACAAGAGAGCACGAGACCGAAGGTCGAGTGCTTTCTGATGTTCTTCCGCCAGTTCAAACTCGATCTTTCCCGCATCTGGAAAACACACGAAACAGGTTTTGTTTTTATCACATGCTATGAATTTATGATTCTGTAATATTTGAAAACCCAATACATGTAAAGTAATGTGAAATTGAAACAAAGATTGCAAGAACTTCAGACAGTCTTTCATTCATAGAAATCGAGCTGAGATGGAACGCCAACTTCAAATCTCGCGGGCTTAGGTTGTGTTGCGCATGCGCGGCTTGCAGTTTGGGAGTTTGATTTCCGGTTTTCCGGTGTCTGACATTGACAAGTTGTCAAATCGGCCCAACATTCGTCTTCTTGTCGAGTGTTTTTTTTGTGGTAATTTACACTACATCATACCTAAACAGAGTTCTGAAGGACAATCCGAGCCTGTGACAGTGTGACTTAGGTAGGTCTTTGACACTCGTGACTCGTCGGTGAGTGACACCGACTCGAATGAATGACACTGAATGTTTACCACCAAGTCAAGACCGCATGCCCAGTGCCATTTTCGTCTCCCTCTATAGATGTATTACATGTGGTATAAATGGTCATTTTTGTTCGCCAATGCTAAAGCATGTTGTGCCTCGTTGGGTTCCTATTATCATGATTAGGATTGGGAATCGAGCATATGCTACATGATGGTTATCAAAATTGCCTACTCAATTCTCAAAAGTGTCCATGCTACATGTGTTCCCACTCTATTAATCAGTTAATGGTGATCAAGTTTTATGGTTTAATGTGAAACCAGGCTTGTATGTAAGTATCAATCTATTACCACCAATACAGCCAAATTTTGATGATTCCAATAAAAACATAAAATACAACATTTTGCAATAGAAACAAAGTCCGACCAATTACTTTATCAAAAGACACACTGGCGTCATCAGGGGCAGACAGTGTGGTAAAATGTAGTTGTTTCTACTGTACACCTGATGGAATTGGTATACAACTGCCCAACAACCTATGAAAATAATTTAGAAATCCGAAACAAACCCCATGGAAAAGATATATGACAAGTACATAAGTACCTAGTCACAAGCCAGAAGGCTACTGAGTTGATGGTATCATCGGGGACAGATTTAACGTCCGCCAGCAGTGACACCGACTCAGTGGTATGAATGTAAGTATCAATCTATCACCACCAATACAACCAAATTTTCATGATTCCAACAACAAACATAAAATACAACATTTTGCAATAGAAACAAAGCCCGACCAATTACTTTATGAAAGACACAATGACGTCATCAGGGGCAGACAGTGTGATGAATTTAGTTGTTTCTACTGTACACGTGATGGAATTGGTATACAACTGCCCAACAACCTATGAAAATAATTTAGATACCCGAAACAAACCCCATGGAACAGATATATGACAAGTACATAAGAACCTAATCAATAGCCAGAAGGCTACTGAGTTGATGGTATACTCGGGGACAGACTTAACGTCCGCCAGCAGTGACACCGACTCAGTGGTATAAATGTAAGTATCAATCTATCACCACCAATACAACCAAATTTTGATGATTCCAACAACAAGCATAAAATACAACATTTTGCAATAGAAATAAAGCCCGACCAATTACTTTATCAAAGACACAATGACGTCATCAGGGGCAGACAGTGTGATGAATTTAGTTGTTTCTACTGTACACCTGATGGAATTAGTATACAACTGCCCAACAACCCTATGTTTCTTTCCTCTGCCTGTCACATTACCCCCTACCCCCTCTTCTCCACCCCCACCTCCCCTCGGCCTCATTAGTCAGAGAAGCCAGACCCCTGACAACCCACTCACCCCGACAGTATATATGTCACTGTGTCCACGGAAATAAAGTGCCATTCAAATTTAACAGGTGTGCCAGAAATGGTACTTTATTTATACATAACTGTAAAAAAACATGTTGAAAAAGTAGATGTGACGAGAAAACCAGAAATTATGCTTCATGGATATGTATATACTAGTATGCAAATAGATGTAAATGTAACACGATACATTGATCTGCTGATGCACCAACAAGTTGCACATGGAAAAAAATATGTATTATTACAAATTATGTCTGTTCGTGTGCTTGATTTGTTTATTCCATTTGCATTGTCTCATTTCAGGCTGTCTCCATAATGCCTGTGGGTAGTTTTTGTTGCCATGTGGACTGTAGCGCATCATCAGAAAAATGCAGGCTGTCCTTCCACAAGTTTTCAAGAAATGGTAGTTAGGTTGATACTGCTTACTGGATCTTTCATATAATTTTGGGCAGCAACTGTGTCTTCAATGAAGTGTATTTTTGAAAGGAAACATATGATTTCATGTTATATAGCATATGATATGGCAGGTGTGCCTGATAAGTGGAACAAATTTGCCTTTTATTTCATGTGTACATAAATATGGATCCATGTGCCTTTCAGATATATTATACAGATATAACATCCTTTTCACTATCAGCATCAGGGGTGTCCAATGAATCAGATGGACAAGGAGGAGTCGGCTGCCGTGAATCGCAGTGACAAGTCTTTCAATCCTGATAAAGCGAAGATATGATCCAGGCATTTTGAGGAAGACTGCTACTGTATTATACTAAGTACTGATGGCAAAACTGGTATAATATGAAATACAAAAATTCGCATATGAAGTGGCTGTGTCATTCGCCCGCTGCTGAAGGAAATTCAATGTTCGTCGTCGGTGGGTTCGAGCCCCGCTCTCGCCAATCAACATTCACTCAGCGGATCATGGGTTACCCCTCACTTCTCAGTCCGTTGGCCTAAAGCGGACACTAATATGATGACCAGGTGATATACTGTAGATTTGCTGCACTCAGTGTATCGGCGGTGGTGAAGGGGCAGAAACCTAATTCGCTAGGCGTACCTGGATGTGTCATGGGCCGCGCTACAAATACCCATCAATGCAGTACACCAGAAAATCCCGTCCATACACTACATACATACACGGGAACCAAAAAATATCGCGGATGGTAGGATGGTTCCCTTACAGGGTTACATAAGTATCTATCTATCTATTGCCGAGGCTCCCCCTGTATAACAAATTGCTAACATTTGCGTATAATATGAACTAGCTTTTGGTCATGGTAATGTGTTTCGTCCCAGTTTGTCACAACAAACGGTCATTCACTGTCAGTGACAAGCTTCATTAGGCCAAAAAAAAAAAAGTATTATGGTTCTGGTTATCGGGGTCCCCGAAAAAGTGATACGACGACGCGATTTTTTCTTTCTTTTTTTTTTTCGCTAAAATTGGCGGCCGATGACTGATCCGGTCAAATATGGTCCATTTGGCCAACAATTTTCCCCAGAAATTGACTGTTGATGAGCGACCCGGCTGAATTTGCCCTGATTGGCCAGCCATACACCAAGTTTTGCAATGTCAAAGACACTCGGGACCATTTTACTTGATCATTATCTCCCCAAAATCGGTGCACGAGTGTCAATTTACTAATAAAAAAAGGAAATTCAGCTCTCAAAAAGTGATGCGCGCGCTTTTTTTTCAGTGAAAGGGTTTTAAGCAAAGTGACATTTTCTTATATTACCAAGAAAATGGAAAAATCAGCCCTGTTGAATATTGTTATTCCTATTTGGTTTGTTTTCAGAACATTGGCATAATTAATTTTACAATCTAAACAGTTTTTTATTTGGGTATATTTTTTAAAAAATAGGCCCACAAATATAGAAACTCTCATGCACAAAAAGCGCATCAATGCTCTCGACCATCAGACCCGCATTCTGGTACTTGGGCCTGGGAATATGGCTCACATGAACCATCTTCAGATGGCACATCGATATGACAGAATCCGTCATGGACTAACTGCAGGGCACCGGGAACGGACGTGCGAACGGATGGGCGTTACGGGCGGACCCAATGTTAAATATCTTATCTTAACTTCCCCCGTAAGTCCTGAAAAAATCCCCGTACTACCGCACTTTTGGCTTAAACTGTGGTTGTGGGGCGTTTTCAGCTTTATTCCCCCTAAGAAATCCCCGTAAACCCTTCTGGTATGCCCGTAAAGACAGACAAAATTGGAAAGTAGCATAAGACCTGACCTTCCCCAAGGTACGGAAATGCTTGGAGGAAATCATTCGTGGTGATGATGAGCATGCATCTGACTCAAATGTGACAGGCACCTTATGCTACCTGGACTTGGTTTGGCATTATGTCGAAATTTTCTTCAGCACTGTTGCCTCTCTCAGAGATCGCATCGTTTATGCGGGGTACATCGCAACCTTTCTCGGGATATGGCACGGATACGTTTCTCAAGCTCTGAACTTAACGTTGAAAGTTAACTTCATCACAACACAGACCTACCAAGACTGCCTGATATCGTCCACTTCGCAGTGTTACTCATATGGTATATGAGAGACAATTTCCCCCATGTTGAATGTCGCCTCGACCTGGCTGGTTCTGATCCATGTGAGGACTTTTTCTCTTTGAATGGCCAGTGGGTTGGAAACACAACATAATTATGCATTCTGGGAGATGCTTAGAGAGATGCTTAGGGAGATGCCTGGATTGACTGGAGTCACATGATGCGACTCCAGTCAATCAAGGCTGATCCTGATGGACCCAAGTGGTCACGTGCTCATGTTAAGCAAGAAAACGTTTGGCTTCATCAACGGAAAGGATCTGCACTAGCTGATCTACGGAAATACCCAATGCGCACGACAGAAATTCAAACATGGAAGGAGGGGATCCAGATGGCTCAGGAGAAGGCCCGCCAGCTGGGTATAACTGCAGCGATGTACTCTCCAGAATCGTCTGCCGAAGATGCTGATGACCCCACACAACGATGGTTCTTTCATCCACATACTGTTTCAACAGAGACATATGTCGATCACAGTTCTGATGAAGATGAAGAGCCACCTGATTTCCCTTCTGATTCAGATCAAGGTACAAATAATTCACAGATATGAACACATACAAGTATATGATGTATTGCGGAGACCTGGATTCATTTTATGCCCAATACAGACACCATTGTTCTCAGTATACATGTCTTTGATTTTCGTGAATGTTTCCATTGCAGGATTACAAGCAGAACTGCATGAAGTACGACTATGTATTGACGAAGTGCTTGGAGACGACCCGGAGCTGGAACAGGGTGACATACCTGACCAAACTGATCTCGCTGCAGAAATATCAGTTGTGAGGTATAGTACTCAACATCCGCAATCTTTATGAAGTTTTTACAAGACTTATTGATGGAGCTTATGTTACAGTACTCTCACAGTGTCATGCATAATGGAATTTCTATACATGATACATAAAGACATTCCCGCATGGTCTTGAATAACAAACTCAATTCAAGCATTCTGCAACAGTTGATGTTCCTGGGCATGGCAGACAATACAAGTCAACCATAGTGCGTCTCCTGAATGAAGATCCCCATTTATCACATGACCGGTTTGTATCTCAAATACTTTTAGTTGGCAACTTAGCATACTGTTGAAATGCCCTCAAGTGAATTGGAAATATAGAGTCAATTTTCATGTTACTCAAATGGTCAATTCTATTGACATGGTTTCCAGCGATTCACGTGTGATAACATTGATTCTCCAGAATATGAAATATTTTGAAGTATACCCGGTATAGAATATTTAAAATACACACCATACAGGTTCATGTGCGTCAAATTTCTCCAGGTTTGCCGGGTCTGACAGTGTGGTGGTGGTATGCAACCAATCGATATGAAGGGATTGCCCTTTTCGAAGATTATGTCATCAAATTAGTTCACACAAATTCAACATCAGAGTCTAGCAGTGCCTTCGTAAGAAGGGTAAATCACAAGGGTATGTCGAGTATAAGAGGCCGATAAGTTTCACCGACCACGATAGGAAGTCTGTGTTGGTCACCGCCAAGCCTTACATCAAACAACAAGGAGGGTACCATTTGGGATCAGAACTTATTTAATGTTGTCGGATGTTGTCTGCAGTGTCGCTACGAGTTTTGATCCTGCCACGAACCACTACTTGGTCAACGAGGAGGAACTAGCATTACCGGTAATCATGAACACTAAACGCTCATAACCAAACAATGACCAACGTAATGCAAGGCAACGTATCAGTACTGCTGTTGATGATGGCAGCACCCGAACTCTTGTTCAGCCGACAGAAGCACCAGCTGGGATTCGTCGTTCATCCAGGCAACGTACTGTTATAACCCACCTGAACTGGACACTCATTACATGGTCATCAGTGACCTATTTTCATGTAGATTTGTAACCTATTGTCATGTAGATTTGTCTCTGGACCATACTAAATGAATCTTGATATTGTTTTGTGAGTATATTGGTAGTCATATAAGGTGTGTTTGTTGAACACTTGTGTAGATTTGTCTCTGGACCATACTCTCGTAAATGAATCTTGATATTGTTTCGTGAGTATATTGGTAGTCATATAAAGTGTGTCTGTTGAACATACACCTGTGTGGATTTGTCTCTGGACCATACTAAATGAATCTTGGGGAAAGTATTGTCAATATATTGGTAGTCATATAAGGTGAGTTTGTTGAACACTTGTGTAGATTTGTCTCTGGACCATACTCTCGTAAATGAATCTTGAGAAAGTATTGTGAGTAAATTGGTAGTCATATAAGGTGAGTCTGTTGAACACTTGTGTAGATTAGTTTCTGGACCATACTAAATGAATCTTGAGAAAGTATTGTGAGTAAATTGGTAGTCATATAAGGTGAGTCTGTTGAACACTTGTGTAGATTAGTTTCTGGACCATACTAACTGAATTTTGAGGAAGTATTGTGAGTAAATTGGTAGTCATATAAGGTGATTCTGTTGAACACTTGTGTAGATTAGTTTCTGGACCATACTAAATGAATCTTGAGAAAGTGTTGTGAGTAAATTGGTAGTCATATAAGGTGAGTCTGTTGAACACTTGTGTAGATTTGTCTCTGGACCATACTAAATGAATCTTGGGAAAGTATTGTGAATCTATTGGTAGTCATATAAGGTGTGTCTTTAAAAATTTCACCTGGGACAGATTCGGTTTCCCACAAAAGAAGTCTCCACACAAGTAGATTGATATTGGAATTGACCTTTATTGACTTTTTGTGGCTTAACACTTATTTTTTGCCAGGTGACCTTATTCTACCTCTGGGCTTCCCATTGCAATATACTTTCAGTGTTAGTAGTAAATTTTTTTTATGAATCTTCCTGAGTCACAAACTTGTTTATATTTTGCTCACTGGACCTGCATGTCACCTGTTATGCTGCCATAATTTAGGTACTAAAATTCAATCGGTATTGGTACTTGGATGGGTGTAAGTCAATTTTCCCAGAGGCTCCACCTACCAGATATCTAGGCCAGACACCCCGCGGGGTTGGCGTTCCATCTCTCCTCGATTTCTATGCCTTGATTGTACTCAAGGACCCCTCCTACTGAGTAGAAGACCGGTAAACATGTGCGTTGCTAGGAAACAGTATAAACAATGCACGTCACTTGGTCGTCAAATACTTTGTATTATGACGTCACGGTGGTTGTACGTTTTCTGCATGGTTATATTATACTAAGGCTGAATCACGTGATGTTTCGTTGTCACGTCATAGAGCACTCGTGATTTCATTTTTCTTCATTGACTTCAACGCCAACCCCGGGGGTGTCGGGCCTAAGTATCTGGAAGGGGGGAGCCTCTGGGAAAATTGACTTATACCCATCCAAGTACCAATATCTATTGAATTTTAGTAACCTTGCAGGTACCAACCTACAAGTTATGTGCAACCCTTATCCAACTGATGGATACTCCCAATCACGTCAAAGGCCACATTCTGGACTTGGTCATTACCCACAAACCAAAGTCCGAAAGGGCTTCTTCCTGCATTGGGAATGTCAAAACTCACACACACCTCCCATCCGAACATTTAGGAATCACTTGTGGCCTCGACCTAACTAAGCCACCAAAAACATTGAAAACCAAGACATCACGAAACTAGAAAGCCGTCGATGTCCTGAAATTATTGTCTGATGTATCCGTTGCTGTCCCGGCCCTGACGGCATTAGATGACATTGATCAACTTTGTATCCAGTACGACCAAACATTGTCTAGTATACTGGACTGCGACGCTCCCTTAAAATCCAGAACGGTGATAGAGCGACCATTTGCCCTGTGGCCCTGTGGACACTAGGTCACTCAAACAGGCTATGCGCAGAAGTGAAAGAGCTTGGAGGAAATCCAAGTCTGAGATCCAACTCCAGACCCTGAGATATGAGTGTGTCATATTTTAGTCATATCAAGGATGCCAAACGTAGATATCATCAACGCAAAATAGAGAACTGTTCTTCGAATCAGCTGTTTCGCGAAGTTGATCGATTGCTGTCAGGACCAAAAGATCCTGTCCTACCTGATCACATGGATATTGTGACACTAGCTGGATCATTCAGTGAATTTTTTGAGGAAAAAATACACAAGATCAGGGCCCACCTTGACCAGATAGGTGTTCTTCCCTCCACTGATTCGAATCAACTGGAGCTTGACACACGGCAGCTGCCTGTATCACTCGACAACTTCTCCCTTGTCACCGAGGATGAGCTTCTGAGATTGATGAACAAATCACCCATCAAATCGTCGGACCTTGACCCCATTTCTGGCGCACTGTTCGCTTCATGTCTCACTGAACTTCTTCCTGTCTTGCTACGAATAGTCAACATGTCACTTGAGTCTGGAACTGTTCCTCGCTCCTTCAAGTCTGCTACCATTACTCCGATCCTCAAGAAGCCCAACATGGATCGCAATGTGTTAGCGAACTATAGAGCCGTCTCAAATTTATCCTTGGCATCTAAGCTACTAGAACAGGTAGTGAACTCCCAACTCCATCAATATTTGGAATCAAATCAAATGTATGAGAACATGCAGTCTGCATACCGTCCCAAACATAGTGTGGAGACAGCACTGTTGAAAGTATACAATGACGTACTCATTGCACAGGATAAAGATACGGAGACCGCGCTGATATTCCTTGATCTCAGCGCAGCCTTCGATACTATCGACCATCATATCCTCGACAGACTTCATTCACGCTACGGTTTCTCTGGTACGGTCCTCTCATGGATGGAGTCATACTTGTCCAATCGACAACAGACTGTCAAAATCGGTGGATCGTTGTCAAAACCACGCCACCTTCGGTACAGAGTTCCACAGGGTTCTGTGCTAGGACCCACTCTATTCACGCTGTACACCGCCCATTAGGCGATGTGATCAGGTCGCATGGTCTAGATTTCGTGCTCTACGCAGATGATACCCAACTTTTCATGTCCACTGGAAGTGACCCAACTGCTGATATAGCCTCGCTGGAAGCCTGTCTAGTGGATATAAAGTGCTGGATGCAGAACAACAAGCTTCAACTCAGCGATGCCAAAACGGAGCTCATATTTCTTTCTTCAAAGCATAAGGCTTGCTCTATACCCAGTTCCAGCGTCATGGTAGGTCAATAAAAAATACACTCGTCTGCTACAGTCAAAGACCTAAGCGTCCTGCTTGACAAAAATCTCCAGATGACTGAACATGTCAATTCCATCGTTCGGAAAGCATCAATTGGACTACGGAAAATTGGTGAGCCACGTCCCGATCTAGATGACTCAGCCCCCGAGAAGCTCGTCCATGCCTTTGTGTCCTCGCATCTAGATTGCAACAATAGTCTCCTCCTCGGTCTGCCGTCTTACCTACTCCAACGTCTTCAACGAGTCCAGAATGCAGCGGCCAGGATTGTATCCAAAGCCCGATACCGGGATCACGTATCACTGGTCTTCTACAAACTCCACTGGCTGCCTGTTCGTGCCAGACTCCAATACAAGGTTATCCTATTCGTCTTTAAATCCTTTCATGGCCTCGCTCCTTCATACATCAGGGACATGTTCAGAGTCCGTCAGAGAACGAGAACACTCCGTTCTTCGGAGTCAAATCTTCTGATCGAGCCTCGATTCAGATCTCAAACATGCGGAAACCGAGCCATCAGCTATGCTGCGCCCAAACTATGGAATAAACCCATCCAGAATATTGACACTTTGGACACTTGTAAAGACACATCAAATCGTACTTGTTCTTTTAATCCATTCGTAATTGTATTTTATCACTGCTCAATCTTACAAAATGTATATCAAGCGCTTAGATGCGGAACCCGAGCCATCAGCTATGCTGCGCCCAGACTATGGAATAAACCCATCCAGAAGATTGACACTTTGGACACTTGTAAAGACACATCAAATCGTACTTGTTCTTTTAATCCATTGGTAATTGTATTTTATCATTGCTCAATTTTACAAAATGTATATCAAGCGCTTAGATATCTTAATTTATAGGCGCTATATAAATAAACGTATTATTATTTATTATTATTATTATTATTATTATTGTTATTATTCAAATCAAAACGCATTCAGACAAGTGCACGTGAATATGTTGAATGTGAAGCAAAAATGTGAAGAAAAAAATAGTGCAAACATCATCAAGAAGTAATGATTGATGTCTTCATCGCAGTGACCGCATGTCCCACAGCGAAGATCGTCGATAAATGTAATGTATATGGGTGACATTCTGTGTTTGACACTCTGTTACTAGTATTCTGTGAAAATGACTATGAATACTTATCTGAGTCATTTGTATCTTATTTTGACCACAGCTACGCTCAATTGAATGTCAGTATAACTAAATAAACGTAGGAAGAGTGAGGATTCAGACTTAATGGAACTACAGTTGAGAGGGTCAGTATATATAAATATATAGGCGTTGTCAATGGTGACAATCAACGTGGTCCAGTAAAATATTTTTATCATTTAAAAATTTGAATACAAGTCTCAATCTGTCCAGAGTGTCCAAAAGATGCAGCATGGGATGATTAGAATCATCCAATTATTCTGGTTTTGTTGAATCGAATCATATACCATACCCAAATTTTTTCTAAAAGAACATGTTATATGCCTGATCCTTTATTCCCCAAATTATACGAGCATTTAATAAACAATTAAGAATAATGACTTAATTGTATTTAAAATTGAGTTTGTTGGTTCACAGCCGGTAGGGTTTCGATGTAAACATTCACGCTTCTCGGGGTTCTATTTGGGTCAGCAAGGGTCATGAACTGGCCTCCTTATGTTGGGTCGGGTCGTGAACTCTGCGAACCTCGTTATCAGTTCGAGTTGGTCAATTTCCTCAGAAAGTAAAAGTTTTTTCGTCTTCCATTCATCATTATTCTTATGCATTTCACACCAGTGCCTGCCATTATTGTGGTACACCTGTTCCGTTCATGATTCATAGCCATTTCAGTGGGGCCCACACTCGGGAGCTAGCAAGCCACACATCAACCATTTTACAGTGTGACCCTCACGTCGTATTTCTTCAAATTGGGGGAAATGACTTCACTGGATCCGATCACGACGATCACCACCTGGTACCTGGGCACATTGTCTCCCTGGCCCAGCAGCTCTTTCTCGCTCCTTTCTCGGAACTGTTCCTCGCTCCTTCAAGTCTGCTACCATTACTCCGATCCTCAAGAAGCCCAACATGGATCGCAATGTGTTAGCGAACTATAGAGCCGTCTCAAATTTATCCTTGGCATCTAAGCTACTAGAACGGGTAGTGAACTCCCAACGCCATCAATATTTGGAATCAAATCAAATGTATGAGAACATGCAGTCTGCATACCGTCCCAAACATAGTGTGGAGACAGCACTGTTGAAAGTATACAATGACGTACTCATTGCATAGGATAAAGATATGGAGACCGCGCTGATACTCCTTGATCTCAGCGCAGCCTTCGATACTATCGACGATCATATCCTCATCGACAGACTTCATTCACGCTACGGCTTCTCTGGTACGGTCCTCTCATGGATGGAGTCATACTTGTCCAATCGACAACAGACTGTCAAAATCGGTAGATCATTGTCAAAACCACGCCACCTTCGGTACAGAGTTCCACAGGGTTCTGTGCTAGGACCCACTCTATTCACGCTGTACACCGCCCATTAGGCAATGTGATCAGGTCGCATGGTCTAGATTTCGTGCTCTACGCAGATGATACCCAACTTTTCATGTCCACTGGAAGTGACCCAACTGCTGATATAGCCTCGCTGGAAGCCTGTCCAGTGGATATAAAGTGCTGGATGCAGAACAACAAGCTTCAACTCAGCGATGCCAAAACGGAGCTCATATTTCTTTCTTCAAAGCATAAGGCTTGCTCTATACCCAGTTCCAGCGTCATGGTAGGTCAATAAAAAATACACTCGTCTGCTACAGTCAAAGACCTGAGCGTCCTGCTTGACAAAAATCTCCAGATGACTGAACATGTCAATTCCATCGTTCGGAAAGCATCAATTGGACTACGGAAAATTGGTGAGCTACGTCCCGATCTAGATGACTCAGCCCCCGAGAAGCTCGTCCATGCCTTTGTGTCCTCGCATCTAGATTGCAACAATAGTCTCCTCCTCGGTCTGCCGTCTTACCTACTCCAACGTCTTCAACGAGTCCAGAATGCAGCGGCCAGGATTGTATCCAAAGCCCGATACCGGGATCACGTATCACTGGTCCTCTACAAACTCCACTGGCTGCCTGTTCGTGCCAGACTCCAATACAAGGTTATCCTATTCGTCTTTAAATCCTTTCATGGCCTCGCTCCTTCATACATCAGGGACATGTTCAGAGTCCGTCAGAGAACGAGAACACTCCGTTCTTCGGAGTCAAATCTTCTGATCGAGCCTCGATTCAGATCTCAAACATGCGGAACCCGAGCCATCAGCTATGCTGCGCCCAGACTATGGAATAAACCCATCCAGAATATTGACACTTTGGACACTTGTAAAGACACATCAAATCGTACTTGTTCTTTTAATCCATTCGTAATTGTATTTTATCACTGCTCAATCTTACAAAATGTATATCAAGCGCTTAGATGCGGAACATGCGGAACCCGAGCCATCAGCTATGCTGCGCCCAGACTATGGAATAAACCCATCCAGAATATTGACACTTTGGACACTTGTAAAGACACATCAAATCGTACTTGTTCTTTTAATCCATTGGTAATTGTATTTTATCATTGCTCAATTTTACAAAATGTATATCAAGCGCTTAGATATCTTAATTTATAGGCGCTATGTAAATAAACGTATTATTATTATTTATTATTATTATTGTTATTATTCAAATCAAAACGCATTCAGACAAGTGCACGTGAATATGTGGAATGTGAAGCAAAAATGTGAAGAAAAAAATAGTGCAAACATCATTGTTTCCGGCAAGGGTTATCACACTGTCGGAAATCACTGTGTGTTCCTACTGCTTTTAGTTTATGATAAACTCATAGCATGTGATAAACGGATATTTTGTGTGCATTTATGTATGATATGTTTTTCCCATAGTAATGTATTTTTTATATAAAATATTTATTTCAAGTGGATCTCACACGCCATTAAAATGGCACAAGGTAATTTCCACATTTATCATTTCAATGATTGTGCATGGATAGCAAACAAGATACAGATGGAAATTTCTGTAAAAACAGGTCAAATATTTGGCAGAGCATAGTCAATACTTTCCTACAAGATATATATGAGGCACTATGATAGGAATCTCTTGGAATTGAGTATATACAGGAATACAGCGTCGAAAATGTTGCTATTGGAGGCAAAGTCGAGCAAATCCGAACCAGTGGTTAGAATGTCAAGTAATTGAGTAGAGACAAGGTCATTGACGTCTTGCATGATTGGCGATACGGAATGGAATAATATACGTCTTTGTCATAGGTGGGACACATCAAGAAGTAATGACCGCATGTCGCACAGCGAAGATTGTCGATAAATGTATTGTATATGGGTGACATTCTGTGTTTGACACTCTGTTACTAGTACTCTGTGAAAATGACTATGAATACTTATCTGAGTCATTTGTATCTTATTTTGACCACAGCTACGCTCAATTGAATGTCAGTATAACTAAATAAACGTAGGAAGAGTGAGGATTCAGACTTAATGGAACTACAGTTGAGAGGGTCAGTATATATAAATATATAGGCGTTGTCAATGGTGACGATCAACGTGGTCCAGTAAAATATTTTTATCATTTAAAAATTTGAATACAAGTCTCAATCTGTCCAGAGTGTCCAAAAGATGCAGAATGGGATGATTAGAATCATCCAATTATTCTGGTTTTGTTGAATCGAATCATATACCATACCCAAATTTTCTAAAAGAACATGTTATATGCCTGGTCCTTTATTCCCCAAATTATACGAGCATTTAATAAACAATTAAGAATAATGACTTAATTGTATTTAAAATTGAGTTTGTTGGTTCACAGCCGGTAGGGTTTCGATGTAAACATTCACGCTTCTCGGGGTTCTATTTGGGTCAGCAAGGGTCATGAACTGGCCTCCTTATGTTGGGTCGGGTCGTGAACTCTGCGAGCCTCATTATCAGTTCGAGTTGGTCAATTTCCTCAGAAAGTAAAAGTTTTTTCGTCTTCCATTCATCATTATTCTTATGCATTTCACACCAGTGCCTGCCATTATTGTGGTACACCTGTTCCGTTCATGATTCATAGCCATTTCAGTGGGGCCCACACTCGGGAGCTAGCAAGCCACACATCAACCATTTTACAGTGTGACCCTCACGTCGTATTTCTTCAAATTGGGGGAAATGACTTCACTGGATCCGATCATGACGATCACCTGGTACCTGGGCACATTGTCTCCCTGGCCCAGCAGCTCTGCCGTTATCCCTCCGTGAGACTGGTGTTCATTGGAAAACTGTTCAATCGTTACGAGAACCGGAGATATCTCCCAACTATCTCACATGTCCAGTCCTACAACCGGAAGGCCAACTCCATCAACCAGTACCTGCAACACCAGGCGACACAGCTGGAGCCCCAGGGCTTCCTTCTCAGAAACCACAAGGGCATGCAGCACATGGCCCAGGAGATAATTGATAAAGACGGCACGCACCTGAACTCCCTGGGCCTGAGGAAATTTTATCAATCCATCCGGGGAGCCCTCATTCAGGCCAAACAAATCCTGTCAGGTATTACACTTTCTTCATTCCAGACTGCCAGTTTCCATGTTGGCGCCAAGAGGGCCAGTGGTCACTCATTTCCATGTTGGCGCCAAGAGTGCCAGTGGTCACTCATTTCCATGTTGGCGCTAAGAGTGCCAGTGGTCACTCATTTCCATGTTGGCGCCAAGAGTGCCAAGGGCCAGATATGTTCCTTGTTGGCGCCCAGAATAACAAGGGTCATTTATTTCCATGTTGGCGCCCAAAGTGCCAGTGGTCAGTTGTTTTCCTTGTTGGCACCAAGAGTGCCAGTGGTCAGTTATTTTTTTTGTTGGCGCCCAGAGTGCCAGGGGTCATTTATTTCCAGGTTGGCACCAAGAGTGCCAGTGGTCAATTATTTTCCATGTGGCATCCATAGTGCCCAGGGTCATTTATTCCATGTTGGCGCCATGAGTGCCAGTGGTCCTTCATTTCCATGTTAGCGCTGGGAGTGCCAGTGGCCTTTTATTTCCATGTTGGCGCCAAGAGTGCCTGTGGTTTTTACATTCCCATGTTCATGCCAATATATTGGGCAAAAATATTTGCCCAATAGTGCCAGCGGTAACACATATATGGGGGTCCAAGAGTGCCATTGTTTCTTTTTCCTTCATGTTTCCCCACGGCCACGGTTCTTTAGGTTTTATTCCATTCAAGTATCATACCAGTTTCCATTTATATATCCAATTCCATTTATATATCCAATTCAGAAAATTTTGATCACCTTAAATCTTTCTTTCCTCATCTTAGGACTACATACGTAACCAATCAATTATACAGGAGTAGACTTACTCATATGTCTACAATCTCCCATCACTGACTTCCACATTTTACAGATATGGCGTGGCGAGGACCTATCCTCGCTCTTGGGAATCCACCCCTGTATTACTATTACTTCCTTTCTTTTCAGCCGCAGCCTCGAACCCAACAGGTTCCCCTTCGGTATCAAGACGACAAACAGGAGGAGAACACCAACGACATGGAACCCGGAGACGTCGGGATTCCGACTCAGACATCGGTCGGCTCAGGAACCAGCATCCAACCCACGGAAGGGAGCCACCATGCAGAGCTCCTTCTTGGTCCAGCACCTCTGGTCTCGACAGGCCCCGGCAATAACGCCACAGATGGGAGTCAGTTCCTTTGGGTCCACCGGCCAGGGCCACCACCAGCCCGGGAACCAGAACCCCAGGAGGGAGCCACCATGCGGAGCACCCTCCTGGTCCACTTACCCTGGTCACGACAGGTTCCAGAACCAGCGCTCGGGGAGGAAGTGACCATGCGGAACTCCCTCCTCCTTCATCCTCAGATTCATTTTTGGAGAGCAATCATTCGGTTCCCGGAGCGTCAACAGCAATCCAGCCAAAGCCGCACCGAGCTCAAGCCCAAACGCCGGGGCAACCTCACCAGCAACACCCGACCCAAGGCTCAGCAACACCAGCCCGGCAGGCCCAACCGTTTGCTGATTCTCAGGCTTGACCAAAGGTGCACCAGCCTCAGTACCCTAACCCGCCTCAACAGCCACTGCTACCCGCTCTCCATCCCGGGGCCATCACCCCTCACCTAACACAGGTCACTCCAGGCCTGACCTCAACCCAGCCAGTCAACTATCAGCATCCACTACCGACCAGCTCTGTTTCGGCCTCTGCTCAGTCTCCAGCCTACCCACCGCCCACACAGAACGTGGCCGGTTCGATCTTGCCTCAGTCTGCTGCCTACCAGCCACCCACACAGACAACAACGGGTTTAGCCCCCGCTCCGCCTTCAGTCGGCCAGCTGCACATGCAGAACATGCCCCGCTGTGCCCCGCCTCAGCCTGCCGCCTACGTCCCACCCATATAGACCGCGGCTGGTGTGGCCCCAACGCTGACTGCTGTCTACCAGGCGCCCACACAGCCGCAGTGGGCTTGGCCCAGGCTCAGCCTGCCGTCTGCCAGCCGGCCACACAGACCGCGGTGGGCCTGGCTCCGACTCAGCTGGCACCATATCAACCTTCCATGACTCCCTCTGCTCCATACCCAATGCAGCTGGTCACAGGTACAACGTCCGTCCCATGGTCCAGTCTGGCCCCAGCTAACAATCTGCCCCAGCCACCACTGCCTTTCCCATGGGCAGCCCCACCCTCAGGTAATTCACCAATAACCACCATGTGTGCTGCCCCCTAGATGGCACCGTAGATAACAAAACAAGGGTCGACTTTGTGGCATTGCTCCGAAACAAAAGATTCTGTGGTGGTCACCCAATTGGGTACAGATGGCGAAGCAGAAAGCCAGTCACTCCTGATACCCAACACCAAAAGCAAGGAGAAACTGACCTACATGCAGTGGCAAACAGCTTTCTACATTTTTGCCTCTGTTTGGATCCAGGCATATTTCCACGATGCTATCCATCTGCTGAAGTATGGTGACACCATCCACGAGCTGGCTGCCTCTCGTGCCAGTTGGTATTACTATGATGGACAGTTCCGTCGATCCAGGGAGCGATATTCATGGCCATGGCAGTCGGTACAGATGGAGCTTTGGGGGTAAGGCTCTGTCATCAATGCGGGATGACGAGGAACCAGGAAAGGAGTCCTCCAAATCCAGCAACCGGCCCTGTCGGGAGTCCCAACGCAGATACAGCCATACATCAGGGAGCCGTGGAAGCAACACAGCCATTGGTCCCTGCTTGTATACCATCGAGGCGAATTCTGCAAGGGTAACTGCGGCTACGATCACAAATGCCACCGATGTTTTAGTGAGATGATACCTGACTGTGTTGATTACAATAGTTTAGATGTAGGCTATTCAATAAACGTGAGCCGACATTTTGGGAAACTTGTTTACTGACAACAAATCATACTGCGCATGCGCGACCATTACAAACTCATGGTAGGATCAGTGGTATCACTACATCCCCCGTTCTTTAGACTGAAAACAACATTAAACATGCATATGGAATATCAAAATGAAAATCATAATAAACTCAATCATTCATGCTAACTGGAAACCACAAGGTTACAAAGTCACACTTCATCCTGGAAGCGAACTGGTGGACGTACAAGACGACCTGATCTTGTACGATAGTCAACTTGATTGTCAACCGACTGTGCTGACTTCAAAATACCCTTGGGTTGTTGTTGATCTTGGGTGACTGTCGCTAGTGTCTGAGATGACGTTAATGGTTGATTGGCATTGCTTGGACCATCAGATGGTTCCTGTGAGGGTAAGTATGACGAGTCACGTAGTTGAACACGATTACGACGCAACTGACCTCCATTTTCAGTCTGTACCACATAAGACCGATCCGAGCATCTATTGACAACAGTTGCAGGAGCCCAGTGTCGCTTTTCTTTGTCAAAGACGCGAACAGGTTGGCCGCCGACCAACAGTGCTTGTTCCTTGGTGCCATAATGCCTGTCTGCATATCTTTCTGGGATGTGGCACTCTCTGACATACATTGTCTGTATTTCTCGGGTGTCCTGATATCAGAGCGGCTTGGTAGAGTGGTTGAGATTGGTCTCCCAAATAGTAGCTCGGCTGGACTGGGTAGTCCCGTGCCTAGAGGAGTAGCTCGGACGTTGAGAAGTGCACGTTCAATGTCCGTAGATGATCTCAAGCATTTTTTTATGATTGGCTTCAGATAACGAATTTGTCTCTCAATGAAATCGTTTGACTGTGGATGTCTAGGGCTACTCGTGATGTGTTTCACGCCCCAGCTGTCACAGAACTCATCAAACTCACGCTGATATTGTGGTCCGTTATCAGACATTATCTCCCTGGGCACACCAAACATGCTGAGAATGCTCTTGGTTTTTTCGATGATTGCTCTTGCTGTTGTTGATCGCAGCTGTCTGACTACTGGATATCTACTGAAGTAATCAGATATGATCAGAAAGTTCTTGTCTCCAATTTGGAACAGGTCTGTACCCAGTTTTGTCCATGGCGAAGATGGTTTCTCGTGCATATTCATTGGTTCCTTAGGCTGAGCTGGTTGGAGTTCCTGACAGTAGGAACATAGCTTGCACACTGTCTCTATGTCCTTGTTGATACCTGGCCAAAAGACACTTTCTCTTGCCAGACGCTGTGTTTTTCCTATCCCTTGGTGACTTTCATGTAGCTGGTTGAGAATGTTGGGTCGAAGAGTTGGTGGTACAAGAACTTATCTTCCTTTGAAAATGTTTCCATTTTCCAGCACGAGTTCATCTCTGTAGCTCCAAAAGTTACGAAGTAATGTCGGTAGCTGGTGCATCTTTTCTGGCCAGCCTGTGTAGATAACTTGTGACAACGCACTGTGAACATTGTCCATAGCTGTTTCTTCTCGCAGTGCTGTTTGCTTTGCTGGAGAGAAATGCACAAGATCCAACTCAATGTTGTCGACCTCACTCAGTAGAATATTATGAACATGGTGATCAAGTTCGATATCTTCATTTTTCTGTTGATTTGGCAGTCGTGATAGAGTGTCAGGTATTACCATCGTTGAACCTGGTTGGTACACGACTTTGAAGTTGTATCCTTGGATCTTTGTTAACATTCTTTGCAACCTTGGAGGTGCAGCATGTAGTGGCTTGTGGAGAATAACTTCAAAGGGCTTGTGATCTGTCACAATCGTGAATTGTCTTCCATAGAGATAGTGGTGGTATCTCATGATTCCATGCACATTAGCGAGACACTCCCTTTCGATATTGCTGTAATTCCCTTGTGCTTTGGAGAGTGATTTGCTAGCGAATGCAACAGGCAGGTTGCTCTGGAACAATGCTGCTCCTAGACCTTTTGTAGAGGCATCGACATGAAGCTCAACATCGACTGATGGATCATAGTACTGCAATCCGATGTTCTTTGCTACAACTTCCTTGATGTCCAAGAAAATTTTCTGGTGATCATCATTCCAATCGAATGGAGTCTCCTGTTTGAGTAGATCCCTGAGTACGGATGTGCGAGCTGACAAGTTGGGGATTTGTCCAGACAGAATGTTACCATGCCCAGAAAACACTGCTCCTAGACCTTTTGTAGAGGCATCGACATGAAGCTCAACATCGACTGATGGATCATAGTACTGCAATCCGATGTTCTTTGCTACAACTTCCTTGATGTCCAAGAAAATTTTCTGGTGATCATCATTCCAATTGAATGGAGTCTCCTGTTTGAGTAGATCCCTGAGTACGGATGTGCGAGCTGACAAGTTGGGGATTTGTCCAGACAGAATGTTACCATGCCCAGAAAACACTGCAAAACTTGTTTATCTTGTGGTGTTGGCATACTCATCACGTCTTCAACTTTATCTGGGTCAGGATACATGCCCTCGTTCGTGTATAGTCGTCCGAAGGAGATTCTGTTTGCCCTGACAACACACTTCGCGGAGTTGAGTTTCAGTCCTTCTCGGCGTGCAACTTGGAGAAACTTGATGAGTCGTTTATCATGTTCTGCTTCAGAGTTCCCGTACACAACAATGTCGTCACTGATACGAATGCACCCTTCACACTGTTCCAGGATTCTATCCATGTGCTTCTGGAACAGATCTTGACTGACACATAACCCGAAGGGAAGATGCTTAAAACAGTACCTCCCAAATGGTGTTCGAAATGTGGTCAGTTCTTGCGATTCTGGAGACAGTTTCACACTCCAGTAGCCAGCCTTGGCGTCAAGTTTTGTGAACACCTTCACTTTGCTGAAAGCCGGGTTTCTTTCCTCAATCGTTGGTATTTTGTGGGGACATCGCTTCAGTGCTTGATTCAACTTTTGTGGATCCAGACAGACTCTGAGTGTGTCATCCTTTTTAATAGCATATGTGATTGACGAACACCAGTCAGTGTGGCAGGTTACCTTCCGAATGATGTCCATTTCCTGCATCTTGTCAAGTTCAGCTTTTATTTTGCTGGTCAATGCTACTGGACAGCGACGTGGAGGATCAATGTGCGGTGTGCTGCCTGCACGTAAGTAGAGACGTTCCTCTCCTGAAAAACATCCAATGGCATCGAAACAGTCTGGAAACCAGTTCTTCAGGTCTTCCACTGAAGAAAGTCTTGTTTCAGGTGGTGGTGGTTTGAAGGCTTCCGTGGTACACGCACTGAGCTTGTTCACATCAGGCTGTTGATGTACTGTGCGTGTAGTGGGCTGTTTGGCAGATGAGTCTGTTGATTTGACAGCATCCACTTTCAGCTGTACATGGTCAAGTATCTTGCAAGTTGGCAGTCCTACTACAGCGGGCCCTGGGACGTCAATCACGAAAAACTTTTGGTTGATAAACTTGCTACCTTGTGGACTACTCTTTTTCTTCAGTCCCAGATGAATGGATCCCAGACATGGAATTCGGTCTCCACTGTACGATGTCAGTGTGATGCTGGGTTCTGTGCTGAGTAACTTTGAAGTGGGCATTTTTCCGAACATCTGCTTATACGTCCTTAGAGGCAAAGTGTTTCCACCTGCACCCGTATCCACTTTTAGCTTGAGTGGACCTAGGACTTTAGGCTTGTGATGATATGCCATGAGTGTCGTGTATGCTTCATTTTGTTCCTTGATTTGGTCCAGAGAAATGTCACTGACTGTCACACCGTGAAAGGTTTAGGTGAATGTTTCATCATCTTCCGAGAGATTGACCTCATGCTGAGTTTTGTCACCTGGTGATCTGTGCTGATTCCGTTCATACCTTTTCCGAGATCTGGATCTACTTCGACCCCTGCCTCTGCCTCTTCTACAGTACTGTGATCGATTTCTGTGACGTGCTTGAAAATCCTTGTTTGAACGGCAATAGCTCTGCCAGTGGCCTTGTCTCTTGCAAGTCTGGCAAACATCAAAGTATGCAGGGCAGGACCTCGGTGGGTGGTGCAGTCCACAGTTAGAACATTCACGTGATAGCTTCGTACTCTCTCCCACGTTCAATAATTTCAGCTACTGGGTGTTTGCTCGGTTTGGTTAACAGTTCTTTACGAAATTCCTCAAATGGGGTAGACAGGATCACCATTTCAATGAGTCGTTCGTTTAGTTCGTTTGCATCGAGCTCACATTTAGATGCTTTCTCACGTAGCCTGGTCACAAAATCAGTGATAGTTTCATCAGGTTTTTGGCGCATGTTTATGAGTTCCAGCCTATGAACACGAAAGTTTATTTTCACTGAGGCATCTACCTGATTTTCTATCAGCTTCCAAATTTCTTTAGGGTCTTTTTGCTGTGCATCGTGAGTCCAGAAGCAAGAACATGTCGCATTCCTTCATCTCCTATGGCTATTTTTATTTTGGTTGCCTGCTTTTCAGCGTCGGTTACATCATTGTCTGCTAGTAATAGTGTCATGCCTTAAACGCCTTGAACGAATCCGCTAGTGGCTCAAACTTCCAGTCAAGCATGGGCATTTTGGACGCCATGGTGATATTCGGACAGTTTTGGACAACAAATATTTCTCGAACGTTACCACGAGGTATGCGATACACGCGGCGATTCTACGGCAAAAGTTTGTGCAACTTCAAAGTGTCATTCACGGGCAAACAATGTAGTCGGGCATGTACGGGGGGTCCCTTTGCACCCCCCCCATGATCCTCCAAAACCAACTTTTTTCTCAAGGTTTTTTAATACTAATAAACATTACATATGTCTCCGGTTGCGCATCCATTGCAAAAATTGGTTTTCGGGCCATTTTTCAAAATGGCCGCCCCGCGAAATCTCGAATTTTGAGATTGCTTCACTTTAAGCTGCATAGGTCTACAAAATAAAATCTTTGTTACCTTTTGCTGCTCATTGTAGGGGCCTTATACATTGTACATGAGAAAACAGTGCTTAAATAAACATTTATAATATGAATATGTCCATAAATCCAAGATGGCCGCCAAATTTAGATAATTTTTCACTAAAATGTCCATAACTTCAGACTGAGTCAACCTAGGATGTTCATTTTGGGGTCTATACCTAGGTTTTCATATACAGGGAATCCATTTAGACCAAAATAAATACAATCAAGCTATTTCTTTTGATGCATGCATCCAAGATGGCCGCCAAATTTAGATCATTTTTCACTAAAATGTCCATAACTTCGGACTGAGTCAACCTAGGATGTTCATTTTGGGGTCTATATCTAGGTTTTCATACACAAGGAATCCATTGAGACCAAAATAAATACAATCAAGCTATTTCTTTTGATGCATGTACACCTGCACACATGGTACACGCTACACATTCATTTAGATATCTCTCGAAAATAGCCCCCTTGACACCCCTATGGTCTCAATTGTGGATCTTGCTTGGATATTTCTGATAGAGACTTTTACTGATTTGCAATCCCAATAAATCCTTGAACAAATAGAGCTTGATTTGATTAGTTTTGTTAATTAACAGAAATCCAAGATGCCTGCTAAACACACCCCGAAAATTCAAGTTCGTAACTAATTGTGCTATAAAGATGTGTGATACTTACTTTCAAGGGTATTTTGGTATGTAGATTCCATTTTTGGTGTTATTCTAGCTATATAATATCAATTTAAAATGATAACAGCATCTCATTGAGATGGAAAGCAAATAAAAACATATTGTTATTTGAATTTATTCATACACTTATGCATTACGCATTACTCACCAACATGCTTGGGATACTTTTTATATCACAAACAGAGAACAATAATGTAGAATATCTTCATTGGCTATCTTAACACATGAACATGATGGAACATGGTACTATGATATTGGTACTGCTATATTGGATGAATTGACATATTAGTTGATGATGTCTTCACCATTGCCCTGCATTCTCTTGCAGTACAACAACGTTGTCTTGAGCTGTCCGACATCACTTGCATTACAACTGTTCAGCCCCAGGAGAGTGGCAACCCGTCCGTACACGAAGGTGTGTCTAGATCAATGAATGAGACTATTGTGGCAAAAGTGATGTGGAATTTTCCAGAACTGAGATAGAGGATGTTGAGTGGTATGATGTCGGACAGCTCAAGACAACATTGTTGTACTGCAAGAGAATGCAGGGCAATGGTGAAGGCACCATCAGTTAATATGTCAATTCAGCCAATATAGCAGTACCAATATCATAGTACCATGTTCCATCATGTTCATGTGTTAAGATAGCCAATGAAGATATTCTACATTATTGTTCTCTGTTTGTGATATAAAAAGTATCCCAAGCATGTTGGTGAGTAATGCGTAATGCATAAGTGTATGAATAAATTCAAATAACAATATGTTTTTATTTGCTTTCCATCTCAATGAGATGCTGTTATCATTTTAAATTGATATTATATAGCTAGAATAACACCAAAAATGGAATCTACATACCAAAATACCCTTGAAAGTAAGTATCACACATCTTTATAGCACAATTAGTTACGAACTTGAATTTTCGGGGTGTGTTTAGCAGGCATCTTGGATTTCTGTTAATTAACAAAACTAATCAAATCAAGCTCTATTTGTTCAAGGATTTATTGGGATTGCAAATCAGTAAAAGTCTCTATCAGAAATATCCAAGCAAGATCCACAATTGAGACCATAGGGGTGTCAAGGGGGCTATTTTCGAGAGATATCTAAATGAATGTGTAGCGTGTACCATGTGTGCAGGTGTACATGCATCAAAAGAAATAGCTTGATTGTATTTATTTTGGTCTCAATGGATTCCCTGTGTATGAAAACCTAGATATAGACCCCAAAATGAACATCCTAGGTTGACTCAGTCCGAAGTTATGGACATTTTAGTGAAAAATGATCTAAATTTGGCGGCCATCTTGGATCCATGCATCAAAAGAAATAGCTTGATTGTATTTATTTTGGTCTGAATGGATTCCCTGTATATGAAAACCTAGGTATAGACCCCAAAATGAACATCCTAGGTTGACTCAGTCTGAAGTTATGGACATTTTAGTGAAAAATTATCTAAATTTGGCGGCCATCTTGGATTTATGGACATATTCATATTATAAATGTTTATTTAAGCACTGTTTTCTCATGTACAATGTATAAGGCCCCTACAATGAGCAGCAAAAGGTAACAAAGATTTTATTTTGTAGACCTATGCAGCTTAAAGTGAAGCAATCTCAAAATTCGAGATTTCGCGGGGCGGCCATTTTGAAAAATGGCCCGAAAACCAATTTTTGCAATGGATGCGCAACCGGAGACATATGTAATGTTTATTAGTATTAAAAAACCTTGAGAAAAAAGTTGGTTTTGGAGGATCATGGGGGGGGGGGGGGGTGCAAAGGGACCCCCCGTACATGCCCGACTAATGTCTTACGGTAAAAGTTGTTGCACTCAGGTTGATCATGGAGTTCTTTTCAACACCGCTACCACCATTTAGTGAGATAGTACCTGACTGTGTTGATTACAACAGTTTAGATGTATGCTATTCAATAAACGTGAGCCGACGTTTTGGGAAACTTGTTTACCGACAACAAATCATACTGCGAATGCGCGACCATTACAAACTCATGGTAGGATCAGTGGTATCACTACAGATGTGACGCCGCTAACCGCAGTCACTGGGAAATCCACTGCCCAACGAACCCGGCCCCCTCCCAGACCAATCGAGCCCGACAACATAAGCGCAAGCAGCCTCCCAACTCTGGTCGCTATTGAGGTTTTGAGCAATTACCTTGCTGGTTATGACCAAACTCTGTCGGAATTCCTGATACAGGGTTTCACTGCTGGGTTCCATGTGCCCTTCCACGGCGAACTTTCAGAGAACTGCTATAACCTCCCCTCTGCCTCACAAAATCCTTCCATTGTGGATCAGAAGTTGGACAAAGAAATCCACCTGGGTCGGATCTGTGGTCCATTTACTGAGTCCCCCTTCCACAACCTGGTCATATCTCCGTTGGGCCTGGTACCTAAAAAGATCCCAGGCAAATTTCGCCTCATCCATCATCTCTCACATCCCCGTGGCCACTCCATCAACACCGGGATCCACCAACAGTATACATCGGTCCATTATCACAATGTTGACGACGCCATAAAAATCATCCGCCATATCGGCCCGGGCTGCTTCTTAGTGAAAACTGACATTGAATCCGCTTTCCGCATTGTGCCCACACACCCTGACGACTATCACCTCCTGGGTTTCTCATGGCGATCACGGAACTACTATGACTGGACTCTGGCCATGCGGCTCAGTGCCAGCTGCCAAATCTTCGAAAAAATTAGTACAGCCATTCAATGGATAGCCCAGAACCGATTCAGAATAGACAATATGCTCCATATTTTGGATGATTTCTTATCATATCATCATCCTTAGACCGATCCGAGTATGAACTTCATACATTCCTCCAGCTCTGTGAAACACTCGGCGTCCCATTGGCTCCCAGCAAAACCGAAGGTCCTGCCGAACACTGACCTTTGCGGGCATCGAGCTTGATACAATAGCTATGGAAGCACGATTACCCTGGGAGAAACTGGTACGTTACCAATCATCCATCAAAAACATCATGTACTGCCGCGAGGTCACACTCAGAGACCTACAGTCGGTCATTGGGTGTCTTAACCATTGCTGCTACATCGTCTCTGGTGGTCGAGCATTTCTGCGACGCCTGATCAACTTGACTATGGGTGTCACACTGCCACATTACCACATTCGCTTGAACTCAGAAGCCAGATCAGACTTAGCCATGTGGAATTCATTCTTGAATTCATTCTCCAACTGTACACGGACTCTGCACAAACAGTAGGCTACGGCGCCATCTTCAAGGACAACTGCTTCTGTGGAGAATGACCTCAGTCATGGAAATCCCTTGACATTACTGTTCTTGAATTGTATCCCATTGTGGCCGCGGTCCATGTATGGGGGCAGCATTTCAGCAAGTAGCGCATTATCTTTAACACTGACAATCAGGCATTAATGTACATGCTTGATTCCTCGACCTCAAAGAGTAAACTGGTCATGAAATTAATCCGACCCCTGGTCTTAACCTGTATGCACGATAACATTACATTCCGGGCACATCACATCCCTGATATTACAAATCAGCAAGCTGATGCTCTCTCTCGGTTGCAATTGCAGGAATTCCACCAACTTGCACCTCATGCCCGGGATCGCCCAACACCTCTACCAACCCATCTCCAACCCAACCACTGGTTGCTGGTTTAACACAAATTATAGAAGCAGCCTTGTCACCAGCGACTCAATCACTATACCAACGTGCCTGGTCCCTGCTCCAAGAGTTTGCATCAACAGCAGGGTTAACTCCTTTGCCTTTGGACCCCATCACCCTGGGCCTGGTAATCACAAACCTGTACCATAGACACTATTCCACCAGCTCGATCCGTACTTATGTGTCTGCCATATCTTACTTCAACAAAATCAGGAGCTTCCCTGACCCAGCGACATCATTCCTCATCACCAAGACATTCCAGGGTCTACGGCACCTCCGCCCATCAGCTGATCAACGCAGGCCCTTGACGTTGCACATGTTACATGCGGCCATTGACTCTCTGCGTGCCACAGTCCCAAGCGAGTACGAGTACTTTCTTTTCAAGGCTATGTTCCTGTTAGCTTTCTACGGCCTGTGTCGCATAACTGAGATTACAGCGACCCCCGCTAAACACACCCTTTGGCTACAAGATATCACTTGTTTCACCAACCCACCCAAACTGGTGATATTATTCCAGACATTCAACCACTCTGTTGCCAAACAGTCCATTACTGTTCACCCCGAGCAAGCTCCAGAGTATTGTCCAGTGGTTGCCATGGCACAGTATCTACAACATCGACCCACACAGTCAACAATGTTGTTCGTCACCAGCGCTGCAAAAAAGTCACTAGAACATTTTTCAATGTCGTCTTGAAAAAAGTTATTCTGCATGCGAACCAGGACCCCAAACTGTACACCAGCCACAGCTTCAGGATCGGGGGAGTGACATACGCTGCACAACTGAGGATCTCTCTACTCCAGATCCAGCGATTGGGACGCTGGCACTCCTCAGCATTTCTCAAATATCTACGCTGGTAAAACTTTGTTCCCCTATCATGTATATGTTTCAGTCTGAACAATCGTTCTTTTCGTCAAACCATATACACAAAGTTACCGTGACTGGGCTCCTCTCTGCACATTTTACATGGGCATGGTGTTTTTTTATCTCTGTACATACATGTTATCACATTCTAGGTAGCTAGATTTCTCTCGTCTGTCACTAGGCACGTACAAGTTCGTTACCATGAATTGTTGTAAGTAGTCTAGTCTATGGCCAAATCAACTATGTCATTGTCCCGATTCAATCATCTATGTAAAATGTGTTTCATCATGTTCACCGGTTGCCACTATACATGTATTCACCTTGTTTATTTACATGTTGGATTTGTTAACCAGTCTTCTAATTTCTCAGTAGTCTTGTCGGTAATCACGTAGCAGTAGTCGTTCAGGTTACCTCGGTATTCGTATCTTTGTGTGTTTTCCTTTGGGCTGTCACACCGCTCTAGTTATTCATGTCATGTTTTTCAACTACTCAATAAATTTTTTCTCATTCAAATCACCGGTTTGTTTCGGGTGTGGGCGAACTTCGTTCTAGTGGCGGTTTGTTACATGTCCACACCTTTTCAGTCCAGTTGGAAAAGTTATTACATAATTTCAACCCATTTCGGGTACAGTTCTGAACAAGATTAAAAGTTTGTTTATTAGTGGATTCCCGATCGGCATACCCAATGTGGACTTCAAACCAAGCTCAACAACCTTTCTTTACTACGAACGATAATGCGAGTTACAGTTAATGCTGATATTGATAGGAGTTATCATGACCTTTGATTTGCATTAGGTTATTTGTCAATGAAAAGTTTTTATGTCGTGTAGACGAACCATTGGTTAGCACATACACACGAGCTAGATTAGCACATAGACGTACAACTATTAGTCACACACAGAAGTTCCATTCACCATTGTACATGAAGTGTGTTCTATTCTTAGCAGAACAGTCAAATGTCGAACACCGACTCATCCACAGTCCACAATATTCGGTTTCTGATGTTCTCCTAACGAACGAGAACTGGAGAGCAGTGCTGCCTGCATTGCCACTAACACCGTGTTCATCAGATGTCTCTGGAGTAATGATAATGATGAAGCGGTCTGGATGGTGTATTGTCACGTCTTGGTAATCAGAACATTACAGGTGCCCGTCAAAACTGTGACTGATCACATACAGGAAGTAATTATCACCAGGTGTTGTGTGCTGTAACTAACTCGCCCCTGATCATAAAAGAAAAGGCCGCTGATAATGTGTGCCGTCTGTCAATGTAAACCTCGACATGGTCGCCAGGAGAAAACAACTGAGAGAGATCCGCGTAGACCAGCACACACTACTAATCACTGTGTCTAGACTCAAATTTGTCTGTGAAAAAAAGCACTGCGTTATGGGGAACAAAATAGTAGCCACCCAGAAGCCAAGGACCCTCTAAAGACGCCTCACTCAGCAACAGGCTGTGGCGCCATCTCGTGGCTGGTGTTGTGGAAAACATGGTATGGCGCGTTGTGGAAAACATGACGAAAAATGAAGTATAACTTTATTGATCCTCACGATTAAATTTGATTCTCTTTTTTATTACACTATTACTTACGGAGTCGCTGAGAAGACATGGAAGAAATATTTTTGGCACAGTGTTCCCTCGTAATATTATTTCATACCCTCGCGATCTTATTGCGTTTCCTCGCAACCCGGATCACGTTTCATCGCGATCTTATTGCGTTCTTTGTATTTTGGATTGCGTTCCCTCGCGATAGACTTCATTGTGCTGACGCGAGAGAATGCGATCCGCATTGCGGGGGAACGTGGAAAGATTGCGTGGGATCCGGAATGCGAGGGCATGCAATAATATTGCGAAGAAACGCAATCACGATATGTCCAAAATACATTTCCATGTCCTTTCAGCGGCTCCGAAATTACTGCATGGTTACAACAGACAAATCACAGAAATTCAAGATTTACATGTATGACTTGTATAACACCTATAGTAATTGTGATCCTAACGTTTTGTTTTAATCACTATTGAAGAATCACCATCTTCGCATAATAGTGATCTATGGTGTTCATTGGGCCTCAGCACATTGTATTGAAATTTATATTTGTCGCTCGAAGGACAAATTTCCTCAATGTCCAAACTGAAACCATACCAGCAAAATTCTACATAAAAAGTACGTTATAATACATTGGGTCTGAATAGTGCAACATGGATGTGTAGTAATAGGTGGTAAATGTGTAGGGTATTGTTTAACACAGGAACTTATGTCCATCTCGAGGTATTACATGTCACGGAATCACCAGTCTGCCAGACGGAAATGGAGTAGATACTCTGACGTGTTCAAGCAACAAAGGGCACCTTATAGCACTGCTAATGTGTTCTGCGGAATACTCGTGCTACTCTTCCAGCTCTCACGTGATATGGTTAGTTCGTTGTATGGGGATGGTGCTGTAACATTACATACACTGTTTTATTCTTATCTTTATTTCTTCACTGTTTCCACATATGATACGAATCCAAGTTTGAATGGATATATTGAAATGAATGCCACTGGGTTATCTTCAAACAATTGAAATGGTAAATTGTAGTAAATAGAGTAGTAAATACTGGTGGAGAATCAGTAAAATATGATCAATATTGGTAAAATAACATTCTGTTGCCACGGCGAGTTAGTTATATGTATTCAATATACATGATATAGAGGCTGGTCTCTAGAATGTTCTTTTCTTGTAATTTTTAGAAAGTTCTTTTGCTCTCAAGAAAATTATTTTCTTTTCTTGTAATTTTTTTTATAAAATTAAAATTCTATTGTTCTCTGGTATGTTCTATTCGTTTTTTGTATTTCTGAATGGTATATATATTGAGCTGGCTGTGTTTAAAGTCGTTTTTGTTGGTTGAATATAGAAGACGGACAGTGTTGCGCTAAAGTATTATCATCAGAGTTGGACACTGACTGGATTGTGATTGGATTTGACATCTAATTGGATATTACCGGGACATTGAAGATTCTGAATTTTACATGCTGCTGCTACGGGATAAAGGTCTATTGAGCTGATGCTGATTCTTCGTTGGATATTAAGGGGTATATTCTGGATTAATCTCTCATCGTCAACATCAGCGCCTTGCAGGATATCATTCGCCGAATCAACTGGAAACAGTGACATTTTGGAATTTACTCATCACCGTGCGGACTAAAAAAAGCTAGTTCATATTGATATATTTATTTTGAGAATTTGTACATTTGATCTAATATTGTGCTTATTTTTTTGTGTATTCAAATTACGAATTGTTGCGAATTGGTAAACTGTTCGTTCTGTTTCAGAAAACTTACAGAACGTTACAGAAATTACAAATGTTATAGACGTTACAAAAATTACAGAACGTTACGTTACTACTTTGTAAATGATACGATATCCTGTTTCAATCACTGATCACTTTTTCTTCATGTCATTTCTCCCGAAGAGCCCAGATAATCTCGAGTAATCTTTTCCCTTCAACTCGGGCAAAGGATCTGATTTGTACAAAATCAAAGTGAATAAATGAAATCAGTGAGTCCCCGTACAGGCATAATCAGGTGCTCTGTTAGAATGAGCCCCACATGTGGCACACAATTATAACTCATCATAACTAATTACTATGACTAATTATATCTCATTTATAATTATTCATGCACGTTTCATTTTAGTTTGGCTTATGTACTTGTCACACGCCCATTTTCCTGAGTTTTTTTTAGCACTAACTTGAATACTCGTTTTTTGGGAGTTGTATTAATAGACGAAGAATCAAAACCCAGTATTAAGTATTCCGAGCGAACAAAACAGGGTCATATATCCAATCTCATAGTCCTATAAGGCATACGAAGTGAGAGAAAACAAAAATGACAGGGAAACTCATTAATCCCCGAAAATGGCCATCAGGAGGTGCAATCAGGTGTTCCGGAAAGAGAGCATTTCCTGTCCCACTAGTAGTACCCGTCATGAATTCCCCCACAATTAACATAGAAATAGATCTAGTTGCATAGCAGTCGTAGATTTGGTGTATTTAACAACCAGATCATGATGAAGTCCATAGAATTTCTTAAAGGTAGCTATAAGTCTTGATAAAACATATCCTTGTCTCAGCAGTTTAGAAACTAGCTGGGCACTTCGATAGACAAAGTACTCATATTTGCAACTAGCTCTGGAATAGCGTATAAGTTGAGAAACAAACACACCATATGCTGGTGACACAGGAATGTTGCTGCTTAGAAAAGGGAAATTGACTATGGAAAAATTGAAATCATCACGTTTGTCATATAATCTAGTTGACAGGTTAGAATCATTATCAATCTCCAACCTCAGGTCTAGATAGCTGGAAGAATTAGAGGTGTTTGTAGTATCCTTAATTTCACGTTCCTTAGGATAGATGATTTCCAAATAATCACCAAACTTGGGATTATTTAGCGACAATACATCGTCTATGTATCGGAAAGTGAAATTAAAATTACATGTTAGTTTCTTAGAACCTCCTCGTTGTAAATGTGAGTACAAAAACAGGTCTGCCAATAATGGCGCACGGTTTGTACCCATGGGAATACCAATAGTTTGTTGAAATATTCGATCACCAAAGTCCTCAAAAAAGTTATCAATCAGAAAATTAACCATATTTACCACATCTATTTCAGTATATTTCCACCAGGCGTACAGTAGAAGCACTTAATACACACTGTCCGCCCTTGATTATACCAGTGTGTGTTTCTATTAAATACTTGGTCGGTCTTTGTCTCTAATTCATAACAAGAAAATGCAGCTAACTGCGAGAGTCGACATTAGAGCTCCAGCACATCATTAGTACAACAACAGCTGAATGTATCTTTCTCATCGTTACCCCCTCCTCCCCCCTGAAACAAATTGCTACCATACCCCTCCCCCCCACACACACACACACATGATTCCAATTCATTGCCATGTATTCATGGTATTATGATGATCAGGCCTACTTCATTGATATTCCTAATGAGACGTTTTCAAGACAATCTGAACATCTTACGTAATTTTGTCGAACCTAACACATCGATTTATGCATTACACATCTGTGGAATATTCATTCAAGTTTGCCATCAATTCGAGAGATTTCATGTCAAGGACGAAGAAAATTATCATTTGAAGTAGTAGGTGCCTGAACGTTTACATGCCAAAACGGGCGTCGATAGGTTGGCATGAAACCTCCATCAAACGTTAGCACATAGACATGTAGAGAGTTGGAGGCTTCGCCCCCAATACTCTAATGTCAAAAAATTTTTTTTTTTTGTATTAGCATCATCGCAATCTTTTGGTAATAATAATAATACTTTGATCATGTTGATGCATACATGTATACTAGAGCATGTACTGGACCATGTTTATATGCATGGCACCACTTTACGATTATTGAAATATTCTTACATTAATACCGCTGAGTCGGGGTAAAACGGATGTTTTTAGACATGTCTCCGAGAAAGGCACCACTCAATAACCTTTTGGATTGTGATTGGATACCTTTGTCTCGTACAACAGCTTTTACAAAGGTTTTGTTATGGATTTCCAGATTGTTCTGGTAGGTTTTTGGACAGCTGATTTGCTGATTCCATGATTTGTACAGTAGAAAACAACTCTATTTTACACACTGTCTAACCCTGATGACGCCAATGAGTCTTCGACTGTATGTATTTGGTCAGCCTTTGTTTTTATTCAGGAAATGTTGCATTTTAGGTTTTCTAATGACATCATCAAAATATGGTTTATCGTGGTAATAGATTGACACATATAGGCGGAGGGCTACGGGGGTCCCCCATGCTCCCGCCCCCAAATTTCAGCGCAACATATCTTTTTCAGAAGCCCCAGGTTGTCCTGAAAATGTAGGGATGCACTTTCTGTTTACACCACTTATTTGAAGCTACCCTAAATCGCTTTCCATCGCTTCCGCGCCAAAGATATACTCATTGTATTATTGTTTATCAATAATTATAACGGTAAATATTGTTACTGAGAGAAAAAGTTGACTATGCCAACTTCTATAGTCCTAGATTTTGTCTTGAAGTTCCAGTTCCAAGACATTTTCTAATTGGATCAACCACAACCAACGCATACACATATCATCGTTATATGTCATAGTGCAAATACATGTATATACTATTTCGTGTTCTGCATTTACCAGCCAGTCACCGAGAAATCAACAACAACAAACCTGTAAGTTTTTAGATGTTTAATCAAATCCCAAAATCTAAGTACAAGTAAAAGTTTCGAGTGTACGATGTTGCCTCGTCGCTGTCCAGCTCGTGTCTGCCTGTCACTGGCCCGCTGTATGTGCACGCTGCTCTGTCGCCTGCGTGAGTTCCGCTGTACGCGTGAGAGCTCTGCCAGTCGCCCAGACATCGACTCATCGGAGCACACCATTCCCTCCCCACCGTGGGTAAACTGCTCTCTGAGAAAATACCAACCCACATAATAAAGAAATAATTACATCGTAACAATAACCACACTATGTTCATATTAACATCGGTTCAATATCATGTTCAGCAGGTGGCGTATTTGGATGTTGCGTTAAGCCACAGGTGTATTCAACAATTATCTTCAATAAGCTGTCCATTTATCTAACACCCAATATTTTAATTTGTGTCGGTACTTGCGAGACCTAGTGGTAATAAAAACTATTTAGAGCGTTATTTAGCTCTGATTTACAGCGTTATTATGCTTTAAATTAAAGTTTGGAACTTCCATCATCTTTCCATTGTCATTCATTATCTTTCCATTGTCATTCATTATCAAACTCTATGGCTTTGCAGTCTGAGCGTGCCGGGTCGGGCTGAAAATGTCGGGCTGAAAATAATCTGAGCTGGGCCGTAAATAATCATAACGCCCAGCAACACCATATTATTGTATATTAAAGGGTAATAACATCTTAATTTACAACCTAATTTAGAGCGTTATTATGCTGTGAATTAGAGCGTTATTATGCTATGATAAAGCCTAAGTTAGGCTTTATTTCAAAGTGTTGTTACGCTTCATATTATAGTAACATTTTTATACTAATTTTTTTTATAATAACGCTGTAAACTAAGCATGATAACGCGACAATATGACGTAATAACGCTATAAATTACAGCATAATAACGCTCTAATTTACAGTATTATTACGCTTCAAATTACAATGCCAGAGCTATCATCGTACAATCATATGTGGAGAAACCGCAAAATTATTGTAATCTAGATAATGTTTATTACAGACGAATACACTGGTGAGATAATGGAAGAATCAATGCTTTACTTTAAAGCGCAATAACGCTGTAACTTTGAGTGTAATAACGCTGTGAATATTTTTTGTATCCCTCAATCTGGAGACAAAAATGAAGGCGGTAACTTCAAGAAATGACTATCAAACTAAACCACAATTGATAGAATATCACATCAGGATGAACGAATAAAAACAAGTCAATTGTTCCAGCATATTTCGCCCACTCAGCACATCACAAACCTCTGCTGGTCATTATTAAAAGCCTCGTGTTTTCAGATCTCAAGAATATCGAATAATAGTGTGTGGTCTGATTGGTAAATTGAGTTCTATTCAATTTGAAGGATGTTTGCCGCCTGTATGGCCAATACTATCACTACTGAACCATGGAAGCTGTGATGTATATATTTTCAGACATTGTCCGTATTAGTTCGTAATTATTATGCAAACTATAATCAAAAGCCATGATAGTAGATGCAATCAGTGAGTTGCCGCGTCCCGGGACGACACGCTTAATATGCTGTATCCTCTTGGTCCTAGCAGGTGGTCTCAGACAGACAATCAACTTGATCCAGTGTGAGATCTTCATCGCGAAATTCGGAAGGCTCGTTTCACGCTAACCTCGTTTTCCCCACTGAGATTTTGGTCTAGACACAGCACTCAGTTCGGCGTGTCTCGGTGGACGCGGGCGTTACTCGATTTAGGCTTATATTGTCCCTATTCTATTGATAAATTGCTTCGTCACAATGTTTGCATGCGATCTCAAATACAAACTTGACATCGTGGAAAATACATCGCGGTTTTTTATTCGTCAAGGTGTTGAATCAGGGGCGGGTATAGGATTTTTTTTTGCGGGGGTTTGGCAAAACCTTTGATCGACTGAACGGCGAGCGAAGCGAGCCCATGTCAGCGGGGGGTTCGAGCGGGCCCCAGGCGCTGAAGGTTTATGCATCCCCAATGGTGTGTTCTAGGGCTCTCCTTGGACCGATTTCATGGCCTTGGAGAGCTTATGAATGCCTGATAAATAAATAGATAAATAGATAGATTATACTGATGTAACCCTGTAAGGGAACTTGCCTTACCACCATTCGACCAACTTTGGTCCGCAATATATTGGTGGCGCGTCGCCGCAGTGCAGTGCCTGGCATATTTTTGGTTCCCGTGTATGTTTGTAGTGTATGGACAGGATTTTCTGTTGTACTGCAATGATGGGCCCATGAAAGATCCGGGTACGCCTAGTGAACTAGGTTTCTGCCCCTTCACCACCGCCGATACATCGAGTGCAGCAGTCTGCAATGTATCACCTGGTCACCATATCGGTGTCCGCTCCAGGCGGACGGACAGAGAAGGGAGGGTAACCCTTTATCCGCTGAGAGAATTTTGATCGCGGAGAGCGGGGCTCGAACCCGTCGACGACGAACATTGAATTCCCTTCAGCAGCAGGCGAACGACTACATTGAATTCCCTTCAGCAGCAGGCGAACGACTTAGTGAGTTGCGACACGGCCACTTCATAAGGGCCCCAGAAGCTAAAAAGATATGCATGCCCTGTGGTGTTTTCTTTTCCTAGGTTTCCTTTGGTCCATTCCCCATTCCCCTAAGAGTTTTTGCATGGCTAATTCGAAGCAAATCTGCCATTTGAGGGACGGCCCATTTGTGAAATGTTATTAAGCCAGGTGAAGCCAGTACTGGCCGGCAAGGGGTCAGGGGCGTGCTGAAGGGCCCCAGACGATGAATGTAAGTATCAAACCATTACTGCCAATATATCATCCTCAAGGATGTGTTCTAGGGCTCTCCTTGGTCCAATATCCAGGGCCTTGGAGAGTTTATGAATACCTGATCTCGGGTGAATCCAGGGTTCTGAAGGAAGGCCAATATATGAAATGTCGTGAACCGCTTGAGGGCCCCAGAAGCTGACGGGATATGCAGTTGTGTGTTTTATAGGTTTCCTTTGGTGCATTTCCCATCCACCCCCTAAAGAGTGTTTGCATGGCTGATTCAGGCAAATCTAGGATTTTGAGGGAAAGCCTAGTTCTGAAATGTTGTTGAACAAGGTGAAGCAAGCCCTGTCGGCCGGGGGTCTGGGGCCCACTCAAGGGCCCCAAAAGCTGGCGGTATTCGCGTGCCTAATGCAATATCCCAGAGCTCTCCTGGGTCTAACTATCAAGCATTACTTAACACCCATAAATGCATGATCACTGTAGTTGAAACAGAATATGATATGAAATATTACTTGGTTTTGGACCCCATCAAAGGATGAAATACATTTGGCCATTCAATGCTCTCAAATCATTCATAAAAGGTGAAGGGCTTTCACTGAGAACAGGTGGGTTGGCTATAGAGTGAGTACACTGCTCGCGACATGGGGCCCCCAGAATTGGGCCCCACTGGTGATGTGTATTTACTATACTGTAATGGGAGGGTTACACTTAATGTTGTACAATGTAACAATGATGATTTGTTTGAGTTGTGGCATCATCATGTGGTGCAGACAGGCTGAAAATGACAATCCAGAAACAGCTGGTAACTGGATTAGACGTGAATGATAGAGATCTGCCACAGTGTGAAGCATGTGTCAAAGGAAAATATGTGAGGGCTCCATTCACAAAGAGAGACGGAATTTCTTCACAGAATGTGCAAATCAGCAGGAGGAGCCATGTATTTCGTCACGTTCATTGACGACTACAGCAGAATGAGAGCTTTATTTCCTCTGGCAAGCAGGAGCGATATCTTTAGTGCTCAACTCATACAACTCATACTGGTCGAAAAATCAAAGCCGTCCGGAGTGATCGTGGTGGAGAGTACATGGATCACCGAGTTCAAAATTGGATTAAGCAGAAAGGAATTCGCCATGAAGCTACTGCTCCATACTCTCCACAACAAAATGGTGTAGCAGAGAGGACTAATCGCATCCTCTGTGATGCAGCTGTTTCAATGATGGAACAGGCTGGGGTAGGTCAAACTTTCTGGGCAGAGGCAGTGAGCACATCATGCTGTATCAGCAACAGACTGCCAACTCGAGCAACGAATGTGATGCCGTATGAATGATGGTACGGCTTGAAACCAGATATATCACATCTCAGAGTTTGGGGCTGCGTTGGTTATGCTCTAAAAACAACCCCAGAAATACAGAAGATGCCAATCGAAAGATGCGCTTGGTAGGTTATGATCTCTACAACAACAGTGCGTATCGAATGTGGGATGAAGAAATGAAACGAATTTACATCCGGCATGATGTGAAATTCATGGAAGGTGACTTTGATGCCAAAAAGGAAGAAGCACGGGAGAAGAGCAGAACTCCAGTAAATGAAACGGAACTGCCAGATATCTCATCTCAGGAGGAGCAAGATGAGAGTCAGCAAAGAGATTCTCGAGAAGTTGATGATGTCTCGGAACAGATCCAGCGCCCGAGGAGAAACATACAACCACCAGAACGGTATGGAGACTGGGCCTACTACATGAGTAGAGATGAATGTGAGCATCTAGACTGGCTGAAGATTTCTAGTCTCAAGGTACTCCTCACCATGGTTAGTGAAAATGAACCAAGATCAGTCGAAGAAACTATGAACAGCCCTGATGCAGACAAGTGGAATGTAGCGATCCAAGAAGATCTCGACTTACTGGCACGAATGAACACTTGGACGTTAGTTCCACCACCAGGAAAACCACAGAACGTTGTTGACTGTAAATGGATTTTCAGAAAGAAGTGTGACGAAAATGGATACGTCAACCGCTACAAGGCAAGACTAGTGGCACGTGGATTCTCTCAACAGTATGGGATTGACTATCAAGAAACATTTGCCAATAGTTGTACACCTAAACACACTGAGGTCAATGATAGCCTTGGTTGTTCAGAAGAACATGGACATTCACCAAATGGTGCAATAGAAGACATCATCTACATGAAACAACCACCAGGAATGAATATTCGAGGGAAAACATACTGGGTGTGTAAAATCAACCGATCCTTGTACGGTCTAAAACAGTCACCACGCCAATGGAATGAGAAGTTTGACAGGAGCTTGAAGCAAATGGGATTCACCCCAAGTGTGAATGATCCATGCTTGTATGTCAAAAAGAAACCGGTGACATACATAGCTATCTCCGTTGATGATGGCGTCATCGCAGGCATGAACACAGAAGTGGTAGAAGCTGTGAAGAAACAGTTGAAGAACCGGTTTCACATGAGTGACATGGGTAGACTGCACCATGTGTTGGGAATCAAAGTTACCCACGGTAAAGAGGATGTCAGCTTAACACAATCAAATTGCTCCTAAAGAAGTTAAGACTAGAAACAATGAAAGTGTATTCCACACCATCGGATACATCAGTGGTCCTGCAGCAACATCATGATGACGAAACGGCAAAACTGGTTGACCCCAAACTGTACCAATCGATGGTCGGAAGTTTGATGTTCTGTTCAATAGACACAAGACCAGACATACAATATGCAGTAAGTGCTGCTGCAAGGTACTGTGTGAAACCAAACGAACATCACCTAACAGCCGTGAAGAGAATTTTTGGTTATCTGAAAGGTACTGTCGACTTTGCACTCAGCTACCAACAAGACGAGGGAGCTGTGATGCTGACTTCGCTCGCAACAGAGATGATTGGAAATCAACAACAGGCTATGAGTGGAGCTACAGTCTCTTGATACTCAGGCAAGCAGAAGTCAGTAAGTGTCTCAACTGCAAATGCTGAGTATCTTGCACTTGGGGCTGCAATCAGAGAAGGACTGTTCCTACAGCAATTGTTCCTGGAAATGGGGGTGAATGTGAAGCCCGGTGAAGTGTTCGAAGACAACCAGTCAGCGATTGCCATTGCGCAAAATCCAGTCTTCCATTCTAAGCAGAAACACATTGACGTTCAGCATCACTTCATCTGAGAAGAAGTCAAAACCGGACAAGTCACGCTCACATATTGTCCAACAGTTAGAATGGCGGCAGACATACTCACGAAACCTCTACCACGATGCCAGTTTGGAACTCTTCAGAGATCGCTTGGTCTGTACCACATGATTTGAGGAGGAGTGTTGAGAGTAGTGCAATTCATGTGTTGTCATACAGTAGTGTTTTAGTAGAATGCGTATTCGACTTTCCATACTTTAGATGCTTAGCCTAGTGGTTGTTTTGACTTAGATAATGTTTTGTGTACAAGCGGTCGGAATAAAGTGTTGAAAATGTATGCCGATCAACTTTTCTTTGTTCGCGCTAATAGATGATGGAATAATGCACGGAGACAAATATATTCAACAGGATTGTTTTGCTATTCTGCCTTGAATGACCCGGGGTGAAAATACCCGAAACTGTGGGTACTGATGGCCATGCGAAACCAATTCGCTTCCTCAGCTCCTGAGGAAAACCCATAACAAAATACTGCGTTGAAAACCGGGTTATTATTTCCCAGCAGTGTGTTCTTACAAAAGAATATACACTCGTCCATGAATCTGGCATAAAAAATATATGGGGTGATGTTAAACAATAGTTTCCCTTTAAATTACCTAAGCGAGGTGAACGCTCGATGATTGGCTGAACGAATTACTACACTATGCCCTTCAGATATACTAATTAATTTCCTACAGCATGCTGTGCTTGGCAATAGAAATACATAAGAACTACAGTAAGAGATACGTACACATATCTCTTATGTATTTCTGATGCAGGTGCATACATCAATGACTGCAAAGCATTACGTACACATTAACATAGCGTATGACATACACTGTCCTTCTCCTTCATGATCCATCAACCATCTTTTCTCCTGCTTCAGAAAATAATGACTGGCATATAATATCACTATTTAATTATGAATACTTATGCACATACATCAATCAGAATCGCAATAGGTTGTCTCTTGTATGTGTGTAAAAAATATCATAATTCTAGTGTTCCAACTAAATCCAACTTTCGAGCTCCATGGTGTGTGCATTAAAACTGATAAAAAAATGAATTCTTCTTGACCTATTTGCAACAGAAGAAATAATCGTAGTCATAGTGCAACCAACAGACTCATATGCACATACATCAATCAGAATCGCAATAGGTTGTCTCTTGTATGTATGTAAAAAATATCATAATTCTAGTGTTCCAACTAAATCCAACTTTCGAGCTCCATGGTGTGTGCATTAAAACTGATAAAAGAATGAATTCTTCTTGACCTATTTGCAACAGAAGAAATAATCGTAGTCATAATGCAACCTACAGACTCATATTTTAGAAAATATTATTCAGATTTTCTGTTTGGTTCTGGTAACTAATCTACTTCTTGAGTATGTCTAAGTACTATAAGCTGATGGAAGCATTTCATTCCATACCAACAGCAAGTAGCATTACAGAATCCCATGACATTTCAAACTGAGAGTGAACTTCATCGCAGGATGAAAACGGCTGCCCCGATATCATCGCTTTATACACTTCTTGTATGTTCGCTGCTTCACTACATATATCGCCGCCCTGTATACATCAGTTGTGATTCAATATCATCGTGTTCTGAGTGGGCTGTGGGAGTGACATTTCTTGTTCACCGGATTTTCCTTTGTGTTCTTGTGTCAGTTTTGTTTGTAATGTTGTACTTCGAGGCACACACTCTATGCCATACAGCTTACCGTTCCCTGAAGTTTGTACGACTCTAATGCCTCCTTCGGCTTACACTACTTAGACATACATGTATTTACTGTAATATCAGATTGGCTACCACAACGCACAGCCAAGCAGAAAAGGTGAATAGTATTTCTGGAAGGTAAGTATGCCAACCCACTATGGCTAACAGTCAGTTCTTACAAATACTAGTAGCTGACGGATAATTTTCCAGCTCAGTGGTTTTAGTGCTCACTACACTGAGGTTTTGAAGGTTTCATTTGTAAACCTGCCTATCTTTGTGAGCGTGGTGTGATTGGTGGCGAATCCGTAGTCACATTTAAACAACAGGAAACAGCACTGTAAACATTACGATTTTGATTGAATGAAATGTGTATGATTAGCTTGTCGTGTACCTATCAAGATGTATAACACGGAGGTTGATCGGATGCAGTTACAATTGTTACTGAATCCCGCAACGATGGCCACGCCGCATGCAGGTATTTAAAATGGGGTTGTTTTATCTGTTTTAGGCAGCAATCTTTATGTCGTTAGCAATAAGTCAGGCTATTGAATCGTTTAGCATGGTCATATTCACATTTGTCATGTCTTTTCTCCTCCGATAAATGTGTTTTTGAAAAACACAGAAGATGCAGTAACAATTATTGAATGCCAATTCAGGATGCAGTAACAATCAATCAAAGGTGCGGTAACAATCGGTTTCAATACTTTGGTATACTTCATTTATTCGCACATACTTCACTTTATTTTACGTGCCATTTTCTAACCTCAGCACCATTTCCCAAACATATTATTTAAAGGGGCACTACATGTATATGGGATTCTGTTTTTAGGGGATTTCCAAGATTTTTCTCCGGACGCTTCAATTTATAGAACGAAACGTAAGATTACGTTTTTGTCCCAGGATCGCTGCCGAGCCAATTGTCAGATCAGCCCAGGTCGGCTCGGCAGATATCCTGGGTCAAAAACGTCATCAGACGTTTTGTTCTATAAATAGAAGCGTCGGGAGAAAAATCTTGGAAATCCCCTAAAAACAGAATCCCATATACATGTAGTGCCCCTTTAGATAATATGTTTGGGAAATTTTGCTAGGGTTAGAAAATGGAACGTACAATAAAACACCCGCAGCCAAATCAAATGCATGCCTGTGGAATGCCAGGCATTCAAACCAAGATCCTATTATCACTTGCAATATATACTAAAAAATGAAAAATAACCGTTGAAAGTTACGGTGGCTCCAATATGACATAATAATTTTTTTTATTTATGATAATAAAAATTTTCTGAAGGACTTTACCGAGAAGGTTTAAAATAATCTAATTGGCGAGGGAAACGTTTACCCCACGAGAAAAACTATTTCCCCCGTGAGGGGAATGTTTTCCTTGCGAGGAAAATGTATTCCCCACTAGGTAAACTATTTTCCCGCCCTGCGAGGAAAATGTTTCCCTCACGAGGAAAACGTTTTACCCGCGAGAAAAACTATTTCCCCCGTGAGGGAAATGTTTCCCTCGCGAGGAAAACGTTTACCCCGCGAGAAAAACTATTTCCCCCGTGAGGGAAATGTTTTCCTCGCGAGGGATGCTTTTCCCCTGCAGGGAAAATAGTTTAACTCACGGGGGAAATGTTTTCCTCGCGAGGGAAACATTTCCCCTGCAGGGTAAATAGTTTACCTCGCGGGGGAATGTTTCCCTCGTGAGGGAAACATTTCCCCTGCAGGGAAAATAGTTTAACTCGCTGGGGAAATGTTTTCCTCGCGAGGGAAACATTTCACCTGCACGGAAAATAGTTTGCGTCGCGGGAGAAATGTTTTCCCCGTCAATTAGATTATTTAATATTTTGTTCCCAAGGCCCCCAACAAAATTTTTATTATTCTAGAAAAAAATATTTATTATGTCATATTGGAGCCACCGTAGAAAGTAGGTGTTTCAGGTTTCCCAAAGTTTCATATCTGTACATAACAAATTCAGTATAAAATTCAGTGTGATTCGTGTGCTCCTAGCCTCTGTACTGCTTGATCCGTGTGCCTCAGTCTCCATAATGCTTGGTTTGTGTGCTGCTAGTCTCTATAGTGCTGGATTCGTACGATCCTAGCCTATATTATGATTTATTTGTGTGATCCTAACCGCAATAATGCTTGATCCGTGTGCCCCAGCCTCCACAATGCTTGTTTTGTGTGTTCCTAGCCATCATAATGCTTCTTTGGTGCGCTCCTAGCCATTGTAGTGCTTGATTGGTGTGCACCTAGCCTCCATAATGCTGTAGCCTCCACACTGTACATTTGTCAGTCCTCACATTTAAACCGTAAAAACCTACCTATCCGCAGAAATATAACACGCTTTCTCCACTAATAGTTTACTCAGAACCACGTACACTGTTTTGTCTCATACACAAGCATTCATTGTAGCATGTGCATGTCGATAGTAAATGCTAGAAGCACACCAATCAAGCATTACAGAGGATAGGAGTGCATAAATCAAGCATTACAGAGGTGAGAAGCACATGAATCAAGTATTGTGGAGGTTTGGCGCACACAAATCAAGCATTACAGAGGATAAGAGTACATAAATCAAGCATTACAGAGACTAGCATCACATAAATCAAGTATTACAGAGGCTAGAAGCACATGAATCAAGTATTATGGAGGTTAGGCGCACACAAATCAAGCATTGCAGAGGATAGGAATACATAAATCAAACATTACAGAAGTTAGGACACACATGACCTGAACCCTAGACAAAAGAACTAAGTAGGTCACCGACGTAAGATAAGAGCAAGGTGATTATGTGATTGATGCCCTTGACTATCACTCTTATCCTACTTTTACTTGTCTATCTGAAACACAGGAATGCAGGAACATTATCACCCAATCACACATAAACCTATGCAAACTTAAAATTGATTCTTATTACAGTACACTTGCATTAGCATGAAAGATGGATAAAATTCGCTAGACCACTCTAACACAATTAACGTTTTCACCAGAAAAACTGTCAATTTTCTCTTCTCTCTCCAATAAGGGAATGACCGCGAGCATATATATAACGCACACTTTGTCGCCCTCTAACGCGATTTCCAGGTGAAGGGTTGTCTAAGACCCGACACTGGCGCACATATTGTGTCAGACACGGCGTGGATATTAATCCAGCCCCATGCCCTCATTAGCAAGGCGGGCGTGTGTCTGGCCGTAGTCCATCGCACGAGTGCTGCTTATTTCGAGCATTAGACAAATTTGTCACACTGTGTATGATATTGGAGTATTTTCAATGTGATGCTTTTTCCATGTCGCCAATGCTTCGTTTATTTTTTTGTGGCTGCATGTGTTTAGTTGTATGCCGGTGACTCGCAGAAAATTTATGGCTCCCTCTTTTCACGGGTAGCCGATCACGTCAGACTAAAAGAAACTCACGGTAAATCAGACCCACCCTATAGCCTGTATTCTGCAAGCTCACTCATACTCATCCTCCACTCACACTCAATGTGAGTTTAAGGTCAACCTCACATGATTTTTATTGTAAGTAAAACACCAGATCATTCCATGATAACAACAATATTTCAGTGTGAACACATGTTTACCTCAAAAGAAAATTATGCACATGTCTCAAACTATGCAGAAAAAAAAAACAATTTGTGCACAATTAAAACGTATAATTTCGACTCTTGTCCAAGTAGTTTAATAGACACGCCAAAATGGTCCTGTACAACAATTGTCTTGTCAATGAAATATTATCTTATGATGAGTCAACAAATATTGATGTGTTAAAGTCTCATTTCTGTAATTTAACTGATTAATTCAACTCCCAATTTATGGAAGAAGCCGCATCACTTGTCACAGCATGAATTTGAAATGATACATGATTCCATTGGGAATATTGAGCTTACTGTAATTGTGATATTGATTTTGATGGGGTAGAATTAATAGTATTTAGATTGAAGGGTAAAAAGGGTGTTGAATTGATGCTGTACCAAATGACGCCTTGAAAAACGAAAATATTGTGACTGTTCTGTGGCACTTTCTAAATGTTTTTTCTAAAAAAATAATTTATTACCTTACCTGTGGACCTGTGGAGACACTGTGGCGACACTCGTGCTGGGTAAAACACATACCGCACTCAAAACAATGTCATATGCATAGCGTTAGTGTACCAGTGATCGCGCACTCTAATAAACGTGTTTAAACCACAACCGTGTTCGTCATTTTTATCTCGTGAGTTGTAATGACATGCGCCCAATGTATCTGTGAAACAGTCTAAAAGGTTGGCACAGATATGGCTGTTATGCTACCGAGCAAAAGGAAACGATCATAAAGTGACCCTGTTTTTTTCCACGGGAAGTGTTAGATGAGCGAAGGTTTGTATTGTGATTTACGTTCAAATTCACGTTCGAAGGTTTAGCAGAATAATATTCTTGAAAATTTGATTAGGGAGTAACTACAGGAATGGGTTTTGGAATGAAGCGGTGATCATCTCACACATACAAATTTCAGGTAGAACTATGTACTATTTGTAAATTCTCAATTATTCTGAATTTATTCAACAAATATTTATTTTCTATCATGTAACATATTTTTTCAAGGTAGTATATGTGTACATGTAAATATTCACTAATTGAATATGTAAATACACTGTGCGTTCAAAACATTTTGTGCAATCATTATTAGACTGCATTTGAAAATTTCTTATGTGAAAAGACAGCAAAAACAACACATCTCCTCCTTAAAGCGAGTTTTATTCACAATCCACACATGAATACACATCACCAGACAATATTTCATATAAAAAAAGATCTTCGCGAAATTTTTGTGATATAAGCATCGATAATTATGGTGTCACAGTGCCTGTGGAGAAGCGCCAGTGAGCAATACACCTATGTCCGATCAGTGCGCGATCACTGCTTTTACTGTATCGTTCCAATTTTCGTAGAGATCGCCAGCTATATCCTTGGTGAAACTTTTGATAAAATACTCCTGATTCTGGATCTGGATGGCAATAATATACAAAAGTTACTCTACTTTCGAATTCAAACAATAAAAGTTTCAAGTGATTCAGTTAATTCATCCCAGAGTTGGTTTCATACACTCGGGTGCGAGATCACTGTTGCTCCCGCTGTGTTATAATATTTTATCAAATTTGTTAGGATTAAAAGTTTGTCAAAGTTTGTCTACTTATGCAGCTTTTGTGGATTTGGTAAAAGCTTTCGATCTTGTCGATCGAACTCTACTGTTATTGTGTTTGCTAAGGTATGATGTAGATGGTAAATTTTATAAATGTTTCAAAAGTATGTAGTCTCAGAGTAGTGCATGTATTATAATTAACAATTTATCAACCGTGTGGTTTAATGTTGAAAATGGTGTTAGGCAAGGTGATAACATCACCTACTTTGTTCGGTTTATTTGTAAAGAGTCTAGGGATATGTATTACGTCACAAAATGTAGGAATCAAGATGGGAGGTGAAAAGGTTGGAATATTGCTTTACGCAGATGATATGGTACATTTATCAGAGAATGAGAAGGTTTACAGTTAGTTTTAAATATAATGAATGATTGGGCCTCCAAATGGCGACTAGAGGTAAATGTTGAAAAAAAACTAATGCACTTTCGCCCAGAACGAGTACCCGGCTCACTTTTTAGGTTAATTACGGTCAAGAATTGTTTGACTACACTGATTATAACAAGTATCTTGGTGTATATGTAGATTTTATTCAGACTTCAAAATTTGTTTAAATGTACTTTCGCAATCAGCCAGCAGACCACTTGGTGGTATAATACAGAAAGACTGTGGATACAAAACTGTTGATGCGTGTAATGTCTGTTTCTAATTACAGCTCTGAAATTTATGGGTTCGGTGAATATCCAAAATGTGACTATATTATGAATAAAGCAATGAGGTTTTCCTTACGAGTCCATAAGTTTGCTCTAACTGCAGATGCAGGAGGTGATAAGGTCACGTTTTTGGAATATATTAACTAAAATGGACGATACAAGATCAAGAGAATATGCATGTGGTACTATGAAAATCCCTGTGATAATTGCTGTAAAGACATGAAAAATATTGCCAGCATGTTGGGGGTCACATGTATTTATCAAAGCGAAAGTCTGTTTAGTATTGAAGATTTTGAATTTAATTATCATGGAGTGGAACGAGTTGGTTAGCATTAAGCCGAAATTTCGTACATATCCTGTATTTGAAAAAATCTTTCACTGTTGAAACTTATGTTTAGTGTTTTAGAGTCTACTAGTACATGTATGTGTGTTATTTGAAAGTCACTTATAAGCCCAAAGTCACTTTCAAACCCAAAAACACGTTTAATACCTACATGTGTTGAAAATAAGGTCAATGGCAGCGTTTAACATAAAATACTATACTCGGATTTTTCTAACTCGTTTACACTGTTTTTCACTAATATTTTTGTGATGTTAAACGCTATCGTTCTATAACTTGGCATACTTCATCTGGGAGTCAAACGGCAATTTTCTACCAAATTTCAGACAGCTATCGCGAAAATTGAAAAAGTTGGCAATCTACCTCAATGTTAAATTTCAGCCCAAAACGGGATCTCGAGAATCTGGGCATATTCGAGGAATTGGTCCTGTTTACATCCATTAGGATTCCAAATATTCTTGTAACTTTGAACCAGAAGATACACTGGGGTGTATTCTACACAAACATATTGATTTTGAAACATTGCTCCGCTACAAAACCGAGCAAATACACAAAATTATGTGCGGGCCCAGAAATTAAATAATATGGATAAATTTAACATTGAGGTAGATTGCCAACTTTTTCAATTTTCGCGATAGCTGTCCGAAATTTGGTTGAAAATTGCCGTTTGACTCCCAGATGAAGTATGCCAAGTTATAGAACGATAGCATCTAGCATCACAAAAATATTAGCGAAAAACAGTGTAAACGAGTTAGAAAAATCAGAGTATACGTGCCAGCACATAATATACACACTCATATATGAAAATGAAAACAAAAACAAGATCTTAACTATCTATGTCAGAGGCTGAGATTTTGACCATTAATCCATGATCTTGTCAATTCTACAAATAAACCTCAACGCATAGATCTTTCGTTGTTCTGGATTATGACTCACGAAAATTGACATCAAAATAAATTTCAATTCACTAATGGTTCACGACGGATCTATATACACACTGACGCATCGATCAGCATGTCATAAGCTTTCATTGTAGAGTGTCTAAATAATCTCTATCAATTCAAATAGCATTTTGAGAAGAAGGGGTGGTATATCTTAAACAAACTATAACAGTGAGTGAAGGGGATGTCACTGGAGACGGAATGTTAGACAAATACTCCCTTGCGAACATATTAATTGAACGTTATCGATTCTCCAATTGGGACAAATGTGATTGACTTTGTCAGTATTGTAAAACTCATGATGTAAATGTAACTGAAAACGAAATTCACTTTCTCTTGCAATGTCCAATGGAAAATCTACGAGATATGATTTTACAAAACATAATGAAGTTGGAACGTTTTTTTAAGCTTGATTTTCGTTCTCATTTTCAAACCTACATAACATGTACCATTCAGTTTCCTTTTGATGATCCATTTTTTACCTCCAGAACCGGGTATCAGTGGTTCTTCGTTTTCTGAATGCAACATATTCATGAGTTGCCATATCTAATCAGTATGAGTAGTACTTTGAAGTCAAAAGATATGGAATCGTACCGGTACCAGGTGAGACATTGTGGCTTCCCTTTGAAAGTTGATCGTCTCCCAAGGTATGATGCGACCATATAGCTCAAGTACATCAGCTCAGCTCCAAGAAGATATTACAGCACACTATCCAGGAGGGTGCTGGCGTATTAGCAAACTCCAGTTTGGTGACGGAATATGTAAACACTCCCCCGTGTTTATCCCCGATATAACCCACTCGTCCAGGTAACGAAGGTCATTTTAGGGGTGACCAATAATACCTACAGATGTTCATGACATTTTTGTGTTGAAACAACTAAGTCCAAAACAATGTTCGGGATGATTCCTATCAACATTACCCTCCGCACTTCATGTTCGGAAAGGATTTCGAATATATGCATCTATGCACCATTTCATTATTTCTGTTCATTCCCTTATCAATCTTCATACCTATCCACTGCAACTGATATTTGGCGGGATAATTTCATAATATAATGCAAAAAGATGTGCTCAGGTCGGGTGAGTGATAAATAGCGTAACCACGGCACCAACATACAGGTGACATATGGCTGTCTTAAGGCCGCAGGTGTATTCAGCACATTATCTTCTAATAGCTTTCTTGTCGCCCATAGCCACTAATTCAATTTGTGCGGGTACTTGCAAGTCCTATTGGCATCTATTGGCAGCTATTAGTGATAACAACATTCCTTTCGCTCAGCACTAAAACTACATAAACGCACACACAGTCACAGCACAGAAACTGGGTCTGAATTATGCAGCATGCGTGTGTAGTGTTGGGTACACAAAGTGTGAGGTTATTGTTAAACACAGGAACTTATGTCCATCTAAAGGTATTACAGGTCACGAAATCACCAACAACACAGTGTGTCTTGCGGAAACGGAGTAGCCGCTCTGATGTGTTTGAGCAATAAAAGACACCTTGTAGCACTGCTAATGTGTTCTGTGGAATATTGGTGCTGGGGTTTTTTAGGCTCTTGGGTGTTATCTTTGAAGGAAATGGCAGCACGTGCAGTAAATATAGCATCACGTTTATGTTACACTAAACTTAAGCAGTAAGTATTTCAGGTTTTCCTACCTATGCTGCACCCGTCTATCTTGACAGTCCACAGGGCTCGTCTCGAAAGCCAAAACACAGTGACACACGTACAACTCGTGTTTCGAACGAACACAAAACAAGCGAAGCCAAAACAAGCGGCCGCACCACGGAAATAATGATCTCAGTGCACGGAATGAACCGCCACATATGGTTTGCCTTTGTCTATTTCTTAGAGTATCAAGAGTGGTCACATGAGCGAAATTCGGTGCGTCCTGAAGACATGTACAGGGCTGGCTCACAAGTTTTGTGCGTCCTGGAGACATGTACAGGGCTGGCTTACAAGTTATATGCGTCCTGGAGACATGTACAGAGGTGGCTTACAAGTTCTGTACGTCCTGGAGACATGTACAGAGCTGGCTTACAAGTTCTGTGCGTCCTGGAGACATGTACAGGGCTGGCTTACAAGTTATGTGCATCCTGGAGACATGTACAGACCTGGCTTACAAGTTCTGTGCGACCTGGAGACATGTACAGACCTGACTTACAAGTTCTGTACGTCCTGGAGACATTCACAGACCTGGCTTACGAGTTCTGTGTGTCCTGGAGACATGTACAAGGCTGGCTTACAAGTTCTGTGCGTCCTGGAGACATGCACAGACCTGACTTACAAGTTCTGTACGTCCAGGAGACATGTACAGACCTGACTTACAAGTTCTGTGCGTCCTGGAGACATGTACAGACCTGACTTACAAGTTCTGTACGTCCTGGAGACATGTACAGACCTGGCTTACAAGTTCTGTGCGTCCTGGAGACATGTACAGAGCTGGCTTACAAGTTATGTGCGTCCTGGAGACATGTACAGAGCTGGCTTACAAGTTCTGTGCGTCCTGGAGACATGTACAGAGCTGGCTTACAAGCTATGTGCGTCCTGGAGACATGTACAGAGCTGGCTGACAAGTTCTGTGCGTCCTGGAGACATGTACAGAGTTGGCTTACAAGTTCTGTGCGTCCTGGAGACATGTACAGAGCTGGCTTACAAGTTATGTGCGTCCTGGAGACATGTACAGAGCTGGCTTACAAGTTCTGTGCGTCCTGGAGACATGTACAGAGCTGGCTTACAAGTTCTGTATGTCCTGGAGACATGTACAGAGCTGGCTTACAAGTTCTGTACGTCCTGGAGACATGTACAGAGCTGGCTTACAAGTTCTGTGCGTCCTGGAGACATGCACAGACCTGGCTTACGAGTTCTGTGCGTCCTGGAGACATGTACAGAGCTGGCTTACAAGTTCTGTGCGTCCTGGAGACATGCACAGACCTGACTTACAAGTTCTGTACGTCCAGGAGACATGTACAGACCTGACTTACAAGTTCTGTGCGTCCTGGAGACATGTACAGACCTGACTTACAAGTTCTGTACATCCTGGAGACATGTACAGACCTGGCTTACAAGTTCTGTGCGTCCTGGAGACATGTACAGAGCTGGCTTACAAGTTATGTGCGTCCTGGAGACATGTACAGAGCTGGCTTACAAGTTCTGTGCGTCCTGGAGACATGTACAGAGCTGGCTTACAAGTTATGTGCGTCCTGGAGACATGTACAGAGCTGGCTGACAAGTTCTGTGCGTCCTGGAGACATGTACAGAGATGGCTGACAAGTTCTGTGCGTCCTGGAGACATGTACAGAGCTGGCTTACAAGTTCTGTGCGTCCTGGAGACATGTACAGAGCTGGCTTACAAGTTATGTGCGTCCTGGAGACATGTACAGAGCTGGCTTAGAAGTTCTGTACGTCCTGGAGACATGTACAGAGCTGGCTTACAAGTTCTGTACGTCCTGGAGACATGTACAGAGCTGGCTTGCATACCGGACGTCAATATCTGAATGTGATCTTCCCAAACTCGACCTGCTCTGACGGTTATATTGTGTCTTTTGATTTATATTATATTGATGACGCCAGTGTGTCTTTGGATAAACTATTTGGTCTGGCTTTGTTTCTATTGCAAAATGTTGTGTATTACGTTTGTTATTGGTATCATCAAAATCTGACTATTGGTGGTAATAGATTGATTCTTACATTCAAGCATCACATACATGTTTGATAAAACATTGTTGGAACTTATAAGTACCTCTTGTAGGAATATCTGGACAGCAGGAATGCATAGCGATTAATTAACTGAATGATACAACTTTAGTGTACGTATTTCATCATTGTGCGAAAGGAATAATCATATGAGGAATATTGAATAAACAGTATTGAATTGATATCAGTCGCTTCCGCATGAACTATGATCATGATTCCGGCCGGTTCCTATCAGACCCAACATTCTTACATAACATTATATATGTACATTATAAACGAGTGCAGTTATTTTTCCGTGTATAATAAATGAATTCGTACTAAACTTAGCTTTGTTGGTTCCTGTCCACGATGCAATGACGTCACAAGAATAAATTGAAGGTTTTGGTCTACTTCATCCAGTACATGGGCAATATATCTACACAAGGAAACATCCACGTACATTGTACATGTATCGTATCGTCTTAGGAGTATGTTACACGGTCGATTAAGGCTTTGCATAGAATCATGTCATATTGTCTTGTAGTGTATACCATAGCATATAGGATGTCATGGCGGAGGTCAACAAAAAAGAGTCAGTGACATTTTAGTCGAATACTATTTTAGTCAGATGCCATTATGTCATTGTTATGATACAGAACAGCACGGTAATCAAATGAGTAATCAATCTGGGAATGACCACTTTTTAGAACATCAGCATATCGGGGTGACAATATTCTAAGCTAAGTACAACTTGGAAGAGCAGCAGAGTCACATCGTGTTCAACAGATGCTTCGGCAGCATCTAACCAAACTAACACAGTCTGGAATGGTTTATTGTCACGTCTTGGTAATCAGAACATTACAGGTGCCCGTCAAAGCTGTGACTGATCATATACAGGAAGTAATTATCGTCAGGTGTTGTGTGCTGTGACTAACTCGCCCTGAGCGATTACCAAAATGATGACAGTCGTAAACAAAGAACTAGGGTTATAATTCGTGCCCCTCTATCGATCCACAGTGCGAAATGGTCACGAGAGATGAATGAGAGAGGGGGAGGGGTGTAGCCGGAATCAGACGCGCTACACCCGCGTCTACCACCTCACACCAAACTGCTGCGTCAAGAACCGAATTCGGAAATATAGGCTTGTGTGAAAAATTAAGTTAGGTTGACCATGTAGTGTGTGGTTTATTAGCAATGGTTGTGGGCGGGCCAATTGATATATTCCAGACGAATACAGAATATCTTAGGAACGATGATAAATTGGTATGCTGAGGAAGTCGTACTGGGCTGCTGCAATACCATGAATTTATCCACTACCTCACAATCCGTTCACAAGCGTTGTATTGACATCCTTCTGGAATACAGCCTTTCTCAATCTACCAATAAGACTCTACGTCCTATTGGATATTCTATAGTGTGAGAAACAAAAGACGGCTTCTGCCACTGAGTGATTATCTGCGAACATTCCTATAGATTTACATTGAATGCTGAACGCCATCTGGCGGTGGTAACGTCACAACAACACACCACGTGTGGTTTCCTTCACTCCGTCCTAATGTGATATTTCGACAACTGTTTCTGTGTGTATCAGATTAAATCGCTGTTAAGCGTTAGGTTTTAAAATCATTTACGATTCCTGTTCCACGTGGAACGTCCCTTGAGTTTACCGTGTTCATGATTGTCTCACTGTGTTTCAAATCTGCACTATTAGTGGGATACGTTCGTGGAATCATTGCGTCAATATAATTCCCCATGAGGGATTATATTACACCTTTATTTCAGCTTAATGCGAAGAAGTGTTTATTCTCCACGCCTAGTTTGCGTGCAAATCCAGCTCGTAAACACACCAAGACGTTGACACATGCTAGGTACTGACAAAATACACTAACTGACCATTCAGAATTCAGACAGTCTAAATAACATTCCGAATCGTCTTTTACCTGATGAAGACAGGGTTTTCAGCGTGTATTCAACCCGTCTGTGCCTTCTTCTGAAGAAAGTTCCCAGCAGCTTTCATCGATATCGTGTATGGTACAAGCAATACACATAAATCCAGCCTTGGTGTATGATATACTTTTCTAATTAGTAGCGCACAGCATGCCGCACACTAAAACGATTCGTAAACCACTGAGCGTCCAGCTTCCCACCTATAAACACCACTGGTATCAACGCAAAGATCGATTGGGCAGCAAATTCCACTGGAATGTATACATCGACCTATCGGGAACAAGATTTCGAATAATATCAGAAACAACTCCATCACAGAATATAAGGTCAAACTCAAAAGATCAAAGCAATATCTAATGTGAAAGTAATCACTGTGAAATAACGACTCTCGTATCACACGCAGTGATTGGCCGTATGGGTACAGTTTTATCGATCAGCATTAAACAAATTTAAGATCACAAATTTAGTAATGGATGAATTCCGAGCAATTAATAAGATTGTGTCATATAAGCATATGCACATGTAAACAAGCCATTGAATGTGATACTTTCAGCAGCATCGGACGCCGTCTGAGAGAGCACCATATTCCAGTCTTGTGTATCACACAGAAATAACATTTTCGACAATCCATCAACTAGAACAATTATTTCTTCTGCATATATTACGATTTTGTCGGTCACCCGTCAGGATTTTTCGGTAACCTCCAAACATCATTGCATTAAAACATTGTCACATGCATGTTTCAGCAATAGTAACCAGTGGTGATGTACTGGAAAAAGTGAGGGCCTAAGTCGTTGCCTCTGTTTCAATCCATCTATATTTTCCCTGACACTGACAATAAAGATTGTGGCGAACTAACTAATCCCTTCGCACTGAGACATCCAAGAAGCAGTTTCTACATGAATAACAAATGAATTGTAAACATCGCATTAGCTCCTGAATTTTGACAAGCTTGCTGTCCATATTGCGTTTTAGTACAAAAAGAGCTCTTCCATTTGGGATAAAAAAAATCCCTTGTTGGCAACTGATTGTTTAGTTTGAGTATGGACGCAGGAACCTGTAGGATGGTTGATTATGGCCAAGATTGAAGTGCCAGTAATCTTGCTGGAGAGATACGGATCACTAACAGTAATCATTGTGCAGAAAATGACTGCAGCATGAACAGATACACTGGAAGTAATTTGCTATTTAATCACGCAAATCGTGAGGTAATTGACTGGCTTGTGAACATGTGATGGTTGTTGTGTCGATCGGCGACAGTGGGTTGTGGGTGATCTGTGTTAATGAGGTATGTATTGGTGGTCTGTAGATTCATTGCAACCTTTTTAGGAAGCTTGTCAGTCGCCGTCGTCAATTTTGACTTATGGCTTAATTCCCGTCAAGTATATGTTATATATAAACCATCAGTGCTCTAATACAGATTATCAGACCAGTCACGCGACATAATAATCACTAATAATGCACCCCTAAGTGTGAGAAATGATGCATGTTATGTTCGAGTTGCTGCGTTGTATTTTGTGACTCATGTGGGAAAGTAATCTCGATCATTGTAGAGCTCAAATATTTTTACACCGAACAAAATAACGAGGCCCAAGTACCGTACACTGCTCCTTAATACTACTCGTCCACTGAAACTATACCATTTAATCCGTCTCGCACCTTTTTAATCCTTATTGAATATAGAGGAAGGCGCAGGATATGATACTTGGGCCAATAACGACATGAAACAAATAGCAAATGTGCAAAAATGAACAACAAAGATGCATAATTAAACGACATACTTGACTTGCTAACGCTTAACAGTGATTGATTATAGTGTGTACAAAACATGTTCACTGTACGCTGTACACATATTGATAATATCACAAAGAATTTGAAACATCAGTTACAGAAAGCACTATTAAAAGATATGTTTTGTGCATTGACTTGAAAGTGTCCAAACGTGTGCACTTGTGTAACTCTTTGTGAAGAGAAGTCCACAGGTGAGGCTCCACAGGTGAGGCAGCCAATGTAGTCTCTCTAAGACAGGTGGAACATGATCATGTTTTGCCGTCAGATCCGTTCCGGGTCATTTGTAACCTCTTAAGACGATAGTCAGGTAATCCCACAGAGAGACAATTACAGTAATCCAACTGTATCCTAACAAGGGCATGAATCATCATTCTGTCGATTCTGTAGTTAGAAGCGATCTGGTCCGCCTGATGTTGCGTAGAGCATAGAAAGCTTTTCTGCTCATGTTGCTTATGTGTCAATCCATGTTGAGAATTGTTGTTCTCACGATGTCCATTATGACGACAAATTTCAGATACAGTACCTGCTGGTAAAGATGCTTTTTCCTGACAAGTAGGAGATCTGGCAATCATCGTTACCTGCAGGAGATCTGGTACTCGGTTCCCTATGGGCTGAGTTTGAGGAAGTCAGTGGACATCGAAATTTTCACATCAGATACCATATCCTCCAACTTTGACATGACTGCTCTAAGACTGTCTTTTTATTTTGGGGTCTAAGGCAATATACAGCTGAGAATCATCTGCATATAAGTGGAACTTGATATCTATGAAATGGAGCAGCTTGCCGAGTGGTGGCGCATACAATGACAACAACAATGGGCCACGGAGCCCTGAGTTGATTTTATTTATTTGGTAAAAATCAAATCTGTGGAGCACTGAAAGTTCAACAAGTGACGCAGAAGTTTCAAGCTGAAAACTGGTACGCATTTTGAGGAGTACTCACCCATTATTTGCATTATAAGCACACGCAAAATATAATAATACATCGGAATTCAGTGTACCTGAACGAAAATAACTCCGTCCACATACACGTCACTAACTTGCAAACCCGATCTCTTCTGCTGTCGCTGATGGCAAGCTTCACTACTCGGACTAGTCCGTCTCCACATGGAAAAACCTCAGCTAATCTTATCCTTGTACTGTGGACGTTATACTTACTTGACCATCTGCTACGTTCACATTCTGCTTGATGTCCATTTCTGCCGTTTTGGAGAGTCTGTATTTAGTCCTTGTGCTTCATTTCTCAGCTGTCACACATGACGCCATCTCTCATGAGCATATTTGTCTTCTGTCTCACCAGTTACCTGGTGGCTGGATCCTATGTCTGATTTCATTTCGATGGTTGAACATTAACTTGAACTGGCAATCACAGCTGTTCTAAGCAAGAATTCTCACACCTTCTATTCCTCAATCTCCTCTCCTCAAGCCCTGTCCAGCACCAACAAAATTCGTGCACTGGTCTGAGTGGAGTTCTCAGATCGGACCTTGAATTGCAATGAATCTCCTCAAAGTGTTGAGGAATGAACTTGCATCAATATTGTTTGCGACTTGCAGATCTATCGCTCTCGATACCAGAAAAGTGGATCCCAGACCGCTTCACCTCTTTTCTCTTCCTCCCAGACCAAGTTGCGAATTCTGCAATGTTCCTTCAACTCACAGAAGACCATTTTTATCGATTAAAAATCACTGTTTTCATCAAACCGAGACCAAGCTGTGAATTCTGCAATCTTCCTCCAGATCGTAAAAGGCCAGGTTCTAAGTGGGAAAAGTTGCTTGGTCTCTCCAAGTTTATATTTGTGTTTTGCTCTGTTCATCTCTTGGTATCATGTTGCACAAGTTTCACCATGACGAGAACAATTCAAAGCTCCATCTTGAGTGTATGTAGCATGAACATACATGTATGTAAGTATCAATCTCTTACCACCAATACAGCCAAATTTTGATGATCCCAGTGATAAACGTAAAATACAACATTTACAATAGAATCAAAGTGTATATTTGGATCATGCAGTTCTCAGCAGCAGACACATCAGCTCAATTGGCTATGGAGTTTGGACTACCAATTCTTAATCATCCAGTAACTTTACAACAGTTATGCCTCAGACATAATCAACAGGTTCTTAGTTGTAGTTATATAGTGTCACTTGAACGGCTTCAATGTTGCTCTTATTTTCTGAACTCTCTTGATAATGAAACCTAGATTGTCTGTTCAGAAGACTGTTCAGAACCACCTGATTGTCTGTTCAGAAAACTTCTTCAGTGATTCACATCTACAGCTCTTTATGCAGCATTTGACGCCACCACTGCCATCAACTCCAAACCAAAGGATGTTCTTAATATCATAGATAAGTTGTAAGTGTTAATTTGTTGGTTTTACAATTGAACCTGTGTTCTATTTTGTGTTACCTACGTGTTACTTGAAAAAAATCTACTCTCGAATGTTTTTTTCACGTGTAAAGTGCCAATGAATGCGTATTTTGTGCAGTATTGAGCGCTATAACAAATTAAATAAACTTAAAACTCAAACTTAAAGTTAAACAATGAGTCGTCACATGTTCTCGAGGTGCTACTTTGACCGTACCAAACATAAATGCCACTTGCATGAAAACATCACTTACAACAAGTTAGAGATAGCTGCACGCACCATATCTGACGGTACTATTGTCTGAGAAATGATGCAATTCTGCTGACTCTAATAGTCAGGAGGAAATTTCAAACAGGGTGATAACATAGTACATACTTTTTCGGTCGATTGATATGGATTCATAATGGTTTAAGACAACCTTTTTCAGACCGTGTGTAAAATTTTCTCCTGGGCTAAATTTGTTATGGTCTCTTTCAAAATGGCCATCATCGAAACTTTGGTATTTTGAAAAAAAAATTATCCTCTTTGCATGGATGCTTTTGGTCTAATATGGTGAAATGTAGTTATACGGAGATATATTCCTAATAACAATACTAATAATACCGATTCAGACGCCCCGAAAATATAAAAAAATCCAAGATGGTCGCCAAATTCTCGCCGTTTTTACACAAATGCTCATAAATTCTTGCCAAATTGAGATAGGGAGCCAACTTTGGTGTCTAAACCTGAGTTTTTGGGTATGCGGATTCCGAATATATAACCAGTTTTGTGATTGGATGGTTTAAAGTTGCTCAGAATCCAAGATGGCAGCCAAATTTTAGCCTGATTTCACAGGCACCAATAACCAATAACAGGCACCAATAACCATCATTTATATCAAGATAACAAGCCAACTCTGATGGCCAGTCCTGGGTTTTGGGGTATGAGGGTGCTATTAGAAGAAATACTCTTGTGTGTTGATGTTGAATGTAAATACTACGACCCTTTAGAATTCAGATCATTTTTTTCAAAACTTAACACCCCAGTTGTATCTCTTTTTTCTCTAAACTGCCAGAGCCTCAATGCCCACTGGCACGAATTCAGAAACCTAATGGTGGATATTCAGCATGTAAATAGTTTTGACATAATTGCCCTGTCCGAGGTATTTAAAATAAGAAATGCATTTAATTTACCGGGTTATCATGATTTAATTCACAGTTCACGTGATGATCAGGACGATGGACGAGGAGGCGTAGGATTTTTCATTAAAGATAGCATATCCTTTGTGGTCCGTGACGATATAAGTGTATTCATTCCGCATGTTTTTGAATCGATCTTTCTTGAAATAAAATTAAATGAGAACACAGAACCGATGATTATCGGTAATATATATAGGCCAAATACCCCACCTAAAGCTGATCTAGATATTTTTATTGCCACTTTAGATGATATTATGAGAATGATAGAAACTGAAAATAAGAAAGTTATTTTGATGGGAGACTTTAATATCGACCTCATAAATATTCAACAAACATAAAAACAAAAGATTATGTAGATAATTTATTTTCCTTCGGATATCTCCCGACTATAACTAAACCCACCAGAGTGACACACCAATCAGCCACCTTGATTGACCATTGTTATACGAATGATATTACCCATGACTCTAATTCTGGGATTATTATTACTGATGTATCCGATCATTTTGGAATATTCCATATAGTTAAAAATAAGCATGAAACAATTCCTAGAGAAAAAGTTATATGGGCCAGAAACTTCTCGAATGAGAATATTAATACGTTTAACATTGAATTTACAAACACAGCATCATCAAGGTTGGCTCTTGTTTCCAAGAGTTCAGCCTCCACATTCTGGGGCAATGTGTGCCAAGGCATTTTCTGGAAGATGATTCTCTTAGATCTCTTCTTGGCCACTTCAACCTCTTTGCTATTATTTTCAAATAGGGCTTGCGTTTTTCTGATGATGTTGCTGATGCTTTTCCTTTTGCCATAGTAGGAAATGCTCCCACTCATTCAAATCGATTTCAAAATGTGGAAGATAAAAAACCATGAGATTCTGATAATGTTTTTCACTGTCCCTACAGATGTGCAACCTTTACTGGAAAATTTTCGTTTTGAGATCTATCCTTTATTCCGAGCCAACTTCACTGAAGCATATGGAACACTGGACTGGTTGTCCTTGTTATAGGTATAATGTTCTTCAGATGGTTCATAATATCAACCTCGTTTACTATCAACCTTACTTCAAATTCACTGGGACGATAACACGTAGTACAGACGTGGTACAGCCTGGATATGACTCACTCTTGGAAAATGCTCACTCTTTCTGGAACACCTGATTTCACCACCGAATGACCATTCTGGGGGGTTCATGAGTTTCCCTGTATGCCTGGTATGACTTTCTGTCCCTGAACTATGAGATTGGATAACGGACCCTGTTTCGTTCGCTCAGAATACTTAATACTGGGTATTGAGTCTACGTCTAACACTGCCCCTAACAAGTGTATAGCCATTCTGTACTCAATGGCTTCTGGTGACACGTAATCTCTCACTAAAGATATGCAATCAGAACTCTGTGGTCCATCTTCACACGAAATTGGTGAAATATCTGCTGGAAGTAACACAGCAAAAGTCAACAAAGGATCCTCAATAGATCCTTTGTCACGTAATGGCACATCAGAGCATCAGCCAAAATCTGATCTTGGTTACGAGCACTACAGTTGAAAACGAATCTTGTCTTCTTGAGATTTTGCTTTGCATATGCTCCATGGTGGGGAATATACCAGCTAGATCATGCTAGATTTAGATTTCTGACCTTTATTAATATATAATCGGCATACGGACGAATCATGAAACCACAAATTGCCCCCAAAATATGGTCAATATTTCGAAATAGTTGTCAAAACTTTGAGACATATTGAAAAGTTTTTTGTTCTAAAAAACGATGAAACGTGTATATTCATCACCTGTATGTTCGTATGAATCATAATTGTTACATATTCCAACTAATAGAACACTCCATTAGCCAACATACAACTTTTAAACCTTGATTTATGACAGTTATTGTCGTGTGTGACACAATATGACAACTTTTACTCACAGAACCAGCTAGTTGTCTCACAGAACGGGCGTTTCCCCATAGTACCAGCTGATCGCGCCCTGTGGACGTACCGTTCGAGATACCGAAGTCGTTCCTTCTCAGGAACACCTCGTTGCTCCACCAATATATCAACGCCTGTGGCCAACCTGGATATGGCCAACTGCATTGAACAGTGTCATAAAATGTTTCCCAAGCGACAAGAACATTCACACCTTTCCTCTCTGGTTTAATGTTGAATCGAATGTCGGCCCTGACTTCACTTCAAATGCTAGATATCAAACCATCATTCTTCTGTGAGCTTCCGACAATTTTGCACCTGGCAACAGCGATAACTATCTTCTCTCAGAGCTTGGTTTCAGCTAGTTGCAGTCACATCTTATCAAGTTAGATTCTTTGCATTTCTCAAAGATCGCCTGTTTTGCTGCAAATTTTGCCTTTTTCTGTTCTTCTTCCATACAACACAAAGACCTGCTGTTTTAGAACTGGGTTCTATACTTCCTGCCACGGACGTGATTGACTAGTCCATTTACTCAGGTATATAGCAAATAAACTGTGCCCGGAAATCTTCAGTTTCCATCAGTGTTGGATAAAATGACAAACAATCTTCATCCTCTATTTCATCCATCAAGGTCTCATAATGTGTCAACCTTTGTACACGTGTGTGGTCGCATGACTGACCTATATGGAATACCCGTATCAATCTTCTGTCCAAATTCTTCTGACTTCTTAGCTTGACTATCTGAGTTAACTGATTTAACTGATCTTTAACTGATTTCCTGCTTTTCTAATTCCTGATTGTCCACTGAACCATTCATCACTATCTGTAACCACGGACTATTCAGAATTTATCCCCAAAATATCAGAAATAACAACTGAAATTGAAACCACATGATTCTAAATCTAGTTATACTGATGAAATGTAATTTGATAAACGGATACTGGGATAAACGCCAGCGAACATGTAGGAGTTCGCTCCAGAACAGTAGAATATCACCAAAATAGCAACAAAAACCTGAGCATGAATCGAGCAAAAAGAGCAAGTCCTGAACAAAGTTCCAAGTTTAAAGCAAACACCCAGGGTAAATTTCGAGCAAAACCCAGTGCAAGTCCCAACCGGTAAAGACATGTTCATATTTCCCAAGAATCCTGAAACACACACACCAGCCGAACTGTGAACACTTGTAATAATGTGTTACACATTTCTCACTTCTAGACAACTTATTTCTGGGGTTGGCAAGCAACTAATAGCCAACTGCATTGACAGTGTCATAAAATGTTTCCCAAGCGACAACAACATTCACACCTTTCCTCTCTGCTTTAATGTTGAATGGAATGCCGGCCCTGACTTCACTTCAAATGCTAGATTTTAAACCATCATTCTTCTGTGAGCTTCCGACAATTTTGCATCTGGCAACAGCGATAACTATCTTCTCTCTGAGCTTGGTTTCAGCTAGTTGCAGTCACATCTTATCAAGTTAATTTCTTTGCATTTCTCAAAGATCGCCTGTTTTGCTTCAAATTTTGCCTTGTTCTGTTCTTCTTCCATGCAACACAAAGACCTGCTGTTTTAGAACTGGGTTCTATACTTCCTGCCACGGACGTGATTGACTAGTTTGCTCATCCATTTACTCAGGTATATAGCAATCAAACTGTGCCCGGAAATCTTCAGTTTCCATCAGTGTTGGATAAAATGACAAACAATCTTCATCCTCTATTTCATCCATCAAGGTCTCATAATGTGTCAACCTTTGTACACGTGTGTGGTCGCATGACTGACCTATATGGAATACCCGAATCAATCTTCTGTCCAAATTCTTCTGACTTCTTAGCTTGACTATCTGAGTTAACTGATTTAACTGATCTTTAACTGATTTCCTGCTTTTCTAATTCCAGATTGTCCACTGAACCATTCATCACTATCTGTAACCACGGACTATTCAGAATTTATCCCCAAAATATCACAAATAACAACTGAAATTGAAACCACATGATTCTAAATCTAGTTATACTGATGAAATGTAATTTGATAAACGGATACTGGGAGAAACTCCAGCGAACATGTAGGAGTTCGCTCCAGAACAGTAGAATATCACCAAAATAGCAACAAAAACCTGAGCATGAATCGAGCAAAAAGAGCAAGTCCTGAACAAAGTTTCAAGTTTAAAGCAAACACCCAGAGTAAATTTCGAGCAAAACCCAGTGCAAGTCCCAACCGGTAAAGACTTATTCATATTTCCCAAGAATCGTAAAGCTTTCCGGTCCCTAAACTACGGTGGCTAAGATTCACTATCACGTTTACTTTGCAAACCGATCAGTTTCTATCTTGGCGAGACCTCACCTTCTCACTCCGATGAGAACATTTCCACCTCAGTGAGAACCACCGGCAAAGTCACATTGTCAGTCAGTATTCGGTTCACGCAGCGGCAGGAAATTCCTAGTTATACACGTGGCAGAGTATGCCGGTTATGTTGTAATGCCGCTGGTGTTTTGTTAATTTGACATTTGCCGTTGGTCAGCACAGCCGTGAGTACAATATTAGAATGGGGGTAGTGTTAGGCAGGTTTATATCGTACAAATGTAACTTTGTGTAAAGCTTTGTTTCTATTCAGTTTGTTGTAGAAGATATATACGTTACATAACAGCATAACGGGACAAAGTTTACCTGGGTTTGCCTGCTAGTCCAGTTACTCGGGAGGGTGCCCACGTTCAGTACGTAGCACTACCTCGCCTCGTCACAGTTCACCTCTACGTGGGACGCTAGGAGAAATCCACGTGTGACGCTATTAGAAATCTACATGGGACGCTATTAGAAAATTTTCGAGGGACGCATTCTCCGTGGGAGACAAGTTATCAGTTCAAGGGACCTTTTGGGGGGAATTGTGTGTGTGTGTGTGTGTCGTGTGTGTGTGAGAGTGTGTATTACATTCTGGCCTATATTGTAAATATTATTACCACATATATATGTAAACTGAAATTACTATTGGTGAAACAGATGTATCATATTTAAAAACATTAATATAATCTGTTTGTATTAAAACAAAGTTGTTGAGTTTACAAACAAAACCGTCCTACGAGTCTGTGACAAACGCTATTTGGCACAAAATTCTTGAGTTTTATAACAGTCGAACAATCATGGATGGAAGAACACCACGAATCGGGAGTATATTTTATATATCAGCCAATGAATAACACGATGGAATGCTTTTGAAGCATCACGATAAATGGCAAAATTGTCTTGCCATGACAACGATATTTTTCTTCATTTTCCAGTGTATAAATACACACATCAATTCCTATTAGATGCTTGAAATCCAAATTGATTAATCAAAATTACCACCAGTATCTCAACACCAGAATAATGGTCTATAGTTGGAGAGCTCTAGTTGTTGTAATGTCGCTGTGATATTAGACCACTCACGTATGGAAGCCCATGGGTGGCATCTTTCTTGAAAACATTTTTTCGTAGAGGGATGCGTCTCTGTGTTGCTGCTGTAAAATTGTGTACCAAAAATCAGCAACTTGCCGGTGAAAACAGATGTTCTCTCTCAAAAATATTATGTACTTTTACCAAACTATAAATCATTTTGTTATGCCACCATCATGTGGTAATGAGATTGTGGGTGTATGTTCAATGATATATAGTGGGAGAATTATGCCACGAGACCGACTGGTCATAGTATAAGTATCACATATATCTTCAACCATTTTATTCAACTGATCGAACATCGAACTGAAATAATTCATCAGGAAAAACAAACATTTTCATATTAATGAATATACTACACAATATCGTTACATAACATGGCTTAATCTATTAATATTGACATCATCCACGATACTGTACGAACGAGTACACTGCGTGAACCTTGTGAGTATTTGTTTGGTAACTGACATACTGGATGTGAGTGCCTTTGTATGCCGACATACGAGTGATCAGAACATGTCACTTCCATACAGACACCTCACAATCAACAAAGCCACAACAACACGTGGACAACAAGTGTAGACACTCTTTGAGCTTATTCGGAATTATCAAAAGTTCCATTTAGAACCTTTGGGAAAGCTTCTTTGTAGTGAAACTTTTTCAATGAATCTCAGTTAGTTCAATATCGAGTTATTTCAGGTTTTAACGAATTAAAGCCGCTGTGATGAAACTACCGACTAGATGAATTAATCTCAGCTTTTACTTGAATTATCACTGAGCCAGTGGAGTCCATAACTGGCCAGCCGGCAATTCAGCTGTACCCCCAAATGACAATGCATCACTAAGCCAAGCGGTACTGCAGCTATACCCTACACGATTCCCTCAGCCAGTGCAGTCTACAACTAGCCAGTCGGCACTTCAGCTATACCCCCTAAATGACAATCAGGCAGTGGAGTTTATCACTAGCCATGGGGGTACTTCAGCTATACCCCCAAATGACCATCAGCCAATGGAGTTTATCACTAGCCATGGGGGTACTTCAGCTATACCCCCAAATGACCATCAGCCAATGGAGTTTATCACTAGCCATGGGGGTACTTCAGCTATGCCCCCAAATGACCATCAGCCAATGGAGTTTATCACTAGCCATGGGGTACTTCAGCTATGCCCCCAAATGACCATCAGCCAGTGGAGTTTATCACTCGCCAGGCGGTACTTCAGCTATACCCCCAAATGACCATCAGCCAGTGGAGTTTATCACTCGCCAGGCGGTACTTCAGCTATGCCCCCAAATGACCATCAGCCAGTGGAGTTTATCACTAGCCAGGGGGCGGGGCACTTCAGCTCTACCCCCCGAATGACGATCAGCCAGTGGAGTTTATCACTAGCCAGGGGGCGGGGCACTTCAGCTATGCTTCCAAATGACCATCAGCCAATGGAGTCTATCACCAACCAGGCAGCACTTCAGCAATACCCTGAGAAATCATGTGAATGACCGCCTCAGCTAGTGGAGCAGAGAGTTACATAATTACTTTCCTTGTCAATTTCTGACAGAATGTTTAGATTCATTCATGTCCTAGATTTACACAGACACAGCCCACATCAATAATAGCAGTGGTGTTTTGAAATTCATAAATCTGTGTTACTTTTTACAGACATGTGATCGGGTGACGTGACAACTTAATCGTCGCTTGACTAAGGATTATGGGCTCTGAAGAAACAGATGGTCGAAAGCAAGGGTTTGTGTCAATCCAAAAACTGGTGAAAACCGAGTTGAAAAACATCACAGTATAGGCCTAGCTCAGACTGGAACGTTTACAATTTCTATAAGATTTCAGGCTATATTTAATTCAAAATTCAGATTGATGTGACGATAATAAATAAACACTGAGCTATTACTCGATAGCGTCCGAGCCGGTGTATTTGTATTCCGTTGCACTCCCACGGCACCATGTGACTCATATTTGAATCTGGGACTCCGATTCACAGTATATTCGCAAACATGACATATTCATCATTCATCAATGTTTCGCCGAATTTCCTAACAATTTATGCACAATTAGAAGTTAAGATGTCTCACTATTGTCAACTAGGCCGAGTTTATGAACCGTAAAACTTCATTCACTTGGCGTTGTTGCAAAGAATATGTACCAAATAATGGGGTAATTTAAACAAAAAGTGTATTTGGAACACAATATGTGCAGACGTACCAACTCCTTCATATCAAAAACGGAAATATACTTATCCGACGTTTCTCGACAGTTCATGGCGAAAATATCTTTTTAAATATATATCACAATGTTATAAGAAACCACACGGAATTCTTCTGATGAGGTTTGCGAAACACTAACTGTTTCGGGACTTGGATATTTCAAGGTGTCTGGTTGTTGTTGTCAGCTTTAGACAGTTGCGAAGTGTTCTGTCGCTAACGGCCAGTGGGTGATGTGGCGCCCGAAATATCAGAGTCGGTTGATATTTGCCGGCCTACAGAACAGAGGCTGACATTGGTAAGGCATATGTAGTGTCAGCCGTCAGCTCATGCAGGATGTCTTTTCACAATTTAGTTTATTTGGCCATTCTAAGTTATTCATCCACTTGCAAATAACCAGTGTCCAAGTTCGAGGGTCTGACACCTGACTCGCGGGGTATTGTTCCGGGCAACTTAGTCAAAAATATCTTTTTAAATATATATCACAATGTTATAAGAAACCACACGGAATTCTTCTGATGAGGTTTGCGAAACACTAACTGTTTCGGGACTTGGATATTCCAAGGTGTCTGGTTGTTGTTGTCAGCTTTAGACAGTTGCGAAGTGTTCTGTCGCTAACGGCCAGTGGGTGATGTGGCGCCCGAAATACCAGAGTCGGTTGATATTTGCCGGCCTACAGAACAGAGGCTGACATTGGTAAGGCATATGTAGTGTCAGCCGTCAGCTCATGCAGGATGTCTTTTCACAATTTAGTTTATTTGGCCATTCTAAGTTATTCATCCACTTGCAAATAACCAGTGTCCAAGTTCGAGGGTCTGACACCTGACTCGCGGGGTATTGTTCCGGGCAACTTAGTCACTGTCCCTGTATCATGTTACTTGCGGGACCTTTATGTTTGGAAAAGATGACACTGGACAAAAGGGCACTTAACAAATACAAGAAACAATGACTTGTCGTACAATATATCTCACAGTGACACGCGCATTGACAGTTCAGTGTGTCTAGGGTAGACCTGCACAGACAGCCTGATGGCCGGCGCGACATCGTGGACTACAAGAGAGATGCTCACTCCATTGTATATATACCAGTGATTGTCAGTAAAATACATGCTACAGTCGATACAAAAGTACGAGTCTATATAATATGTCGCTACCACTTTCGGTATTTGATCCACAGATCCTTGTATTATCCCTGACAACATCAGCTACTCTCAAATATAACAATAATGCAGCTGACAAAGCCAGGTGTACCAAGTCATCTATTTCACTGTGTGACAGACATATTGCTACTTCATGTGTGCTGTCATCTGTAATCAGAGCAGTGACTGCTGTGTCGAGTCTTTGTTGGTGGTGGCGGCCACTGTAGAGTTGTTGAAGTATGTGGTATTGGTGGCTGTAGCCTTAGTTCGTACCTTTTGGTAGTCCAGGTCGCGACAGAGCAGCGTCTTGAGGAGATGTCTGAAGCGCGAGTTGAAGGCCATGTAGATGAAGAAGTTGACGGCGGAGTTGAAGATGACGAGCATGTTGGAGAGCGGTCTGAAGTAGAACTGGAATCCGCCACAGACTCGAGCCTCATCCGGCAGCGAGCTCCACAGCACCTGGTTGACAAGGGCCGGCACCTGGCACACAGTGAACACCAGGATGACCACCACCAGCACAAGGGTGACGTTGTTGTCCTGCTGCTGACGCAGACTCTGCATCTCGGCACGCTTCCGTCGCAGCGCCTTGAGCGCCTTAATCAGGCGAATGTTCAACAGGGTGAGGATCACAAGCGGCAGACTAAGCAGGAATATAATGTACAGTATGTTTTTGTAGATAATGTTATATAGCGGCAGATTAGCCATGGCTGTGTGCTTTGCTTCCGGAATGTAAGACATGTTGGATCCGTTGCCGACGGGTTGCCACACGATGTGGCCTTCTGCGAACTTGGGAATACTGTAGAGCAGAGCGAAGGCCAGGACGGCAGCCAACTGTTTCTTGGCCTGGGTGACAGTACAGAGGCGAGGGGCTTGGTACGGCTTGCAGACGGCAATGTAGCGGTTAACACCCACCAATACAGTCACCCAGATGGTCGAGGTTTGGGCGACCATGGCACACGGGTAGACCACAACCAGCAAGAAGGGCTGCACGTACTCGTAGTTTGGGATGAGACCGGTGTAGTTGTAGAATTCTGTCAGAGAGTACAGTATGAACACCATGACCAGTAGTGCACTGTCGATCAGTGAGAGAGCCTGAAACAGAAACGACGACGACGTCTTCATGGTGTCTTTACAGAAAACAGTGAATGCGGCCATGTTGCCTACAAGACCGACGACACAGACGAGACCAATCAGGACGGTGTTGATGACAAAGGGGTAAAGCGAGCAATCTGCCGGGGTGATTGAGGTGTGGTTGTGGGTCAGCACACAGCTGTTACTAGTCCTCAGGTCGTCCAGCACTGGCGCCTGTCGCAACCCGGATGTCGTGTTCTCACCCACAGCCGCCATCCTGCCACACGATGACACGGGGTCTAGCATAAATAACTCAAACTGACTTGACTTGGAAGGTAAGACATTCCAGGAATGGGTACATCAGTGTCGCGGATTTTGTACCAAGCTTCTCGCGCAAGCAAACCGACGCTTGGACGTGTGCCAGTGACCGAGTTTTGATGCCTCAGGCTGGTACCGATTGGTTATGACCCGTCAGTGCGCTCTCTGAACCACGGTCTTTCTGAAAAGACATAAAACAGTGTCACATTAGAGAAGAGTTTTGTTCCCCTCGGAAGTTATCAGTACACATGATTGCCTCAATTACAATCTGGATGAAATCCTTCGGAAATCATCGTGAACTATTAACGTATGACCAGTTTCTCATGACCAGATTTCTCAAACGTTCATAATGAATTTCAAATGAGGCATTATCTAATGACTGATTATTTACCAGACAATATTATAGTCATGTATATAGTCATGCAATATTTAGTCATGTATTCGAAATTACCAATTATAGACCGTCCACGAGCCAATTGTCTTAAACAAGCTAATTTCAGCGTGCCATCAATCGACCAATTTGATTATCGATTCGTATACAAACTTACGTTTACCCTGAATTTTATTCCACGGAAAAAATACATATGTTATCACTTTATTTAGAGGTAGACGTATGTGACAATAGACATGGAACCAATTTCAAAATATGCAGTATGCCGAGCGAAAATATGCAATATGCCGAAGTCAGTTATTTCTGAGTCCAGTGTCAGGCGAAATCGACAAATTTTATTAACCTACATAAGCCAGCTAGGGTGAAAATCAGGTGTTTTGGAGAGCGTGATCATTCTCTGCCCAACATGTGGCAAACGTCATGAATTCAGAATAAAATGATATATGCAAACAAGTCCTGCTTGTTTTGTCTTAATATTGGAGCATATTTGACTTTTACAGAACCGAATTATCTCTTTTAATTCTTGAAGTACAAGCAGGATTTTGCTTCGCGAAAAGAAGAGTTATCGCTGCTTGAAATCGCCTAGAACAGTTAGTCACAAATTCACCACACACCATTTCATTGATAGACCAGTCCACAGCTATTTTACGAACACATGCGCTCTCTATATTCCTAAACAATTTTTACATTTGCATAAACAAATCGTAATTTGCATAATTCGTTATGTTGAACGTCACGAAGTCACTAAGTACATCTCAGATCATTCGATAGCAAAGACGATTCAAAGTTACGTTCACGAAGCCTACCCGCTGTCAACGCTTCAAGATTATTGAAAGACAACTGTGATTTGTAAGCATAAATTTATCTGAAACAATGTATCTTCTTCATTTGCGATGTATGAATTCTATACGACCATGTGCACACATTGATGAGTGGTACACTCTCGCATAGTACTACCATTCTCTGGAACACAACGTTTAGCGTAGCGCCATATGAAGGTGGAGAATATGACTTACGGCAGAAAAAGATTTGTCAGTAAGTTCTATTTTTTTTTCTTATACCATTCCAATTTTAATGTTCACTCCCCCGATCAAGGGAGATCAGTAAAGTTTGAAGAATGGATGAACTCGGGAATCCAGGGAAGATCAGTAAAGTTTGAAGAATGGATGCATTCGGGAATCCGGGGAAGATCAGTAAAGTTTGAAGAATGGATGAACTCGGGAATCCAGGGAAGATCAGTAAAGTTTGAAGAATGGATGAACTCGGGAATCCGGGGAAGATCAGTAAAGTTTGAAGAATGGATGAACTCGGGAATCCAGGGAAGATCAGTAAAGTTTGAAGAATGGATGAACTCGGGAATCCAGGGAAGATCAGTGAAGTTTGAAGAATGGATGAACTCGTGAGGTGAGGACAACGGATGTTTCGAGAAGAGCAGGCATTATTCCGCTGGTTGTTACGATTTGATCCGTGATCTTAACGATTAACGTATAACAGATTACACACGAGGATTCCATGAACGCTTGATGTGGTGCCAGTGCGGCGCACTGGCTCTGACATTCGGGATACGACCGGCTGACTGAGCGACGACACAGTACTGAACCACTAGTTACATTATCTGATTTCCTACACCACCAGCCCATTAACGGGTACAAGGTTGTCCCGGCAGGCTTCGCCCTGGGATCAGACTCACAAACACTTTGATGTTCGGTGCGATTTGCACGCGTGGCAGAGCTGGGTGCTTAGTAAAATGTCTACATTATTCACGGTGTATGTTGCGCACTTCACGGGCTAGTGCTGAGCATGTATGTCGCTCCCGTTTGACAGTGTTCAGTGTATTTCTCCCTTCATGAGCTATAAATGATCACCTTTAAGGCCTAAAGCACTTGACACTAACTAATACGTAGTGATTTTGGCCGTATATATCGTAGTCTAGTATGATAAGAGTCTTTTCATACTATACTGCGATACATACTGCCGAAATCACTCGGCAAAACTTACGGTTCAAACTTACGGTAGGCCTAATGTAACAAAAAAAAGTTAAACATGGGCGTCGGTACTTACAAGTAGCGCATTTTGCTTCGAATACAACATTGTTCTCTAAATCGCAGCCGCTTTCAAATCAAATAAAATTCACCGGATAAACACGCTATTTTAGGAGAACCAGAATTCCATGAGGTAGTGAGACTTACAAGTAGCGCATTTTGCTTCGAATACAACATTGTTCTCTAAATCGCAGCCGCTTTCAAATCAAATAAAATTCACCGGATTTTCAATCTACAATCATCGGTTTGTGGAAACATTGTCACTATATAATTCGAAACACCTTTGTATTTAGAATATTTGCGAGATACTCGTAAAGTTGAGTTAAAATGACCACGTGGCGACTAAGCCCCCCCCCCCCCCCCCCCTCCCCGAAGTACAAAGTTACGTCATAAACACGCTATTTTAGGAGAACCAGAATTCCATGAGGTAGTGAGACTTCAGCTCTTGAGCGAATCCAAACAATCAACTAGGCCTAATGATAATTAAACCTTACTAATGAAATTGTCTTCGTTCTTGGACTAAATTTACACATGTGATAAATATGTAAGGACCCGTGTTGTTCTTAGTAGAAAACTTGCACGCTTCACAGTGTATCAAAGTGAGTTTGCTTCGATGATGTTTGTAATTAATTCTTTGGTTTTATTGAATAATGTCATTCAAAATTCAGATGATCTTTGAAGAGCACCTGACGGCAATCTCAAGATAAAACAAACTTCACAAATATGTACACATCGATCCGGAAGTGCTGCCCGGGTACTGGGAAAAACCAAAGCATCTCGAAAACTTACAGAGAAAGTGTGAACCGAACAGGACTGGGAAAATACATGTACTAGTAAATGATTCACAAAACCTTTGAGAGACCAATGTGAATTCAACAAGACTAGGGAAAACAAAAGATTTACGAAACTTTATGGGGTACATTGTAACTTCAACAGGATTGCGGAAAATAAAGGATTTAAAAAACCTTTGAGAGACCAGTGCGAGTTCAACAGGACTGGGAGAAATAAAGTATTTACAAAACCTTTGAGAGACCAGTGCGAGTTCAACAGGACTGGGAGAAATAAAGGATGTCAAAAACCTTTGAGAGACCAGTGCGAGTTCAACAGGACTGGGAGAAATAAAGGATTTACAAAACCTTTGAGAGACCAGTGCGAGTTCAACAGGATTGCGGAAAATAAAGGATTTACAAAACCTTTGAGAGACCAGTGCGAGTTCAACAGGACTGGGAGAAATAAAGTATTTACAAAACCTTTGAGAGACCAGTGCGAGTTCAACAGGACTGGGAGAAATAAAGGATGTAAAAAACCTTTGAGAGACCAGTGCGAGTTCAACAGGACTGGGAGAAATAAAGGATTTACAAAACCTTTGAGAGACCAGTGCGAGTTCAACAGGATTGCGGAAAATAAAGGATTTACAAAACCTTTGAGAGACCAGTGCGAGTTCAACAGGACTGGGAGAAAAAAATTTTGAGAGGTGAGTGTAAGCTGAACATAAGAATATCAAATGAAAACCAAATTCATAAATACTTTTAAATTCAGTGTGGGCTAAAACAAATACTGTATAACATCGAAGGTTTATAGAAACCTTCCGAATCAAGTGTAATCTGAGCAGGACTGGGGAAAAATAAAAGGATTCACAAAAACAGTCAGAGGCCATGTTGAGCTGGATAGGAATGGAAAAAAAAATCAAAGGATTCACAAAACACCAGATGACAGTGTCAGATGAACTTTCTCGGGAAAACTAAAGGATTCATATAACCTTTCAGAGGCCATGACTATCAGACTATTATCGTGTGTTTACTTATGTGTTGTTTTTATTATAATTAACACATTTTATCTGCCGTCTATCACGCAGATTGTGTAGCACTGATTTTGAAGTCGCGTAAAATAAGCTGCTAATTTTATGTACATTATATAACGATGTGTGCAGAAAGAGACTTGCTTATTAGATTTCCCTCTGTAGTGTGTTGATGCTTCATTGCAAACTGTTACATTGCTCGGGCCCCGTCATACACATGTATGCAAACAGTTAGAGCAGCGCACGTAAACATGACGTAAGTATGACGTAAGGAGGGGCAGTGATTATGTCCCTGGTGAGCTTTCGAGATCCCGTGAGCGGATATTGCGTTCACACTCGCGCACAGATCTCCTGGTGTTTTCTTACACGTTGCATTGCCTGGCCTGCCCTCAGAAAGTTCATCCTGAAGGCAGCAATCACGACAGTTCGATAGATAGCTTGCATAATGGTGTCTTCAGGAAGCGAGAGGCTTATTGTCTGGCCTGGTCACTTTCGTAGAAGCTTTAAGAATAACATGTAATTACCAACTATGGAGCGGAAATGATGTTTTCGCGCATAATTATTGCATAAAGTATAGCAATCGTGCAATAGCCATCGCCGTGGCGATACTGGATGCACTAACGATCGTTAGTGCATCCCACAATGGCGGACAGTAAACACGATCATTTTGGTTTTTAACCGTATTTTATCAAATGACAGGTCCATTTGTGATAAATGGATACTTCGAAGGTAGCTTAGTGTTTTGGTCAAAGACATGCGTAGTTATTTCAAGCAGATCACGCTTTTTTGTTGAGATATGTTGAGGAAAAGAATTAGCGATAAGATTCACCAACGACAAAAGTGAGATTCCCTAACGATATAGGCCTAAAACGTGTATACTGTAAGAGGTCCATAATAATAATAATAATAATAATAATAATAATCAGATTTATTTAACGACGGTCCATGATGATAGGCAATTCTGCCTGTCTTCCCCATCCCCCGTCGGGTGACAATTTGGAATTTGGAAAGCACATTCGAATGGAGAAACCTTTGCATTGCCAGGATGAAAACTCCACCTACTTTGTGCCGGTGACGGGGATCGAACCCGCGTCACCTACCGCCTCTGAGCTTCGTTGCTTCAAGAGCCACCGGTCCCATCCACTCGGCCACAGAGGCGGTTAAATAGCTCCATATCATACATATCAACAGTCATACATATCAACAGTGGATAAACTATTAGGTCGTGCTTTGTTTCTATTGCAAAATATTGTATTTTTCGTTTGTTATTGGCATCATTAAAATCTCACTGTATTGGTGGTAATAGATTGATACTTACATACACCATTGTGAATTTGTTGATTTATGCGACATAAATTAGCGAATGTCACATTAAAAATAGGAAATCTGTACTAGAAGATAATCTGTACACATCTATACATGTCAATTGGTACTTTAATCGCTTTCGGCCTTTTTCAGACGAGTTTTTCATGCTCAAACCAACATAAATCGCCATAAATTTGCAACGAACGGTTATTTCGTGCGCATATATAAGAATCAGCAGATGTATGTGTGTATCGATCACAATCGTAATTATCGGGAAAATGAAGAAAATTAAAACGAACCGTGAGTGGTGTTCGCCATTGCGGGATGCACTAACGATCGTTAGTGCATCCAGTCTCGCCACGGTGAGCCATAGCGGACTGTTGTACAAAGATCCTCTCCGAGAATTCAGTCGTCCAGTCGTCCTACCCATGCTGACTTAAGGAACATTATCGTATTGTCGCCATCTATGACTGTAGAATATACTCTAATTTTCTAACTTGTTTATTCCGTTATTTTTGCGATGCTAAATGTTATCGTTCTATAACTTAGCATACTTCACCTGGGAGTCAAACGGTAAGTTTCTCATCGCAAGAATATCAGCGATAAACAGTGTAAACGAGTTAGAAAAATCAGAGTATAAAGGGTAGCTACATGTTACGGTACTTGCTGAGGTAGTTGGCGAGTTTTGTCGATATGTCGGGATATGATGTAAAGCCTAAACTCATTCCCCTAAAATATCAACATGTATGTGTATGTTGCCACCTCGACCGTGCGCGCTTCGCTCACATACTTCATCGTGGTGTACCCCCCCCCCCCCCCCCCCACCTCCTCTCCACCCCAGGCTGATACGCGTAAACTTCCTGATTCATAATACAAGCATATTCGAGGAAAACAACTGCTTGAATGATGTACATAGTGAAGGAATATGTCTCCTAGCTTTCTATAATTCAACTAACAAACAACACGTTGTAGCTTTCAATTGATGACCAATGATAGATCACAAAGTTGCAAGCTGTGTCTCGGTTTTCGTAGCACTAGATATAACGTTTGTAATTAAATTCATGGTTGCATATGTCATATATCGTCACAGGAAATTTCATAGAAATAAATTATCAGACAGGAAGTCAGTATTTTCTTTCACCCCCCCCCCCCCCCCCCCGCTCCCTCCCCCAAACCGTTCCCTCCGCCGCCTCCTCGCGATTATACGCGTAGTACTCACGGCTTTACGCGGCATTCTCTGAATAACGCGAAACGCCTGACCACCGTGTAAATATAACTTGCGGCGAGTATTTGCTACTCGTTGTGAAAGTAGCTGTGTCTCAAAATAGCAGTGAAGGATTTTGAGTAACGGGTGTTAATTAAGTGTATAATAATATACATGCATGCCTACATCTATGAATATATAGTTTATCTAGAATTACACGGTATTGGTGTATATAGGGATTTGACCATATATGTAGATTTATATGCAAGTACAGGGGGTTGACTATAGGGATTGTTATGTCGAGGCCGCGTGCGCACTTGGGGTTCGGTGATGTATGCAGAAGAAATCAGCCGAAAGTCTTGTTGTGTTTGCCACCGCAGACCAAAGCTTCGGGCACCAGGCACGAGAAATTGACAAGCCATGTCTATCTTCACACAAGGGCACGTGGGAATGGAGGTTTCCGGCACACTGACGTCACAAAGTGCGGCGTCTTGTGCCCAGGTATGATCGGGTCTCGTGGGTCGGTATAGGCCCAGCAGTGCCAGACCCGGAGACATTGATCCTCTCAAACAGTTCTGTCAGTCCACTCCAGCCACAACCCTTGTGCCCATCTCCTGCTGCCCTTATCGCCCGTCTCCTTTGTGTATTGGAGTCAGGAATCCGTGCCACCAACAATTTGCATTCAACTCATTTTCTTGTCCTTACTTGTCCTATTACGTTCCTTGATCTGAAATTTCATTGTGTATTTTGGTGAACTGTTAATGAACGCCCTTGCATATAGAAGCGCAGACAGAGCCAAACTTTGGATGCCGACCTTGTGCGAACAGGGGACAAGCGATTCAATTTCGCTTGAAGTGGTACGAGAATTTACCGGAATCAGTCGACACAGCCAGATCCAACAAATGTACCCTATAACAGGAAGCGCACAATTTGTGAGCGACTAGAGGCTTAAGTCCTGTCTTGCACAGCTGGCTGATTACGTGTGTTTGAAAAACTAGTAACACATCCCCGTAGGCCTATACCCGTACACAATGGTCTCGTGCCCAACATCCCGGTATCCGCCCCTGTACACGGTGTACAGAGGTCTCGTGCAGTAAACTAGCAAAACATCCCGGTATCCGCCCCTGTACACGGTGTACAGAGGAGTCAACTAGCAACACATCCCGGTATCCGCCCCTGTACACGGTGTACAGAGATCTCGTGCAGACAACTAGCAACACATCCCGTTATCCGCCCCTGTACACGGTGTACAGAGGTCTCGTGCAGTAAACTAGCAAAGCTACCCGGTATCTAACCCTGTACACGGTGTACAGAGGAGTCAACTAGCAACACATCCCGGTATCCGCCCCTGTACACGGTGTACAGAGATCTCGTGCAGACAACTAGCAACACATCCCGGTATTCGCTCCTGTACATGGTGTACAGAGGTCTCGTGCAGTCAACTAGCATCACATCCCGGTATCCGCGCCTGTACACGGTGTACAGAAGTTTCGTGCACCAACACATCCCGGTATTCGCTCCTGTACACGGTGTACAGAGATCTCGTGCAGACAACTAGCAAAACATCCCGGTATCCGCCCCTGTACACTGTGTACAGAAGTCTCGTGCACTCAACTAGCAAAACATCCCAGTATCCACCCCTGTACACGGTGTACAGTGGTCTCGTGCAGTCAACTAGCAAAGCATCCCGGTATCCGCCTCTGTACACGGTGTACAGAAGTCTCATGCACCAACACATCCTGGTATCCGCCCCTGTACACGGTGTACAGAGGTCTCTTGCAGTCAACTAGCAAAACATCCCGGTATCCGCCCCTGTACACAGTGTACAGAAGTCTCGTGCACCAACACATCCCGGTGTCCGCCCCTGTACACGGTGTACAGAGGTCTGGTGCAGTCAACTAGCCGCACATCCCGGTAACCGCCCCTGTACACGATGTACAGAGGTCTCGTGCAGTCAACTAGCAACACATCCCGGTATCCGCCCCTGTACACGGTGTACAGAGGTCCTGTGCAGTCAACTAGCAACACATCCCGGTATCCGCCCCTGTACACGGTGTACAGAGGTCTCGTGCAGTCAACTAGCAACACATCCCGGTATCCGCCCCTGTACACGGTGTACAGAGTTCTCGTGCAGTCAACTAGCAGCACATCCCGGTATCCGCCCCTGTACACATTGTACAGAGGTCTCGTGCAGTCAACTAGCAACACATCCCGGTATCCGCCCCTGTACACGGTGTACAGAGGTCTCGTGCAGTCAACTAGCAACACATCCCGGTATCCGCCCCTGTACACGGTGTACAGAGGTCTCGTGCAGTCAACTAGCAACACATCCTGGTATCCGCCCCTGTACACGGTGTACAGAGGTCTCGTGCAGTCAACTAGCAGCACATCCCGGTATCCGCCCCTGTACACGGTGTACAGAGGTCTCGTGCAGTCAACTAGCAACACATCCTGGTATCCACCCCTGTACACGGTGTACAGAGGAGTCAACTAGCAACACATCCCAGTATCCGCCCCTGTACACGGTGTACAGAGGTCTCGTGCAGTCAACTAGCAGCATATCCCGGTATCCGCCCCTGTACACGGTGTACAAAAGTCTCATGCACCTACACATCCCGGTATCCGCCCCTGTACACGGTGTACAGTGGTCTCGTGCAGTCAACTAGCAGCACATCCCAGTATCCGCCCCTGTACACGGTGTACAGAGGTCTCGTGCAGTCAACTAGCAACACATCCCGGTATCCGCCCCTGTACACGGTGTACAGAGGAGTCAACTAGCAACACATCCCAGTATCCGCCCCTGTACACGGTGTACAGAGGTCTCGTGCAGTCAACTAGCAACACATCCCGGTATCCGCCCCTGTACACGGTGTACAGAGGTCTCGTGCAGTCAACTAGCATCACATCCCGGTATCCGCCCCTGTACACGGTGTACAGAAGTCTCATGCACCTACACATCCTGGTATCCACCCCTATACACGGTGTACAGAGGAGTCAACTAGCAACACATCCCGGTATCCGCCCCTGTACACGGTGTACAGAGGTCTCGTGCAGTCAACTAGCAACACATCCCGGTATCCGCCCCTGTACACGGTGTACAGAAGTCTCATGCACCTACACATCCCGGTATCCACCCCTATACACGGTGTACAGAAGTCTCGTGCAGTCAACTAGCAACACATCCCGGTATCCGCCCCTGTACACGGTGTACAGAGGTCTCGTGCAGTCAATTTCGCATGTCGGCGCCTGAAAACTAACGTGGATAACCTGCTGAATTATTGAGTCGGATCGCTCTAGTGTCTCGTGAGTAGCGTTCGCAGATATCACGTACGTGTAAACGGAGATGCGTGCAGCACACATTTGCACGGTGCTGAAAGAGGTGCGAGTAGGCATGAACTACGTGCACCGTCTTCTGTCAAAACAAGTCACACGTTTGCACTGATGGCGTTGATTCAGCAACTAATGAAGATGTGAATGACGGCAGTCTTTCAATGATCATCTGAAAGGAATTATTATTATCGCTGGATTCGCTGCCATTGTTAATAGTAGTTGATATTGAAATCCAGTGTGAAATATTTTAGACTAATTCATTTAATTATTTTTTAGCATTTTACGTTTAGTGAACGTGGGTGTGTTTCGCAAAGCGATTAAGAGGGAATTTCATTTTACCAGACACTATTCGATATACAACAGAACACCAAAATGCATGAAAGCTGAGGCTATGATGTACGAGAGTGGATTGCATCAAGTAGCGCACCTCTCCTTTCTGTCGCATGTCTTTCAACGTTCCTGTGTTGAGGATTTTTGAGGAATGAAATTATTTACTGTGAGACTGGCGTCCGGTGGGAAGTATCCCTCCTTCACATTACAGCAACGTCATGTCTTCACCGCATGAACTAACAGAAATGCATAAATGGCGGGCACAGATTCCAGTCGGAAAGAAATCGAATTCCATGAAAAATATTTGTGAAGTGGCAGCCCGTCAATTAGCAGACTTTGATTGTGACAGGAAACCTGACGGAAGCTGTCACAATGGTAGCTGGGACGTGAAACTCGATGTGTCCACGGTGTAACATACGGTAACACCGTATCTGTCGATATGAAAATGTAATTTGTTTGATTACTGATGATAAAACAAAACAGTCGTCTGACTTCACGAGATAAACAGTGTATCAGTCTGATTTCACAAGATGAAATATTGTATTCGTTACTTCACGAGATAAACATTGTATTTGTCTGACTGCACAAGAGAAAAAAAACAGTGTATCTCCCTGACTGCACGAGATAAAACAAGTGTATTTGTCTGACTGCACGAGAGAAAAAAACAGTGTATCTCCCTGACTGCACGAGATAAAACAGTGTATTTGTATGTCTTCACGAGATAAAATGTTGTATTAATTCGTTTGACGAGATAAAACAGCCTAACCACACGAGATAAGACAATTTGAACCATGACAAAAATATCTACAATTTCTATATGCGAGAGTAGTCAGCATATGATTGGTAGGTGGACATCTGTATGGAGATAAAGTACGGTGTCTGTGGTTGACGACCGTTTATGTGATGCGGTACGGAAATCCTGACAAATTAATGGAGCGGCAATCAGCATGGCAGGCGATTGTGGTGATTAAGTCACCTTCCCCAGCACATAGCCCTTCTTCCCCCAGCTGAGCCAAAGGCAAGCCGACAAGCGAGACGGCCATCTGATATATTCGCTGGTATTTATTACATTGACCGCCGAAGCACGTTGTTCCTGATGTATTGGTATAATCAGACGAATTAGGCTGGATTGCCTGACAGTAAGACGACATAGAACTGACAGACGCCTGTCCGCCAATTACTCGCCTACTCCGATACGTATTTATTATAGTCGTCAAGGTCATACGGACACCATCCGAGACGACACATTAGACGTCGGCCAGCCAAAGTGTTTTACACTTCGGTATCTGATCGGCCAACAAAGTTAATAAAGTGTCATTTGGAGAGGAGTGTCTGGTTTTTGTCAGAGACAAGCCTGATCCACTAACCAGAGTGGATGCAAGGGTCGGGTGAATTTGCCGGGTGTGCAACGAGACACGACCAAGTGTGCCTTTAATGAATTGGCTCCAATTTCAAAAGAGGTTTTCCAGGGAAGGACTAAAGTCTTCATTATTAGAACCTGTGAATCCAACTTCAATTGCTTAAAATTTCACCACGTCCATTAAAGCAGTCTTCATGCATTTCCATTTGGAACTTGGAAAATTTAAAATTATATGCCTTACTAATAGTCGAATGGGAGGATAAATCTTCGGGAGCCTTGCAAGAGATGAGCCTACCTTGTATCTCAGTCGATTGCTGGCGCTCGCTGCTTATTCCTTAATTAGTGGTGTGGATACAAAGCCACCAGTGCTCGATGACTCTGATTATCACTCCATTTAGCAGAGATTTGCAGCTCGGGATGTTGCTCGCTGGCCGTGTGTTCGAACCACGCGGCTACCGCTAGTCCGGAGATAGGCGGAGATTCTGTGGCAGGGAAAGCGATTGTCGCCGTTATGTCTTTATAAGTAAATGCCACTTAGGTTGTTAATCCATCTCGGGCTGTTATCTGCGATATATCGCTGTCCCCGTCTCTCCACCGTCTCCTGCACGAACGACTTCGATTGAAAAGCAATCCGTTGGTGGAGCGGAGGCCTCGGCGTGGACACGGGCGTGGAGAGGGGCCGGGCGGCGGGAGCCGGCGGCGGACCTGTGGGCAGCAGCGGCGCGACAACGGCAGCCTCGCCCACTGCAGCACAGCCTACTCCAGGGCTGTGTGAACTCCTCCTGCTGTCTGTAGACTTTCCTTAATGGTATCTTGGCGACAACTATCTCACTCCCCGGACGGACAACATCTGATCGCACTTACAATCCGTGTGCCCAGCCTCTCAAGCCCTCTGATTAAGATATTTCCCGTGGTATTGAAGGAAGCCTAGCAGAGGGGTCACTTGGACATCGCTAAGACGGCGATCTTCGGTCAGAAAGTAAATTAGATAGGCGGACGCATTGTCGTCACAGAGTTGCGCGCTCCATCGGTCTCCCAGAGCGACTAATGATTTTTCACATGACCTACTGGCTTTTGGCATCTGATTATGCAACATCATTTCCCGATCGCTTCCTGAGCTGTCCCTTTGGTGCGCGCGGACGCGCAGTTGAACACCGAAATCGGTTCGCAAGTCACGGCGACGTCACACTTAAACTTTGTCGTATTCGTTCAACTGTCGACTTGAAAACATCCACAACAAGTAGAAACAATGCCAGTTGAAGACACTCATGCATTCTGCCTGAGTACGGGTGACGAATCACTTTAATGCCTGCATGGAGACAACATTGATTGAAAACTGCATCATTTTTATCCACAAAGCCAAGACGTGAAATGTCAGAGACGGAAACTCAATCGCGGTGCGACATCCGGCGCGGGGTTCCAAGGTTATCGCCGTGCAACAGTGAGACGTCTGGGGCAGTGAGCGCCTCGAGCAGAGAGCGTCGGCTCAGGTACCGGCCAAAGTTAGTGGTCCCCTAGACAATAGCGCAGCTTATCGACCGGCGAGGGAGCGAGCTGCTCTGGTGTCCGGGCGGTAGAGTCGGGCTACAGAAACAGCGACAGACAGGAGACGCGAAGGCAAGATCGCCTGTTTACTTCTGGATCAAACGGATCGTCCAGCGGCCTCCCTCGTCTCTGTTTATTATGCCAACTTCACCTGTCCATAACCACCCACCGCCATCCCCTGTAGCCTCCCTCGTGTCTGTTCCTCACCTCCACTGCCCCATACCCACCCACCACCATCCCCTGTAGCCTCCCTCGTGTCTGTTCCTCACACCCACTGCCCCATAGCCACCCACCACCATCCCCTGTAGCCTCCCTCGTGTCTGTTCCTCACACCCACCGCCCCATACGCACTCACCACCATCCCCTGTAGCCTCCCTCGTGTCTGTTCCTCACACCCACCGCCCCATACCCACCCACCACCATCCCCTGTAGCCTCCCTCGTGTCTGTTCCTCACACCCACCGCCCCATATCCACCCACCACCATCCCCTGTAGCCTCCCTCGTGTCTGTTCCTCACCTCCACTGCCCCATACCCACCCACCACCATCCCCTGTAGCCTCCCTCGTGTCTGTTCCTCACACCCACCGCCCCATATCCACCCACCACCATCCCCTGTAGCCTCCCTCGTGTCTGTTCCTCACACCCACCGCCCCATACCCACCCACCGCCATCCCCTGTAGCCTCCCTCGTGTCTGTTCCTCACACCCACCGCCCCATATCCACCCACCACCATCCCCTGTAGCCTCCCTCGTGTCTGTTCCTCACCTCCACTGCCCCATACCCACCCACCACCATCCCCTGTAGCCTCCCTCGTGTCTGGTCCTCACACCCACCGCCCCATACCCACCCACCACCATCCCCTGTAGCCTCCCTCGTGTCTGTTCCTCACACCCACCGCCCCATATCCACCCACCACCATCCCCTGTAGCCTCCCTTGTGTCTGTACCTCACACCCACAGCCCCATACCCACCCAACACCATCCCCTGTAGCCTCCCTCGTGTCTGTTCCTCACACCCACCGCCCCATACCCACCCACCGCCATCCCCTGTAGCCTCCCTCGTGTCTGTTCCTCACACCCACCACCCCATATCCACCCAACACCATCCCCTGTAGCCTCCCTCGTGTCTGTTCCTCACACCCACAGCCCCATACCCACCCAACACCATCCCCTGTAGCCTCCCTCGTGTCTGTTCCTCACACCCACCGCCCCATACCCACCCACCACCATCCCCTGTAGCCTCCCTTGTGTCTGTACCTCACACCCACCACCCCATATCCACCCAACACCATCCCCTGTAGCCTCCCTCGTATCTGTTCCTCAGCCCCACCGCCCCACACCCACCCACCGCCATCCCCTGTAGCCTCCCTCGTGTCTGTTCCTCACACCCACCGCCCCATACCCACTCACCACCATCCCCTGTAGCCTCCCTCGTGTCTGTTCCTCACACCCACCGCCCCATACGCACTCACCACCATCCCCTGTAGCCTCCCTCGTGTCTGTTCCTCACACCCACCGCCCCATACCCACCCAACACCATCCCCTGTAGCCTCCCTCGTGTCTGTTCCTCACATCCACTGCCCCATACCCACCCACCACCATTCCCTGTAGCCTCTCTCGTGTCTGTTCCTCACACTCACCGCCCCACACCCACCCACCGCCATCCCCTGTAGCCTCCATCGTGTCTGTTCCTCACACCCACCGCCCCATACCCACTCACCACCATCCCCTGTAGCCTTATTCGTGTCTGTTCCTCACACCCACTGCCCCATACCCACCCACCACCATCCCCTGTAGCCTCCCTCGTGTCTGTTCCTCACCCCCACCGCCTCATACCCACCCAACACCATCCCTGTAGCCTCCCTCGTGTCTGTTCCTCACATCCACTGCCCCATACCCACCCACCACCATTCCCTGTAGCCTCTCTCGTGTCTGTTCCTCACACCCACCGCCCCATACCCACCCACCACCATCTCCTGTAGCCTCCCTCGTGTCTGTTCCTCACCCCCACCGCCCCATACCCACCCAACACCATCCCCTGTAGCCTCCCTCGTGTCTGTTCCTCACACCCACCGCCCCATACCCACCCACCACCATCCCTTGTAGCCTCCCTCGTGTCTGTTCCTCACACCCACCGCCCCATACCCACCCAACACCATCCCCTGTAGCCTCCCTCGTGTCTGTTCCTCACCCCCACCGCCCCATACCCACCCAACACCATCCCCTGTAGCCTCCCTCGTGTCTGTTCCTCACCCCCACCGCCCCATACCCACCCAACACCATCCCCTGTAGCCTCCCTCGTGTCTGTTCCTCACCCCCACCGACCCATACCCACCCACCACCATCCCCTGTAGCCTCCCTCGTGTCTGTTCCTCACACCCACCGCCCCATACCCACCCGCCACCATCCCCTGTAGCCTCCCCCGTGTCTGTTCCTCACACCCACCGCCCCATACCCACCCACCACCATCTCCTGTAGCCTCCCTCGTGTCTGTTCCTCACACTCACCGCCCCACACCCACCCACCACCATCTCCTGTAGCCTCCCTCGTGTCTGTTCCTCACACCCACTGCCCCATACCCACCCACCACCATCCCCTGTAGCCTCCCTCGTGTCTGTTCCTCACACCCACCGCCCCATACCCACCCACCACCATCCCCTGTAGCCTCCCTCGTGTCTGTTCCTCACACCCACTGCCCCATACCCACCCACCACCATCCCCTGTAGCCTCCCTCGTGTCTGTTCCTCAGCCCCACCGCCCCATACCCACCCACCACCATCCCCTGTAGCCTCCCTCGTGTCTGTTCCTCACACCCACTGCCCCATACCCACCCACCACCATCCCCTGTAGCCTCCCTCGTGTCTGTTCCTCACACCCACAGCCCCATACCCACCCACCACCATCCCCTGTAGCCTCCCTCGTGTCTGTTCCTCACACCCACCGCCCCATACCCACCCACCACCATCCCCTGTAGCCTCCCTCGTGTCTGTTCCTCACACCCACTGCCCCATACCCACCCACCACCATCCCCTGTAGCCTCCCTCGTGTCTGTTCCTCAGCCCCACCGCCCCATACCCACCCACCACCATCCCCTGTAGCCTCCCTCGTGTCTGGTCCTCACCCACCGCCCCATACCCACCCACCACCATCCCCTGTAGCCTCCCTCGTGTCTGTTCCTCACACCCACCGCCCCATACCCACCCACCACAATTCCCTGTAGCCTCCCTCGTGTCTGTTCCTCACCCACCGCCCCATACCCACCCACCACCATCCCCTGTAGCCTCCCTCGTGTCTGTTCCTCACACCCACTGCCCCATACCCACCCAACACCATCCCCTGTAGCCTCCCTCGTGTCTGTACCTCAGCCCCACCGCCCCACACCCACCCACCACCATCCCCTGTAGCCTCCCTCGTGTCTGTTCCTCACACCCACTGCCCCATACCCACCCACCACCATCCCCTGTAGCCTCCCTCGTGTCTGTTCCTCACACCCACTGCCCCATACCCACCCACCACCATATCCTATAGCCTCGCCCGTGTCTGTTCCTCACACCCACCGCCCCATACCCACCCACCGCCATCCCCTGTAGCCTCCCTCGTGTCTGTTCTTCACACCCACCGCCCCATACCCACCCACCACCATCCCCTGTAGCCTCCTTCGTGTCTGTTCCTCACACCCACTGCCCCATACCCACCCACCAACATCCCCTGTAGCCTCCCTCGTGTCTGTTCCTCACACCCACCGCCCCATACCCACCCACCACCATCCCCTGTAGCCTCCCTCGTGTCTGTTCCTATCATCCACTGCCCCATACCCACCCACCACCATATCCTATAGCCTCGCCCGTGTCTGTTCCTCACACCCACCGCCCCATACCCACCCACCGCCATCCCCTGTAGCCTCCCTCGTGTCTGTTCTTCACACCCACCGCCCCATACCCACCCACCACCATCCCCTGTAGCCTCCTTCGTGTCTGTTCCTCACACCCACTGCCCCATACCCACCCACCAACATCCCCTGTAGCCTCCCTCGTGTCTGTTCCTCACACCCACCGCCCCATACCCACCCACCACCATCCCCTGTAGCCTCCCTCGTGTCTGTTCCTATCATCCACTGCCCCATACCCACCCACCACCATCCCCTGTAGCCTCCCTCGTGTCTGTTCCTCACACTCACCACCCCCATACCCAGTCACCACCATCTCCTGTAGGCTCCCTCGTGTCTGTTCCTCACACCCACTGCCCCATACCCACCCACCACCATCCCCTGTAGCCTCCCTCGTGTCTGTTCCTCACACCCACCGCCCCATACCCACCCACCACCATCCCCTGTAGCCTCCCTCGTGTCTGTTCCTCACACCTAACGCCCCATACCCACCCAACACCATCCCCTGTAGCCTCCCTCGTGTCTGTTCCTCACACCCACCGCCCCATACCCACCCACCACCATCCCCTGTAGCCTCCCTCGTGTCTGTTCCTCACACCCAACGCCCCATACCCACCCACCACCATCCCCTGTAGCCTCCCTCGTGTCTGTTCCTCACACCCACCGCCCCATACCCACCCACCACCATCCCCTGTAGCCTCCCTCGTGTCTGTTCCTCACACCCACCGCCCCATACCCACCCACCGCCATCTCCTGTAGCCTCCCTCGTGTCTGTTCCTCACACCCACCGCCCCATACCCACCCACCACCATTTTGTGTAGTCTCCCTCGTGTCTGTTCCTCACCCCCACCGCCCCATACCCAGTCACCACCATCCCCTGTAGCCTCCCTCGTGTCTGTTCCTCACCCACCCACCACCATCCCCTGTAGCCTCCCTCGTGTCTGTTCCTCACCTCCACTGCCCCATACCCACCCACCACCATCCCCTGTAGCCTCCCTCGTGTCTGTCCCTCACACCCACCGGCCCACACCCACCCACCGCCATCCTCTGTAGCCTCCCTCGTGTCTGTCCCTCACCCACCGCCCCATACCCACTCACCACCATCCCCTGTAGCCTCCCTCGTGTCTGTTCCTCACCCTCACCGCCCCATACCCACCCACCACCATCCCCTGTAGCCTCCCTCGTGTCTGTTCCTCAGCCCCACCGCCCCATACCCACCCACCACCATCCCCTGTACCCTCCTCGTGTCTGTTCCTCACACCCACCGCCCCATACCCACCCACCACCATCCCCTGTAGCCTCCCTCGTGTCTGTTCCTCACACCCACTGCCCCATACCCACCCACCACCATCCCCTGTAGCCTCTCTCGTGTCTGTTCCTCACACCCACCGCCCCCATACCCACCCAACACCATCCCCTGTAGCCTCCCTCGTGTCTGTTCCTCACACCCACCGCCCCATACCCACCCACCACCATCCCTTGTAGCCTCCCTCGTGTTTGTTCCTCACACCCACCGACCCCATACCCACCCAACACCATCCCCTGTAGCCTCCCTCGTGTCTGTTCCTCACACCCACTGCCCTTACCCACTCACCACCATCCCCACTAGCCTCCCTCGTGTCTGTTCCTCACACTCACCGCCCCATACCCACCCAACACCATCCCCTGTAGCCTCCCTCGTGTCTGTTCCTCACACCCACTGCCCTTACCCACTCACCACCATCCCCTGTAGTGTCCCTCGTGTCTGTTCCTCACACCCACTGCCCTTACCCACTCACCACCATCCCCTGTAGCCTCCCTCGTGTCTGTTCCTCACACCCACTGCCCTTACCCACTCACCACCATCCCCTGTAGCCTCCCTCGTGTCTGTTCCTCACACCCACCTCCCTTAGCCACCCACCACCATCCCCTGTAGCCTCCCTCGTGTCTGTTCCTCACACCCACAGCCCCATACCCACATACCCTGTAGCCCCCCTCGTGTCCCCTCCTCACCTCAGCTGCCCATTACCCACCCACCACCATCCCTGTAGCCTCCCTCGTGTCTGTTCCTCACACCCACCGCCCTTACCCACCCACCACCATCCCCTGTAGCCTCCCTCGTGTCTGTTCCTCACACCCACAGCCCCATACCCACATACCCTGTAGCCCCCCTCGTTTCCCCTCCTCACCTCCGCTCCCCCATACGCACCCTCCGCCATCCCTGTAGCCTCCCTCGTGTCCCTTCCTCACCTCCGCTCCCCCAGACCCACCCACCACCATCCCCTGTAGCCTCCCTCGTGTCCCCTCCTCACCTCCGCTCCCCCATACGCACCCACCACCATCCCCTGTAGCCTCCCTCGTGTCCCCTCCTCACCTCCGCTCCCCCATACGCACCCACCACCATCCCCTGTAGCCTCCCTCGTGTCCCCTCCTCACCTCCGCTCCCCCATACGCACCCACCACCATCCCCTGTAGCCGCCCTCGTGTCCCCTCCTCACCTCCGCTCCCCCATACCCACCCACCGCCATCCCCTGTAGCCTCCCTCGTGCCCCCTCCTCACCTCCGCTGCCCCATACCCATGCACTGCCATCCCCTGTAGCCTCCCTTACCATTATATTAAGAGATTTTCAACAACCCTACCAAAAAGACGAATCCCATATGGAATGTAAATTGGCAGGTACATGTACATTGGTGGGATATTTGGGGGACATTATCACTAAGCTATGGCTATCGGGGGGAATGCTGTATATTGTTCAACGTATGGTAGGTTTAACAGCATTTCGTGTATCCTGGCCTGTATCGAGGTCCACATGTCGCATAGAACAAACGATTCCTCCCTGGGCTATGAAGTATTTCCCACCAGTTTGGCTTCTCATGGGAGAGCAAGCTGTAAAACTTTCCCTGTGCACCGATCCTTCCGACCATAAGATGTCTGCAACAATAGCCGCTGGTTTGTTTGGCTTCCTGCGCGGTCCTCTGCCGCCTTAGCTCGCTAATCCCGCTCCGCGCCCACTGAGTCGTGAAGTGAAATGTGCTGCTACAGGTGTCAACTTCCGTGCAAATACGGTCGTAATCCTATCGGAAGCAAGTCGTCTTTAAAAAGAGCAGTCCTCCAACAACCCATCAACTCGCCGATCGTTAGCTACATTGGAGAACGAACGCATTGGTGCTGATTTTCCCGTTTATGGAATATTCTGTTTATAATCTTCCCACAAGCGAATTGAACTTGCAACGCAACGAAATCCACTCTCCAAAATCTCGAGAATGTCATCATACCGGTATATCATGTTACCAGATTGTCTATAGATTTTGGGCGCGTATCAATTTAATAAAAGTATCGAATGATCAAAACATCACATATTATCTGCTGGCTTTGGGCCATGTTGAATCTGCAGACCCCGAATACTGTTTTTTGTATACATTATTATTCAAATTACTAGGTCAAATGACAAAAATTTCAATATTTCACACACATATTTTTTGCATTCATCATTGGGTCATATGTCCAGGAATTCACAACTACACAGGGAGGAACCGTTTGTCTGATTCTATGTGCATTTTGCCTGATTCTATGGGCAAAAGGTCTGATTCTATGAGCAAATTGTCTGATTCTATGGGCAAGTAAGCAAGTAAGCTGCGGGGCACCAGTATAACATGCTGGATCGACGGCTAATTTCTCAACACAATCTGATGGCATATGTTCTGTTTACTTCTTAAATCATTGCAGAATGTGAATCATGTTCAGTTTCTTATGTGGTGTTCACCGCTCTGTCGCACAAAAGTGGAACGGCTAGGCAATGGAGCAGTTAGCCATCATAAATCACCAAAGACAAAGCGCTTCCAGTTACTTACCAGGATATCTTGACCACAATTGCATGACAATTATTCCAGTTAACATTTTGATTGTTCCTGGATGTGAAGTCAGCTACGTAATCCAACAAAATGGGACATAGAATAAAAATAGCAGAAACAAACCTGATTCTATGGGTAGGGTGTTGTTATGGCCATGGAACTAAGAGCTTCTCGTTGCTGATCCTGAATAATTATTGTATTGAAGCTTGATTTTATTTTATGTTTCTAGGAGAAGGTCAATAACATGGATGACAGATCATAGTTCATAGTTCCATGGTTATCAAATAAACCTACCCATAGAATCAGGTTTGTTCCCATAAAATCAGGTTTGTTTCTGTTATTTTTAATCTAAGATCAATTTTGTTTGATTAGGTAGCTGATTTCACATCTAGAACAATCAGAATGTCAACTGGACTAATTTTTGTCCAGATAACCAAGTAGGTTAGTGTGAACGCTTTGCAGTTGGTGGTTTATGATCACCCCCTGTTCGCGGCACAGCGGTAAGTAAATTTTTGACGTCATCGGTTCTAAATTCTTGACGTTATGCGCGAAATTCTTAACGATATATTTGTTTATGTTTTGTTCTATCGCGATCTCAGCATAAATTATCTAATTTTGTTTAGGTAATTAGTAAGAGGGTGACTATATATTCGATTTATGAGGTAGACGAAGCATTATGGCATCCCAATCACGCGCTGAGATGTCAAAAAAGTTGAAGATCGTGCCTTGCACTTATCCGAATGTACTAAATGCGATTCATTTCCTTGCAATGAATCAGCTATGTACTGAGAATGAGCTTCAGCATATTGGCAGCTCATTTATGATTAAGCATTGAAAGGTTCAAAGCCCAGGTGTTAAATAAAACATACCTGTCAGTCGTTTTCCACCGACAATAATAAGTTCGGTATTATTGACGTTGGTTCGTCATGCTTGACGTTATTGAAAGCGATGTTAGAAATTTTTGTCGTTATATTTGAGGCATGATTAAGTAGTAAAATTGAATGAAACAGTGGTTTCCTCTTGCAGATAATCGAGATGACAAATATACGATTCTACATATGTAATTCTACATTTGGAAATATTTATGACGTTTTACAACATGCAAGAAATAAACATCCTGACACATTCTAAGATGTCAAATAAAACATAAAACTTTGTTACACAGTTTATTCCCATACGAAAACGCCACACCAATATCTGTACAGTTCATATAGAACGTTATACAATCAGTCACATCAAAGTAAATGACACGGCAAACTGTGAACACCCTCAGCCAAATTATCTACCCCAGAGTATACTTAGATGTGCCATATCCTTGCCAGACCGCCAGGACTGGTTTTTGGCCCTGAGCTTTCGATTCTGTTAAAAAAGACATCCTACTAAATTCCTGCTCGAAACCAATGTATCACAGTCCATCGCTGCAATACAACACATTTCTAGTGGTAACTTTGTTGGCGTAGTTATATAACGCAAATTGATTACTAGTATACTTGGAGAGGTCAGAAATAAATAACTGGCAGGAGAATACATGAAGGAACTGTCGCATACCAACCGCAAACCAATGTAGGCCTATGCTGAATCTGGAAGAGTCGTCGGAGAAGTCGGAAAAAATACATATAGGGTGATATCAACGACCATCAGTCAATCATATATACCCTAAAAAACTTTCTTCACGCTGGGAAAAACATTTCTGTTGCGAACATATAGATTTCTAGGCCATGGAATGAGTACACGGTTGTTTATGTAGCACCATGACGCTTTATAACAGATTAAACGTCAACATATATTAAATACTTATCAATAATACATTTAATACTATAATTACATTTTTCTTTCTTTTATAAACATGTTTTTCTCTTTAAATCAATAGAAACCAATACCGTGAATCAAGACGAACTTCTCTGTGATATAACGTCAAGAATAATCAACTTGTGTAATCATAACGTCAATAATTTAGCGCCGTGCAAAATTGGGGATACGTAGGTTTCCCTATTAATAACCACTTTTTCCGCATGTAACATCATTGTACAAATTACTGATGAATCAAATAGTCATTGCATATACTTATCGACCGTTTTTTGCGCCTTTTCGAGAGCTGGAGAACAATATTTAGAGTTAACCATCGAACGCTCGTTGTATATTACTTACAATGCTGCTTGAACCCACAGTTGGACTACATATCAAGATATATATAATATCTGCGTACTGTGCGCATAACTATCACGATGTTAATTGTTCCATATCAGGTTTACTTCATTATTAAACGTACTCAATTGTCCTTTCTGTTGATACACAGAAGTATATCGTCAGGAATTTCGCGCATAACGTCAAGAATTTTGCGCATAACGTCAAGAATTTAAAACCGATAACGTCAAGAATTGATTTATCGCTGTGCCGCGAACAGTCGTTTTAATGAACTATTAAGTCGATTTAACGAGATAATAAGTCGGTTTAACGAGATAGTTAAGTCGATTTAACGAGAAACGACTTATTATATCGGTAAAACGACTTAGTTTTTTTTCTCATGTGGCAGCACTGCGCTTCTATAATTTGCCAAAGCAAGATTCAAACTGGGGCCAGTCAATCTCGCATCAATTTTGTCCTCAAAGCGGCCCGCCTTGAGGGCGACTTCTACATACTGTCTCATTACGTCATTGGTATTTGTCTAGATACTGTGGCAACCGGCAATGTAGGCGGGCCGATCATTCTCTATCCACTGTTTTCATGCACGGTTAAATGCAATTTTCTAAGTATCTGTTGTCGAACTGTGCATATTTCCTATATATTCCCGACCCGGCTAAATTTGGCTGATTTTAAAATTGATTCCAACCTTAAATTGCTGCGAAATACATGTAAAGTCAACTTGTTCAAAACTTCATGCTTACGAAGCTTTCGTTAAATTGCTGCAAAATACATGTAAAGTCTTCATTTCTCCGACCATTTTAAATGGTCGGCAACAAGTTTTCATTCAAGAAACGACATCGCTCGGAACAGTGCTCAAGCAATGATGATGATGATGAAGAAGCCGTCCCCACGAGAGTCGGGGAATTCCCGCGGAACCGCTGTCTGATCAGTCAAATCTATCGAAGTACGCGCAATACTTTTCGGTTATCAGGCATGAATAAAATTGAAAACTTTATACAAACTAAATGGAATATTTCTTTAGTGATTGTTTCCATCTCGTTGTTGAGAATACTATTTTTAAGATAAATGCTGCGGTAAGATATCAGACGAACGCATCCACCGATGGGCCGTTTTCATCGTGTTTCAATATGTCGCCTCCTAATGGAGGCGTCAATGAAAATCCATTTTGACAATATTCCTGTAAATTAAGTGTTATGTTCTGAGCTTGATATGTAGGGATGGAACTGTTTTTATCATCAATCTGATCCCTTTTCAGGACTTCCACACATACCACTCGCACCATGGCGGAAAATGTGATTTTCGCAGGTTTCATTGTCAGTCATTTTGAATTCTTGGGCATCCGATGGTTGCGGGTACTCAGCAATGACACCATTGGATTCCCGGTCATCACAAACATGGGTATAGACACCGAAATCATGTTTCTAGATTGCGATAAGAGTTTGGCCTTTTCAATACACCATACCTACTTGTTTTGGCTGCTTCACGTTCGAAGCTCGTGCGTCTCCTTGGAGACGCATTGTCTTCTCTCACTCCACTATACTGTATCATTAGCCATGACGTCACACCCTCGCTCTGGTGCGCTGCAGCCTGTCTTGCTTTCTTTGAGTTGTCTCAGAGCTGTCAAGGCGTGAGGACGACGGTAGGCACGGCCATGTGTTCCCTGTCCCCTTTGTCTGGCTAGAGAGTCCGTGTGGACCCCGGGGACAATTCCAATCGGAGCCTATACTCTGATTTTTCTAACTCGTTTACACTGTATTTCGCTGATAATCTTGCGATGCTAAATGCTATCGTTCTATAACTTGGCATATTTCACCTGGGAGTCAGACGGCAATTATTTACAGAATTTCATACTTCTATCACGAAAAATGAGAAAGTTGGCAATCTACACCAATGTTAAATTTAGCCCCGTCATTTAATTTCTGGGTCCGCACACAATTTTGTGCATTTGTTCAGTTTTGTAGTGGTTCAATCTTTTGAAATCAATATGTTTGTGTAGAATACACCCCAATGTGTCTTCTGGTCTAAAATTACAACAATACATTGATTCTTGATCGATGTAAACAGGATCAAATCCTCGAATATGCTCAGATTCTCGAGATCCCGTTTTTGGCTGAAATTTAACATTGGGGTAGATTGCCAACTTCTTCAAATATTATGATAGAAGTCTAAAATTTGGTAGAAAATTGCCGTTTGACTCTCAGGTGAGGCGTGCCAAGTTATAGAACGATACGATTCAGCACCGCAAAGATATCGTCAAAAACCGGTGTAAAAAAAAAATCAGAGTATAGGAGGGGGATACTTTGATCTGGGGGCTCATGCTCCCATGGATTGGTAGTCTTTCCCTGGGATGGTGCGTACAGGCTCTGGAAGACCGTCGGGCTATTAGGGGTTCTATCCCCGTGGTTGACCATCGGCGAAGCTGGCCAGGAACACATCCATGTGCGGGGGTTCACGGATTTCGGGCTCGCCACACCGGGCTACATTACTATGATGATGTATCATCTCAGTGATGTATCCAGCTGGACTCATTCGGCGGACTATTACCTGGTCGTTGTTAAGTAATTACGACGCCCGCCGTGACCGTTCTCAGGTAGCGGGCGTCAAACGTTACTCTATCATGAATGAGATAACAATGTTCATAACAACATAAAATGCAACCAAATCAGCAACAGCACTGGGGATAACAAACTGGTATCAATATGACACGGTTCAAACATCAATTAGTCATTTTCAATACTTGGTGTGGCCTCAAGCCTGGATGCAACCACGGATCCGAGCTTGCATGGATCGCACCAAGTCCTCACACCTCTGTCTAGAAACTCCATTCTAAAGACCATGGCGGAGGTGCTCCAGTTCTGCTTGGTTGGAACTTGCTGATTTCAGGACATCTGACCACTATCTGCTAGACAGTTCTCGATGGGGCTCAGATCCGGACTTTGTGGTGGCGAGGTGACGAGGCAAGTGTGCTGGCAAGATGTGCTCTCATCCGGCAGGATGTACTGGTGCCCGTACGAGAGTACGTGCACTGATGGCACCAGACTGTCTCCCAGGATCTCTAGGGCTGGTCAGTGTCCCTTTGATTCTGCCTAGCATACCGACCTGTGATTGATATGCATCTCCTGACCCACACCATGACACCACCACCACCACCGAACTTTAATGTTTCGAGCAATGCTGGAGGTACTTGCTCCCAACTCTGCAGCGAACGTGGAGATCCCTGATCATGTCGGAATAGAGGTTGAATTTCGACTCGCCCGTGAATAAAGCCACTGACCAAGCAACTAACATCCAGACCTCGTACTGATGGCGGAAGTCGATCCTCAGCTGCTTGTGCTTTGGAGTGAGCTTAGGAATCCTTGTGGATTGTTTGAATTTACGAAAAAGTAAGACAAAGTCAGATAATACTGATGCAGAGTTGTGATGATGGAGTACGACATTGGTTATGCTAAATACGTTCAAGTAATGAGTGTGCTGTGTATTATTCAATCATGGAAGATTGTTCAATCGGCAATTATGTAAGACAAAAAGGATTTACAGGAATGCTATTATCAGAAACTTATCAGAAAATATTTTTTTTACCATACTCTTTATTACCTTAGACTGTTCTTGTCTTTTTACTCGACTCGATGTTCCTTTAAGCTCTTGTTTATCAAATAGCAGAAAATATTGTTGAACTGGATCCGTTTAACCAAACACACGGGAGTGTTGTATTGGGCTGAATCGGGTTGGTGAGCACGGTCGTGTCTCCCGGGTGGCGATCTATTACATGGGTACGTGGGCTGGTGACATACTACTACTCCACAATTATACAATACCACACTCGTCTCGCCTCAGGCTCTGTTTGGATATTGGACCATGTGACTAAATGCACACTAGTAATACAAGAATAATGTAGGAATATTATCATATCTAGATTTTAACAGTTTTTTTGTGGGGGAAGGGGGGGGGGGGTCTTCACAACTTATGTGACTTATATATCGGAAAGCAATTGTTAGCATACAGGCTACAGGCTTTCAGCAGTATTGGTAACTGATATCAATGAGACGTACATGTGAAAGCTCCTGCTATATTGCAAAATATAGTGGACATACGTGGAATACAATCCTGAAAGCAGGCAACGATTTTCATCACTACTATCTGGCTCATGATCTGTGGCGAGTTCGAACCTTGAGAATCAGGAAAACGTATTGTTATCGATGACATTTTGTGACGTTAAAGGCCCAACTTTGACATTTGTTCGCGCAATATTTACCACTTGATTTACACGTTTACATAGATGCTAGCCATTTCTATAACCATCGCATTGGTCAAGCTAACAACCAGCCTCGATCGATGAAACTAACTGTACGCGACTCATTTGGATTCACCATCGCATTGGACAATTCGATAACAAGCCACGATCGATACATCAAAAAGTACGGGGGCCCATTAGTGTCACCGAAGCAGAGTGGACCCTGGTTGTGTCATATATGGGGAAGAAAATATGTCAAAAGTGCAATTTTCATGTCGCCGAAAATTTAATACATGCTAGCGAATATTCATGTGCAAATCATGTGCACAATACAACGATTAGTGAGTAGCTCAGAATAGGAAGGCTGACTGGGAAGCATTGTTTGCATCTTATCAGCCTGAATGTGCAGAGGCAAACAACCAATCTCAAATCTGACCCAGCTCTCGTCACTGGATAGATCGGATTTTGTATCCGGATTCATTGACGCGATTATATTTTATACTGTATAGGTTGTTGGGCAGTTGTATACTAATTCCATCACTTGTGCGGTAGAAACAACTACATTTAACACACTGTCTGTCCATGATGACGCCAGTGTGTCTTTGGATAAACTATTTGATCGGGCTTTGTTTCTATTGCAAAATGTTGTATTTTACGTTTGTTATTGTCATCATCAAAATCTGACTGTATTGGTGGTAATAGATTGATACTTACATTCCTATTCCTATGGGGACCTCACAGACACCCTAAACAAAATTGATGTTGAACTACTCAAGTTATTCAGGAAGCAGCCATGTGAAAAATTGCGGTCAGTCTTTCCAAACTACAGAGGACGAGGACCCGTGGAGCGCTGGGTAAAGAAGACCATAATTCCAGAGGTGTATCACCTAGGCCACTGCATAACGAACAAACAGCCGTCGAAGGAAATCGAGAGGGTGTTTTCATCCAAGAAAAAAACAAGAAAATTCTGTGATACTGTGTGATACGAGCGGAAGCACATGCACACCATGTCATGACTGTAAAGAGAACGGGGCTGGGATGATGGAACTAAACCGGGGACCTGACTCAACTCGTCCAATCACTGGTGACACAGAACAATCAACTGCAACAAGTGGTGGGTAACCTCAATGAGAAGGTTGCGGCTCTGACTTGGGGTAAGATGAGAGCAAGCGATGATCAACACAAACGTGATCTACTCATCGAGAGCAGTGTCCTCCGTGATGTTGATCCAGCAAAACTGCTTGACACCGACGTGATATACCTACCTAGAGGGACAGTCGAATACGTTAAGCATCATCTGGACAGTCTGGAGAGACGCTTCCACAAGATCACGATGGTAGTCGGAGGAAATGACAGGCGTCGTGATGTCGTGATGTGAGGACAGGCGTCGAACCCTCCACAGTAATCAAGTCGTTCAACACCCTGATCGGAACAGCTCAAACCAAAAGTGATGAACTTTGTTTGTCGAGCATATGTCCACGTTTGAATGACGACGTAACACAGGGTGTCATACAAGAAGTGAATATTGCCCTCGATCAATTATGTGAAGACAAACCTCATGTATCCTTTGTGGACAACGCACTGTCTTTCACGCTGGCAGATGGAACAGTCAAGGATGGGTACGATCTTGCCGATGGTATGCACCTGAGAGATGCTGGACTTAATAAGGTGTCATGAAACCTCAAGTTAAATACCAAGGATGGCACAGTCTCTCTTATGTATTTCTGCTCATAATGATGATGTCGCAGAAGAGATCATGTCAGCCATTGACCAACCTGCGGCATATTCTTTAGCAAAAGAAAAAAATGAGTCGATCAGATGTACTGTGGATCCAGAAGAGGGAAAAGGTTGTACGCCGCGAAGTAGCAAAACTGAAGTTCAAACATTGCCAACCTGTCCAGAATGAGATCACATCCCTCCTTGGACAAAAATATTGTGGAGGAGACCCCGGACCCACACTGGGGGCGAGGACCGAAGGGCCTAGGTGCGGACAGGATGGGACAAACCCTGGAGGACGTCAGGGACAGCATGGCCAGAACCTACGACTACACCGGAGACGTATTACCACCCAGGCACCCGTCATGTATGACATGTGGGACAGATGACCACGACACAGGGAGCTATGGCCATTCCAGAGAGCCTTAAGGTGCTCAGTTTGACTATTGTGGAGTGCGGGGACATGTCACAGACCGGTGTCGATACGGATACTATCTGGAATGCTACAAGTGTCATGGCTATGGACACAAAGAAAAATTTTGTGATCAATATTAGGGAAACGCCAAATTGAAAGAAGGTTCAGCCGGCATCGATTTGTTTTGTAATGGAAAGTCATGTATTAATTCAATTCACACTGAAGATAGAACTTGAAGTAAAACTAGTTTGAGTACAAACGCTCACACAACCAATATGTCCGTTTTATCAATATCCAACGTATTACGTGATGATCATGACCATGACAGCAAGTCACTGGGTAGTAGGGTTTCAAACTGTATGTGTGAAACAAATGATGAAATCAATAGTTGTACTGATGATATAGAACTGAATCAGTTCACATCGTTTTTTTATAGGGAACCGCAAACATTTTAAATTTGCACATGTAAATGTAAACAGTGTGCTACACAAGTATGCACCTCTAGCTGTATCACTACGAAAATCGTAGATGTTCTGTCAATGCAATGGTAGATTTTCTGTCAATACAAGAAATCAAATTAGATGACTCATTTCCCAATGCTCAGTTTTTCATTGTACAGAAAAGATCATACATCAGATTCCAGGGGATTGTTCATGTATGTTCGTTACGATATTCCACAACGTCAAGAATTGGTGGTAAAGAAAAAGTCAACGCATCATTTGAGATCTCTTAACACGCTAGAGCTTCCGAACTTTAGATGTAATACCCATAGTAAAAATTCGTTCAAATATTTTGACCCTTATTCATTGAACTCACTCCCCAACTTTCCAAAATGTTGTCATGATATGAACACTTTTAAACTCATGATAAAACACTGGCGAGGACCAGTATGTGGATGCTCATTTAGTACACTTCGTAAATCAAAGTTAATGAACTAAGCCTATGTACTCATATTATAATAAATATATGTCTACTTCATTGTACATACCATTGGTTGTCATATCATTGCACATGTCGGTGAATAGACCTTTTTTTTCATTTTAACCGACGTAAAATAAAGTTATATCTTATCTTACGGTGGCTTAGATTGGCCATCACTTTATTTCACACCCCATTCAGTTTCCGCTTCGGTTACAACTTTTTCACTCCGGTGAGAATCTTTTCATCTCAGTGAAACTTTTTTAAGCCCAGTAAAAACCTTTTTAACTTGGCTATAAGATAAGACTGTTTTTATTACTATTGTTGATCATTATTTATATTTATAATATTAAAGTGAAAACAGTTCTCACCAAGGTAAATGGGTTTTCATGTAGGTGAGAGAGTTTTCACAGAGGTGAGAAAGTTGTCACCACGGTGAAAATCCTCTCACGAAGATGAACATTTTTCACCAATATTAGGAACCTTTCACTAAGTTTAAAAGGCTTTCACTGAGATGAAAACGTTTCAACCGGACAAGAAGGTTTTCACAGAGGTGAAACCTGAGTAAAGTGTCAACTCAAAGTGATGGAGAATCTGAGCCATCGTATACAGGCATTTTAATCCAGATTAGCTTGTATCAACGTACCATGGATCAACGTACCCTGGGCATCTATCTTGGTGTTACATTTTCTACAGATCATTTTTCCCTCCTAGAAGTTGGTGACGTGTGTGTTTGTGAGAGGGAGACAGTGAGAAAGGAAGTGATGGTCATGTGCTCCCTCCCTCCCGGTAGTGGACTGCTGTCTGTATCTCTGTTTGACTAAGCTCGTGTGTATAGTGCGAGTCACGGACGCGTCACTCAGCGTTACAGTATCCCTAACACACTAGCATGTCCCGTGCACAGAATTCAAATCTGGATTTCAGATGCACTAAAACACATCAAACATAGTCATCATGTGATATCTCCTCGTGAGTCCGTTCACGAAGAGGATATATTGCAGTATCAATTTATATGTTCACTCGGTCTGAGCGATCACTACTTTTGACCAAACATTATATTATTCACAAATCTTTGATTTTGGAGTACCTTGTACGAGGGACTCTGTTGTCTACATTTGAAAGTCTAGCCTCTCGTCATCCGTCCGTTTTATCAGCACCTCTATCAACGTCATTCGAAGCTCGTGTACTGGGCGTACCTGGCATCAACAAACCTACCAATATCGCTATAATTCCTCCGCAGACGTGTTGTTGTAAGGTTTTTGGCCGCACTTGTGGCTACAAGTGTTTGCTGTGGAGTCAGAACAGGTGGCACGTCGCGTAAGAGGTGTTATTGTTTGGTTCTTGCCATCCACATGGGTCCCGCGGGAGTTATTTATACCCCCTGAAGAGGATTTGTTTACCTACTCCAAACACTGGTAGGTGACAAAGGTCTCGTGGAAATATCACGATGTTTGTTGCTGGAAGCTCTGGTGCACACATTACATCTGGTCTGTGTAGTCCGTACCACCACCGACCTTTTGGTCCGATTGTGTACCTACTCAGAAATGTGTAATGCTGCTCCCCGACTTGTCAAATGTTCCTTCACTACCTCACGAATGGCTTCTTGCTCATGTAGATGTCATATTGATTCAGTAGCATTGCAGTGTAGTACAAGCAAATATGCAATAACTGTCGAATATACAGAAGAAATGACACGTTGATATCAAGTTGATATTAAATGGGAAAACCCAAGCTTGTGCATCGCTGCTCCACTAAAGCCCGTCCTTATAACGAACCAAAGAAATAAATAAATTATGCTTGTGTGTCCAGTTGCAAACAAAATGAATAAGAGCTTGTCTTTATCCTCTACTCTGTGTGAGGTGTGACAACCAACAATGTAATCATCCACCGTACCTCGTTTCTCCACTGAGGCCCTCCTTGAGGATCCAATGATTAGCATATCATGTGATTCCACAATCAAACATGTGTACAAACTAACACTGAAGCGACAATGTACTTTTCTGGTCACTTGATCCTCCACAGTAGTGGCAGTAATGACCTCATTTATGGATACAGATTGTTATTACACCATTATACCAGCCTGAACCTACTCATGAACGTTCGAGGAGTTATGACGAATGCAGGTCTTCCTCTGAACTCGGTACGAATTAATTGATTGACTCCCACAAAAGACTCACTGATATATTTCCAAGAGACGAGATATATCACGTGGTATTTATTTCCCAATGAAGCACATTCCAGCGAGGTGATCTGCGTTTGGACGATAAACGCATATAATATATGTGGGTATGAAACCCGAACTGGAAATTTTAGCAAAGTAAGAGATCTCATACCGTGTAAAAAATTCATGCTTCTCAATTTCATGCTTCTCAATAAACCCAGTCTTCGTCTCATTACTCTTTGTTTTATACTTGTGTATGTGGGTAGAACTACTTTACTAATAGCTGCATATCCTGTCACCATAAAGCATCGTGTTTCTATACCTGTTCTGAACAACATTCATTAGGTCCAATCTTTATACCTGTTTTGACCCCGCAGGCCCGACTTTTGTTGCTGTTCTGGTAAACGTATTAGGTTTGGATGTACATACTTGGCTTTACAGTAATTTATTTCTGCACACTAAGCTGTCTCAGTTCGCTATTCAGAATATTCGTATTTACAAAGATATATTTCATTTTTGAATATAGAGCCCCAACTCTGCCGGCAGTAACACGGAGACACCAAGCTAAATCATGAAAATTCATAAAAAAAATCCTATCAGGAAGCTGCCATGGTATAATCTATATATATAGAAACAGAATCCGACCGGCGAACATTAATGAGTCTATGACCAAACTTGCGCCATCAGGATCAGATATTGTATAAAATGAATTTAGTTGTTTCTAGATGAACTGTAGGCAGAGTGGAATGTTTGCAGTAGTTTTGGTTTAGAAACGTGTTATTATTTGCATTTACAATAAAGTAAGACGAATACATATATTACCAATGCACAGGTATGATGATGGAGTACGACATTGTTTATGCTGAAAGCGTTTAAGTAATTAGTGTGCTGTGTATTATTTAATCAAATGGAAGCTTGTTCAATCGGGAATTATGTGAGACAAAAAGATTTTACACGATGTTATTATCAGTAACTTAAAACGTGTTTTCTTTGCTCATGTTAATCATTTTTCCATCATACTCTTATTACCTTAAACTGTTCTTGTCTTTTTACTCGACTTGATGTTTCCTTTAGCTGTTGGTTATCAAACAGCGGATAATATTGTTGAAATGGATCCGTTTCACGAAACACGGGAGTGTTGTATTGGGCTGGGTCTCCTGGGTGGTGATCAATTACATGGGTCCGTGGGTCGGAGATGATAATGCATGTAACATACTACTACCCACTCCTTAAACACACAATTATACAATACCACACTAGTCTCGAACCTCAGTCTTTGTTTGAATATTGGACCATGTGGGTAAATGCAATGAATCAATTCAAAAATAGTGTAGGAATATAATCATATCTAGATAACAGAGTTTTTGAGGTTTATTCTTTAAATTATAATCTGACTCACCGGTATATATCAGAAAGCAATTGTTAACCTACGGGCTGGTGACCTAGATTTACCATCACGTTTACTTTACACCCCTATGCAGTTTCCACCTAAATTAGAATTTTCTCGCCCTGGTAATAAGTTTTTCAATCCAATGAGAATGCTTTCTCCTCTGTAAGAACATTTCCACCTCAGTGAGAACCTTTTTACCCTCAGGAGGCCTTTTCACTCCATTGAGAACATTATCACCTCAGTGAAATGTATTTTACTCCGGTTAACTCGACCAAAAGACTTCACTATTATAAATAGTACTGTTTATCATTGATAATATTAAAAGTAAAAACGTATTCACTAGGGTGAGAAAGTTCTCACCGAAGTTAAGGTTCTCACAACATTTAAGAAGTCTTCACTAAGTTTTGAATGTTTTCACCGAGGTGAAATGGTTTTACCTGCATGAGGTTTTCATGGAGGTGGAAGCTGAATAAGTGGTAAACTCAACGTGATGAGCCGATTTGAGCCACCATATATAGGCATTCAATCGAGATATTGCATTTTCTACAGATATTTTTTTGCCTTCTAGACATTGTGCAGGTGGTGATGTGTCTGTTTGTGAGTGGGATACAGTAAGACATACATCGTTATGAGAGGAAATGATTGCCATATGCTCCCTCTCTCCCGGTAGCGGACTGCTGTCTGTATCTTTGTTTGACTAAGCTCGTGTGTGTAGTGCGAGTCCCGGATGCGTCACTCAGGAATGCAGTGTCCCTGTATCTGGATTTCGGAAACACTAAAAAACATCAATCATAGTCATCATGTGATATTTCCCTCACCGGGGTAGCAACCTCACCACGTTCTGCCAGAAAAAAGCAAAGTAGAGTGTCTAGTTAGCTCAGTTCATATGTGGGCTGACTTCTCACCAATGCAGTTAGTTTGGGCGTGGGTTCGATCCCAACCTTGGCAATCTGTCAGATGGTTGGTGGATTGTTGACAAATCAGGCAAGTGGGTTTTCCGAGTTAAGTTCTTGACTGATATCTTGGTACAATATATCGTTGCTGATATGATCTCGAGAGTCAGTCGACGAATAGGATATATTACAGTATTACTATACGTTCACTCGGTCTGAGCGATCCATACTTTTGACCAAACATCATACTGTCCGCCAATCTTTGACATTGGAATAACTTGCACAATAGACACTGTTGTCTACAAATAAAGCACTTACTCTAACTATAACATTCGAAGCTTGTGTAGCTGGCGTACCTGACATCAGCAATCCTACCACCATAGCTATACTTCCTCTGGCCGCACACGTGGGTACAAGTGTTTACTGTCACGTATCATATCATGTAACAGGTGATATCGTTGTTATCATTATCATTTGTTATCATTTCTCACCATCAACACGGATTCCACGGGAGTTATATATACCCCCTGAAGAGGATTTGTTTACCTACCAGAACTCAAAACAGTGGAAAGTGACAAAGGTCTCGTGGAACTATCACGATATTTGTTGCTGGAAGCTCTGGTGCACACATTACATATAACCCTGTGTAGTCCGTACCACCACCGACCTTTGTTATCCGATTATTTACCTACTCAGAAATGTGTGATGCTGCTCCCCGATTTGTTAAATGTTTCTTCAGTACCTCACGAATCACTTCTTGCTCATGTAGATGCCATATTGAAGTAGTACAAGTACACTATGCAATAACTGTCAAAATATACAAGAGATATGATACATTGATATCACGTTGATTTTATTTGGAAAAATCCAAGCTTCTGCATCGGTGCTCCACGAAAGACCCTCCTAATAACGAGTTGATGAAAGAAATCAATCATGGTTGTTAGCCCAGTTGCAAAAATGAATAAGAATCTGTCTAGATTCTCAGCTCTGTATGGGGTGTGGAGATTCAAGGATTAGCATATCATGTGATTTCACAATTCAACCTGTGTACAAGCTAACACTGAAGCAACAATGTCCATTATATTGGGTTGGCCACTTGATTCTCCACAGTAGTGGCAGTAATGACTTCATTTACAGATTGTTTTTACACCATTACACCAGCCCGAACCTATTCATGGACGTTCGAGGAGTTATGACGAATGCAGATCATCCTCTGAACTTGGTACTAATTAGCTAATTGACTCCCACAAAAGAATCACTGATATATTTCCAAGGGACGAGATATGTCATGTGGCTTTCATTTCCCAATAGAACACATTCCATGCGAGGTGATCTGCGTTTGAACCATAAACGCATATAATGGGTATGAAACCCTATCTAGAAAGGTTTGCAATGTAACAGATTTTATACCGTGTATATAATGGTAGCGGCAATATAGAAATTTGAAAGAATGATATGTTTACCCATTTTGTATTTTATGGTCATCATTCAACCTGGTCTTTGTCTTACTACTGTGCATTATATATCATTATTGTGCTATGAATTCATGAATTAGCTTAATATTTAATTTTTACTACCGAGGACAGGCTCTATATTCAAATTGAAATATATCTTAGTCGATATCAATATTACACATAACAAATTACGAGAGCCTAATACACATAAAATAATGATTGGAAGGCCAAGTATGTAAGGCCAAGTATGTCAAACCAAATCTGATACATTTACCATAACAGCAACAAAGATCGAACCTCTACACTTTGTTCTATGAGGTGTCCACATATATTATGTGTCTAAATGTTGGTCAAAACAGGCATGGTGATTTATGGTGACAGGAAATGCAGCCGTCAGTAAAATAGGTCTACTTACATACAGGTGCAATTTACGGAATATGGACAATACATTACAAGCAGTTCCATTTTTACATTTATTATTACAAACCCTCAAATCAACTGCCTTCGGTTATATGCAATATTTTTTTTCAAAACTGAATTTAGTCGAAATCATTTAGTCGTTTACATTGTGTACGTTTTCCAGTTTGTATCTGCATTAATAGTGTAGTTTTACTGTGCAAAGGATGACTTGATTATACATTGCTGTGCCGAGTCAATGGATGGAGCCTGCCCGGGAAAAGTGAAAATTTTGATTGAAGTTTTCGAAGCATACTTATCGTGCAGTGCATTCCAATAACTGCGCGGTCTGTTGCAGCTACCATGCGGCGACATCGCTGATATGGTGATTGGATGATTTCTATCAAAAATTTCAAACAAACTGACCATTTATTTTCAGGCATATTTCCTGGAGTTTTTGTTGACACCTCGTGCCATATTCTGGGCTGTTTTGCATGCACATGTCAGAGGTCAAATAACTATTTGCATACCAAGTCGAGGTCACATTGTGTGCGCATTTTTATGCGCATGGGCAAATAATGTGACCTTAACCTACAGTAGAATGCAAATATTTAGCTGAACTCTGAGCTTGTCATGCGCACAATGGGATATGGGCACCTGATATCAACAAAAACTCGACGAAGTGTGTGTTGAAATAAATGGACATTTGCATTATATTTTCTCATAGAAATCACCCAACTAAGACTGCAGGGATGTCGCAGCATGGTTGCTGTAACAGACCGCACAGTTTGCCTCAAATACTTCGATCAAGATTTTCAATTTTCCTGGCCAGGCGCCAGAATCTTTAGTCCATTTTGTACTTTTATGTTTTCTTTACATATACGAGTGATGGATAAAGTCCCTATATTTGTGCATGAACCACGTGTTCGAGTCAGCAAAATTTCCCAACTGACTGTGGTCATAACATTTGATGTGAGTACATCTCATTCAGTCAATTTCACATGCTTGATATGAAATATAGTTTTCGAGAAAGTATTGCCTGTGTACGAAGGCAGTTGCTTTAAGCAGCCTAAGCTGCGTCTAAAAGATTTCATTATTTATCAGTGAAAAATATTTATATTATTATTAGATATATTAAAAATATCTACAAATTTGAATTAGTATGAAGCTGATTTCGTCGAGCATCTGTAAACTGCTTCGATTGGGTCCCTCAGCTTTGGTCCTGACTTTTCCCGTTCATGGAATGCTCTGTTTATTACAGAAGCGTAAAAGGGCCACGGGAGATTATTTTTTCTTAGTATCTCGATAATATCAACTTAGTATCTCGATAATATCAACTTAAACGTAGGATAGGCACAGGAAGAAAAGGCCACCTATGAAATTCCCCGACTTATCAACTTACTAACTCGATATTATCGATTTAAAACGGACAACAGATACAGGATTGAATTTTATTTTTTTCAAATTCCCGAATCGTTAATATGGACTTATTATCTCGATAGTATCAACTTGTCAACTCGATATTCACTCCAAAATCTCGAATGTCAACGTATCAACATTTCTTTGTCATGTAGCAAAACTGTGTATAGATGTTAAGTCCATAATAGACGTGGAATCAATACCCAGTTTTAAGTATTCCGAGCTATCAAAACAGGGTCCGTTATCCAATCTCATAGTTCAGGGACAGAAAGTCATATCAGGCATACTAAGTGAGTGAAAACAAAAATGACAGGGAAACTCATGACCCCCCCCCCCCCCCTCCCCCAAAATTGGCCATTAGGTGAAATCAGGTGTTCCGGAAAGAGTGAGCATTCCCTGCCCCACTAGTGGCACCCGTCATGAATTCCTCAAAATTAACATGAAAATAGATCTAGTTGCATGGCAGACATAGATTTGGTGTATTTATCAACCAGATCATGATGACGTCCATAGAATTTCTTAAACGCAGCTATCAATTGAAGCCGTATCATCTTTAAAATGCACAGGTAATGATTTAAGAAACTTTTGCTTTACTTTTGTCAAGAATTTTGAGTTTGTATAGATGTGGCACACATTTTTTTCCTTCCTACATGTAGGGTTTTTGAGCGGAATGGAGCTAGGTGGAAGCAGGCAGAAGCATCACATCGCCCAGCAAATTCCCAGGTTAAGTATCTTATTGTTTTAAAGGTTTCAAATCACAGGTAATGATTTAAGAAACTTTTGCTTTACTTTTGTCAAGAATTTTGAGTTTGTATAGATGTGGCACACATTTTTTTCCTTCCTACATGTAGGGTTTTTGAGCGGAATGGAGCTAGGTGGAAGCAGGCAGAAGCATCACATCGCCCAGCAAATTCCCAGGTTAAGTATCTTATTGTTTTAAAGGTTTCAAACCATGTTCAATTTTAGTTCATATCTTGGCCGTTTCTCTTGATATTTATATACAGAACTTGCCAATTTGAACATCACATTTTCATCACGTTTTGAGGTAAACCTAAAAACAAGCAGTATGTTATTGTTTCATGATGAGTAATCTAACTATGATAAACAAATAAACACTGTATGATAATCGGATTCGACTTCAATGTCCCAAACAAAGCAGCCTTTCGGTCATGTATAGAAACCACTCACCAATTGTCAACGAAATCCATTCCGGAATCGCTTAGCTAAAGCCCAAATGAAATAAACAAGTAATAGGCTGATAATGCATGAACGCTGACTGAGAAGTAACCTTAATTAGTGTTATTGTGTGGCGTTAGCCATACTATATGATATACTGTAATTCTGTTCCCATTCATCACTCGGGGAACTTTCCCATGGGTAAACCAATTGTTGCCGAGTTAAGCCGAAGAAGCTAGTACTCATAGAATGTCACAAACTCACAATAAAATAAAACGAAGTAGCAAATATTAAAAAGGGAAACAGTCACCAAAGTCATTTATGGAAATTGCAACTGAAGACACTTTTTGCACAAAAATGGGGCAAAAAGCACTGCTAAAATCATCATACACATACATTCCTCGAGGGAAGAATAGCTCGAATTTGAGTTTCTTCTGTAATCATTATTAGCAAACTATGGTCAATAGGTTTGGTAGGTATTTTTTACTCCCCAAATCGGTCGCGTGAAACATTTACATTTGATTTGTGCATATTCGTCATGCACATATCATATTTCTTGGGGTTTTATTGGACACCAATATCAGTGACCATGGTTTTGGTGTTCATTTATCCATGAGCATTGGAATTAGTCTCATTCTTCCACCATGGGATCGTGTGACGGCAACGACTTTTAGAACAAATATTGCTGCGATGTTCGAGACACTATATCTATCATTTCCGAGCTCACATATTCCACAACTTCTCTTCTGAATAAAGCTAGTATTGTTATGTACATGTGGGCGAAAATTTATTTCTTATAGTGGGCGATTCAACTCCCAAGATGGAGGCTCATGCGTTGATATCCAAGATGGAAGCTCATGCGTTGATATATAGCCTAATATAGAAAAAGAATCCGATCAAACATTGGAGTTCATGACCAAACTTGCGCCATGATGATGATGGAGTACGACATTGAAAATGATAAATACATTCAAGTGATGAGTGTGCTGTGTGTTATTTAATCATATGGAAGATTGTTCAATCGGCAACTATGTAAGACATGAAGGTTTCACAGAATTGCTATTATCAGAAACCTTGAACGTGTTTTCTTTGCTCAGGTTAATCAATTTTTCATCATACTGCTTATTACCCTAGACTCTTCTTGGCCTTTTACTTGAGTTGATGTTCCCTACTGTTGTTGGTTATCAAACAGCGGATAATATTGTTGAACTAGATCCGTTTAACCAAACACACGGGAGTGTTGTATTGGGCTGAATCGGGTTGGTGAGCACGGTCGTGTCTCCCGGGTGGCGATCTATTACATGGGTACGTTGGCCGGGGATGGTGATGCACGTAACATACTACTACTCCACAATTATATAATATCACACACGTCTCGGACCTCAGTCTTTGTTTGAATATAGGAACATGTGACTGAATGCACACTAGTAATACAAGACTAATGTAGGAATTATATCATATGTATATTATACATTATATTATCCACAAATCTGTGATTTTGGAGTACCTTGCACGAGGGACTCCGTTGTCTACATTGGAAAGCCTAGCCCTCTCGTCATCCGTTCGTTTTATCAGCACATTCTTTATCTATAGCATTTGAAGCTCGTGTATCTGGCGTACATTAACAAACCTACCAATATCGCTATAATTCCATCCCAAACATGTTGTTGTGTAAGTTTTTGGCCGCACATGTGGCTACAACTGTTTGTTGTGGAGTCAGATCTGGTGGCACGTCGTGTAAGAGGTGTTATTGTTTGGTTCTTGCCATCCACATGGATCCTACGGGAGTTATTTGTACCCCCTGAAGAGGATTTGTTTATCTACCAAAACTCCAAACAGTGGTAAGTGACAAAGGTCTCGTGGAAAGATCACGATGTTTGTTGCTGGAAGCTCTGGTGCACACATTACATCTGGCCCTGTGTAGTCCGTACCACCACCGACCTTTTGGTCCGATTGTTTACCTACTCAGAAATGTGTGATGTTGCTCCCCGACTTGTCAAATGTACCTTCACTACCTCACGAATGGCTTCTTGCTCATGTAGATGTCATATTGATTCAGTAGCATTGCAGTGTAGTAAAAGCAAATATGCAATAACTGTCGAAAATACAGAAGAAATGACACGTTGATATCAAGTTGATATTAAGTGGGAAAACCCAAGCTTGTGCATCGCTGCTCCACTAAAGCCCGTCCTTATAACGAACCAATGAAAGAAATCAATTATGCTTGTGTGTCCAGTTGCAAACAAAATAAATAAGAGCTTGTCTTTATCCTCTACTCTGTGTGAGGTTTGACAAACAACAATGTAATCATCCACCGTACCTCGTTTCTCCACTAAGGCCCTCCTTGAGGATCCAATGATTAGCATATCATGTGATTCCACAATCAAACATGTGTACAAACTAACACTGAAGCGACAATGTACTTTTCTGGTCACTTGATCCTCCACAGTAGTGGCAGTAATGATCTCATTTAATGCGAAAGATTGTTATTACACCATTATACCAGCTTGAACCTACTCATGGACGTTCGAGGAGTTATGACGAATGCAGATCATCCTCTAAACTCGGTACGAAATAATTGATTGATTCCCGCAAAAGACTCACTGATATATTTCCAAGAGACGAGATATGTCCTGTGGTATTTACTTCCCAATAAAACACAGTCCAGGGAGGTGATCTGCGTTTGGACGATAAACACGTATAATATATGTGGGTATGAAACCCGAACTGGAAATGTTAGCAATGTAAGAGATTTCATACAGTGCAAAAATGTCAACAGCAGCGTAGAAATTTGAAAGAATTTTTTTTATCCATGTTGTATTTCATGCTTCTCAATAAACCCAGTCTTCGTGTTATTACTGTTTATTATATACTTGTGTATGTGGGTAGAACTACTTTACTAATAGCTGCATTTCCTGACACCATGCTTTATACCTGTTCTGAACAACATTTATTAGGTCCAATCTTCATACTTGTTCTGACCCCAAAGGCCCGCTTTTTTGTTGCTGTTCTGGTAAACGTATTAGATTTGGATGTACATACTTGGCTCTACAGTAATTTTTTCTGCACACTAAGCTGTATCAATTTGCTATTCAGAATATTCATATTTACAAAGATATATTTCAATTTGAATATACAACCGGCAGTAACACGGAGGCACCAAGCTAATTTATGAAAATTCATAAAAAAAGTCCTATCAGGAAGCTCCCATGGCATAATCTATATATATAGAAAAGGAATCTGACCGGCGAACATTGATGAGTCTATGACCAAACTTGCACCATCAGGATCAGATATTGTATAAAATGAATTAAGTTGTTTCTAGATAAACTGTAGGCAGGGTGGAATGTTTGCAGTATTTCTGGTTCAAAAATATGTCATTATTTGCATTTACAATAAAGTAAGACGAATGCAGATGTTACTAATGCACAGGTATGATGATGGAGTACGACATTGTTTATGCTGAATACGTTTAAGTAATTAGTGTGCTGTGTATTATTTAATCAAATGGAACCTTGTTCAATCGGGAATTATGTAAGACAAAAAGGTTCTACACGAATGTTATTATCAGTAACTTAAAACGTGTTTTCTTTGCTCACGTTAATCAGTTTTTCATCATACTGCTTATTACCTCAAACTGTTTTTGTCTTTTTACTCGACTTGAAGTTTCCTTTAGCTGTTGGTTATCAAACAGCGGATAATATTGTTGAACTATATCCGTTTGACCAAACACGGGAGTGTTGTATTGGGCTAGGTCTCCTGGGTGGTGATCAATTACATGGGTCCGTGGGCCGGAGATGGTGACGCATGTAACATACTACTACCCACTCCTTAAACACACAACTATACAATACCACACTCGTCTCGAACCTCAGTCTTTGTTTGAACATTGGACCATGCAGGTAAATGCACAGAAGTAATTCAAAAATAGTATAGGAATATTATCATATCTAGATTTTGACCGAGTTTTTGAGGTTATTGTTTAGATTATGTTCTGACTTGTATATCAGAAAACAATTGTTAACCTACGGGCTATGGTGACCTAGATTTACCATCACGTTTACTTTACACCCCTATGCAGTTTCCACCTAAATTAGAATTTTCTCGCCCTGGTAATAAGTTTTCCAATCCAATGAGAATGCTTTCTCCTCTGTAAAAACATTTCCACCTCAGTGAGAACCTTTTTACCCTCAGGAGGCCTTTTCACTCCATTGAGAACATTATCACATCAGTGAAATGTATTTTACTCCGGTTAACTCGACCAAAAGACTTCACTATTATAAATAGTACTGTTTATCATTGATAATATTAAAAGTAAAAAGGTATTCACTAGGGTGAGAAAGTTCTCACCAAGGTTAAGGTTCTCACAAAATTTAAGACGTCTTCACTAAGTTTTAAATGTTTTCACCGAGGTGAAATGGTTTTAACTGCATGAGGTTTTCATGGAGGTGGAAACTGAATAAGTGGTAAACTCTCACCAAGGTTAAGGTTCTCACAAATTTAAGACGTCTTCACTAAGTTTTAAATGTTTTCACCGAGGTGAAATGGTTTTAACTGCATGAGGTTTTCATGGAGGTGGAAGCTGAATAAGTGGTAAACTCTCACCAAGGTTAAGGTTCTCACAAATTTAAGACGTCTTCACTAAGTTTTAAATGTTTTCACCGAGGTGAAATGGTTTTAACTGCATGAGGTTTTCATGGAGGTGGAAGCTGAATAAGTGGTAAACTCTCACCAAGGTTAAGGTTCTCACAAATTTAAGACGTCTTCACTAAGTTTTAAATGTTTTCACCGAGGTGAAATGGTTTTAACTGCATGAGGTTTTCATGGAGGTGGAAGCTGAATAAGTGGTAAACTCAACGTGATGGCGAATTTGAGCCACCATATATAGGCATTCAATCGAGATATTACATTTTCTACAGATATTTCTTTCTTTTTTGCTTTCTAGACATTGTGCAGGTGGTGATGTGTCTGCTTGTGAGTGGGAAACAGTGAGACATGCATCGTTATGAAAGGAAATGATGGCCATATGCTCCCTCTCTCCCGGTAGCGGACTGCTGTCTGTATCTCTGTTTGACTAAGCTCCTGTGTGTAGTTCGAGTCACGGACGCGTCAATCAGGATTACAGTGTCCCTAAGACACTTGCATGCCCCCTGCACAGAAATCAAATCTCTGGATTTCGGAAACATTAGGAAAAATCAATCATAGTCATCATGTTATATTTTTCATATATTTTTCATATGAGGACTGACTTCTCACCAATGCAGTTAGTTTGAGCGCGGGTTCGATCCCAACCTCGGCAATTTGTCAGATGGTTGGTGGTTTGTTGACAAATCAGGCAAGTGGGTTTTCCGAGTTAAGTTCTTGACTGATATCTTGGCACAATATATGTTGCTGATATGATCTCGAGAGTCAGTTCACAAATAGGATATATTATAGCATTATTATACATTCACTCGGTCTGAGCGATCCATACTTTTGACCAAACATCATACTGTCCACCAATCTTTGACATTGAAGTAATAGACGTGGAATCAATACCCAGTATCAAGTATTCCGAGCAAACAAAACAGGGTCCGCTGTTACAATAGACACTGTATTAACATTGTAACAGGGTCCGCTGTTACAATGCACAATAGACACTGTTGTCTACAAATAAAGCACTTACTCTAACTATAACATTCGAAGCTTGTGTAGCTGGCGTACCTGACATCAACAATCCTACCACCTTAGCTATAATTCCTCCCCAGACGTGTTGTTGTACGTTTCTGGCCGCACATGTGGGTAAAAGTGTTTGTTGTCACGTATCATATCAGGGAAAAGGTGTTTTTTCATTTGCTATCATTATCATTTGTTATCATTTCTCACCATCAACACGGATTCTACCGGAGTTATCTATACCCCCTGAAGAGGATTTGTTTACCTAACAAAACTCCAAACAGTGGTAAGTGACAAAAGTCTCGTGGAAATATCACGATGTTTGTTGCTGGAAGCTCTGGTGCACACATTACATCTGGCCCTGTGTAGTCCATACCACCATCGACCTTTGTTGTCCGATTGTTCACCTACTCAGAAATGTGTGATGCTGCTCCCCGATTTGTTAAATGTTCCTTCACTACCTCACGAATGACTTCTTGCTCATGTAGATGTCATATTAAAGTAGTAAATGTACAATATGCAATAACTGTCGAAATATACAAAAGATATGATACATTGATATCACGTTGATTCTAATTGGGACAATCCAAGCTTCTGCATCATTGCTCCACTAAAGACCCCCCTAATAACGAGTTGATGAAAGAAATCAATCATGGTTGTTAGTCCAGTTGCGAAAATTGAATAAGAATCTGTCTAGATCCTCAGCTCTGTATGAGGTGTGGAGATTCAAGGATTAGCATATCATGTGATTTCACAATTCAACCTGTGTACAAGCTAACACTGAAGCAACAATGTCCATTATATTGGGTTGGCCACTTGATTCTCCACAATAGTGGCAGTAGTGATCTCATTTACAGATTGTTATTATACCTTTAAACCAGCACAAACCTATTCATGGACGTTTGAGGAGTAATGACGAATGCAGATCATGCTCTGGACTTGGTACGAATTAACTGATTGACTCACACAAAAGAATCACTGACATATTTCCAAGGGACGAGATATGTCATGTGGTTTTCATTTCCGAATAGAACACATCCCATGCGAGCTGATCTGCGTTTCGACCATAAACGCATATAATGGGTATGAAACCCGATCTGGAAAGGTTAGCAATGTAACAGATTTTATACCGTGTATATAATGGTAGTGGCCATATAGAAATTTGAAAGAATGGTATTTTTACCCATTTTGTATTTCATGGACCTCATTAAACCCGGTCTTTGTTTATTATGTATCATTATTGTGCTACGAATTCAGGTCTATATTCAAATTGAAATATATCTTCGTCGATATCAATATTCCACATAACAAATTACGAGAGCCTAATACGCAGAAAAAACTTATTGGAAGGCCAAGTATGGAAGGCCAAGTATGTCAAACCAAATCTGATACATTTACCGTAATAGCAACAAAGATCGAACGTCTACACTTTGTTCTATGGGGTGTCCACATATATTATGTGTCTAACTGTTGTTCAAAACAGGCATGGTGATTTATGGTGACAGGAAATGCAGCCGTCAGTAAGGTAGGTCTACCTACATACAGGTGCAATTGACGGAATATGGACAATACATTACAAGCCGTTTCATTTATACATTTATTAGTACAAACCCTCGAAGCAACTGCCAAAGTAACGATTCATAATACATGGGTGCTGCACATTCATGGAAGCCACGGGAGACAATCGTCTGTAACACGCGAGTGCCGTGACTTCCATACGGATAATTCATAGCACATAATATATATTACACAGAAAGGAACAATGAGCTAAATGACGGATAACTTTGTATATACATGGCAAAAAAGATGATGAAGGACCATGCTCTGGTAAGATTACTAATAGTAATTACAAAGTGATACTAAGGTATTTCATTGCAACTAGGTCAAAGTGTAATGTGCTCCAGGATTAGTGGTTAAGAAGACTCCCATCAAGACTAAACTTAACTTCAAGCTACTGACGTGAGATCGTGAAACAGCCGAGGTTCAAAGAGTGTATACAGCATTCAAAAACCAAGAATACATAATAGGCATATAAAAGAGTGAAACATTATACGGTTAACATGTACTCGTAGATAACACTGGTTTATGAGCTCAGGAGATGGTTTGAAAGTCTTCTTTTGAGGATGGCTTTTGACAAGGACGTCCTGATAATTTCATCAAGTGTTAGCCAATCATAGCAAGGGCATGAATATAGATAGCTTCTTTTCATAATTTCATAATTTACCCGCGGCGGCTGGGGGTCAGTACTGTGACGCGTATTGTGTCCATGAGTACTACCATGCACAGTACTGTACTGTCAAAAATGTTAAGTAATGCATCAGGTAGATCATTCAGACAAAAACGTTCGCAAAGAATACCCATTATGATATTCAATTTATAGATATCGCTTAGTTTCAACAAGCCTAAATGTTTAAAGAGAGGATATGTGGAATTATATCTTGCACCTGTAATTGCTAAAAACTTACAAAATCCAAAAACTTTGTGTGGTCAAAAATGTAATACCCTTCATTATAATTTCCTCCACCAGGGAGGAACCTTGACCATGAAATATTTTGTGGCAGTTGCCTTTCAAGTCCAGCCTGAGCAACAAGGAGCAAGTTTTCTTCACTGCTTGACTTTTTAACTCAAATAAAAATTGTTTCTGCAAATGTACCTTGCTGTATTGCCTATAAGCAGTAGTGTTGGAAATGGCTGATGGAAATACTGCACCCGAAGTCTTAAACCTGCAGGACTGGTTCCAGGAATATGAGTTGTCTGCTGACACACTGCTGACAAACAACATCAGAAATAATCAGAAAGGAGTTCAGCAAATCCCTGCCTGTTGCCCAGCACCTGATGTTGCAGGATGCTGTGGAAGCCCTACAGTCATGTACTGCCAGAGAGAAACCTGCCATGACAGCCCCAGAGACACCAGTCGCACAGACCAGGGAAGCTGTGGCAACATCCTTGTCTGCATCGAGTGCTTCAGCATTGACTCCATCCACGTCGTCTCCACCAGGCACCGCTGCTCTCCAGGATTAGTTGGACAAGGGTCAGAGCCTGTCTGTGTCTGACCTGATGGGGATCTGGTCTATGAAGCAGGTTGATAACACTGGATAAGTGGGTCGAACAGTTCCGGCTTACCAGGCGGTAGTGGCGGGGCTCTCAGTAGATGCTTTGGATGGTTCGAGGACCTGCTTCATAGACCAGATCCCCATCAGGTCAGACAAATTCCACTGAGCGAGGGATAGAATATGGTGTTATTATAAAGAACATACTGCCGTCTATCATATAGGTAGCTCTTGAACCACTCCAAGGCAAGACCGCGAATACCATAGTACTGGAGCTTATCCAATAGAAGGTTATGATTAATAGTGTCAAATGCCTTGGAGAGGCCTAGGAACACCGCAATGCACTTTTCACCTTTATCAATGGCGGGAAATACATTGGCAATGAAGTCCACAAGGGCGTCGATTGTTGATCGTTTGGGTCTGAAGCCACATGGCCTTTCATATAAGATTGAATTTCGCGTGACAAATGAATAGAGACGTTTGTGGAATGTTTTCTCGACGATTTTGGATATGTTCGAAAAAAGTGAGATTGGTCTATAATTTGTGAATTGATCTTTCGACTTAGACTTGTAAATAGGAATGACACGTGCCAACTTAGTAGAGTCCGGTACTGACCCTTTTTCAAACGATAAGTTGATCAATAAAAAAGGTCTCATTCAGTCAATTTCACATGCTTGATATAAAATATAGTTTTCAATAAAAATATTGCCTGTGTTCGAAGGCAATTGCTTTAAGGAGCCTGAGCTGCGTCTAAAAGATTTCATTATTTATCAGTGAAAAATATTTAAATTATTTTTAGATATATTAAATATTAAAAATATCTACAAATTTGAATTATTATGAAGCTGATTTCGTCGAGCATCTGTAAACTGATTCGATAGGGGCCCTCAGCTTTGGTCCTGATTTCTCCCGTTCATGGAATGCTCTGTTTATTACAGAAGCATAGAAGGGCCACGGGAGAAGCTCGATAATATCGACTTATATGTCGATTATATCAACTTAGTATCTCGATAATATCGACTTAAACGTGGGATAGGCACAGGAAGGAAAGGCCACCTATGAAACTTCCCGACTTATTGACTAACTATCTCGATATTATCGACTTAAAACTGACAACAGACACAGGATTACATTTTATTTTTTTTCGTCGAGCATCTGTAAACTGATTCGATATGGCCTCTCAGCTTCGGTCCTGATTTCTCCCGTTCATGGAATGCTCTGTTTATTACAGAAGCATAGAAGGGCCACGGGATATTATTTTTTCTGTAATTTCCGACTTAGTATTTCGATAATATCGACTCAGAATCTCGATAATATCAACTTAGTATCTCGATAGTATCGACTTAAACGTGGGATAGGCACAGGAAGAAAAGGCCACCTATGAAACTTCCCGACTTATCGACTAACTATCTCGATATTATCGACTTAAAACTGACAACAGATACAGGATTAGATTTTATTTTTTTCAAATCCCCGAATCGTTAATATCGACTTATTATCTCGAAGGTATCGACTTATTAACTCGATGTTCACTCCAACGTCTCGGATGTCAACATATCAACATTTCTTTGTCATGTGGCAAGATTGTGTATAGATTTTAAGTGCAAATCAATTGAAACCGTGTTATCTTTAAAATGCACAGGTATTGATTTAAGAAACTTCTGCCTTACTTTTGTCAAGAATTTGTAGTTTGTATTCTTCCTAGATGTAGGGTTTTTGCGCGGAAAGGAGCTAGGTGGAAGCAGGCAGAAGCATCACATCGCCCTGCAAATTCCCAGGTAAAGTATCTTATTGTTTTAAAGGGTTCAAACCTTGTTCAATTTTAGTTCATATCTTGATCATTTCTCTTGATATTTAATGAATATTTTATCAGATACTTTGCATATATTCAGGCAGATGAAATATGATATTAACGAAGTCTTTTTCAAATTAGTATATGGATGCAGTTAATAGATTAAACAAATGTGAATTACATATCGTACACTAAGCATCACAGGTAGTTTCATATCTACAGTTAGTGTACATATGCGTGATCAATAACGTGATCCAATTCAAGTTTCCTATAGATATTCACGTCAGTTTGATTTTCATTGCAGATGACGTAGAACGGGTGATACAGAACATGCCAGTTTAAACATCACATTTACATCACGTTTTGAGGTAAACCTAAAAACAAGCAGTATGTTATTGTTTCATGATGAGTAATCTAACTATGATAAACAAATAAACCCTGTATGATAATCGGATTCGACCTCAATTTCCCAAACAAAGCAGCCTTTTGGTCATGTATAGAACCCACTCACCAATTTTCAACGAAATCCATTCCGGAATTGCTTAGCTATACCCCCAAATGATATAAACAAGTAATAGGCTGATAAGGCATGAACGCTCATGCACCCTCAGTGGGTGTCATTGAGTGGCGTTAGCCATCCCATATGATATACTGTAATTGTGTTCCCATTCATCATTGGGGGAACTTTTCCACGGGTAAACCGATTGTTGCGAGTTAAGCCGAAGATGACAGTAATCATAGAATGTCACAAACTCACAATAAAATAAAACGAAGTTGCAAATATCGAAAAGGGAAACAGTCACCAAAGTCATTTATGGAAATTGCAACTGAAGTCACTTTTTGCCAAAAAAAGGGCAAAAACCACTGCTAAAATCTTCATACACATACACTTCTTCCATAGGGCGATAGACAGATCGAGGGAAGAATAGCTCGAATTTGAGTTTCTCCTGTAATCATTATTAGCAAACTATGGTCAATAGGTTTGGTAGATATTTGTTTCTCCCCAAATCGGTCGCGTGAAACATTTATATTTGATTTGTGCATATTCGTCATGCACATATCATATTTCTTGGGGTTTTATTTGACACCAATATCAGTGACCATGGTTTTGGTGTTCATTTATCCATAAACATTGGAATTAATCGCATTCGTCCAGCATGGGATTGTGTGATGGCAACGACTTTTAGAACAAATATTGCTGCGATGTTCGAGACACTATATCTATCATTTCCGAGCTCACATATTCCACAACTTCTCTTCTGAATAAAGCTAGTATTGTTATGTACATGTGGGCGAAAATTTATTTCTTATAGTGGGCGATTCAACTCCCAAGATGGAGGCTCATGCGTTGATATCCAAGATGGATGCTCATGCGTTGATATATAGCCTAATATAGAAAAAGAATCCGACCGAACATTGGAGTTCATGCGAAACTTGCGCTATGATGATGATGGAGTACGACATTGAAAATGCTAAATACATTCAAGTGATGAGTGTGCTGTGTGTTATTTAATCATATGGAAGATTGTTCAATCGGCAACTATGTATGACATGAAGGTTTCACAGAATTGCTATTATCAGAAACCTTGAACGTGTTTTCTTTGCTCAGGTTAATCAATTTTTCATCATACTGCTTATTACCCTAGACTTTTCTTGGCCTTTTACTTGAGTTGATGTTCCCTTCTGTTGTTGGTTATCAAACAGCGGATAATATTGTTGAACTAGATCCGTTTAACCAAACACATGGGAGTGTTGTATTGGGCTGAATCGGGTTAGTGAGCACGGTCGTGTCTCCCGGGTGGCGATCTATTACATGGGTACGTTGGCCGGGGATGGTAATGCACGTAACATACTACTACTCCACAATTATACAATATCACACACGTCTCGGACCTCAGTCTTTGTTTGAATATAGGACCATGTGACTGAATGCACACTAGTAATACAAGACTAATGTAGGAATTATATCATATGTATATTATACATTATATTATCCACAAATCTGTGATTTTGGAGTACCTTGCACGAGGGACTCCGTTGTCTACATTGGAAAGCCTAGCCCTCTCGTCATCCGTTCGTTTTATCAACACATTCTTTATCTATAGCATTTGAAGCTCGTGTATCTGGCGTACATTAACAAACCTACCAATATCGCTATAATTCCATCCCAAACATGTTGTTGTGTAAGTTTTTGGCCGCACATGTGGCTACAACTGTTTGTTGTGGAGTCAGAACTGGTGGCACGTCGTGTAAGAGGTGTTATTGTTTGGTTCTTGCCATCCACATGGATCCTTCCGGAGTTATTTGTACCCCCTGAAGAGGATTTGTTTATCTACCAAAACTCCAAACAGTGGTAAGTGACAAAGGTCTCGTGGAAATATCACGATGTTTGTTGCTGGAAGCTCTGGTGCACACATTACATCTGGCCCTGTGTAGTCCGTACCACCACCGACCTTTTGGTCCGATTGTTTACCTACTCAGAAATGTCTGATGTTGCTCCCCGACTTGTCAAATGTACCTTCACTACCTCACGAATGGCTTCTTGCTCATGTAGATGTCATATTGATTCAGTAGCATTGCAGTGTAGTAAAAGCAAATATGCAATAACTGTCGAAAATGCAGAAGAAATGACACGTTGATATCAAGTTGATATTAAGTGGGAAAACCCAAGCTTGTGCATCGCTGCTCCACTAAAGCCCGTCCTTATAACGAACCAATGAACGAAATCAATTATGCTTGTGTGTCCAGTTGCAAACAAAATAAATAAGAGCTTGCCTTTATCCTCTACTCTGTGTGAGGTGTGACAACCAGCAATGTAATCATCCACCGTACCTCGTTTCTCCACTAAGGCACTCCTTGAGGATCCAATGATTAGCATATCATGTGATTCCACAATCAAACATGTGTACAAACTAACACTGAAGCGACAATGTACTTTTCTGGTCACTTGATCCTCCACAGTAGTGGCAGTAATGATCTCATTTAATGCGAAAGATTGTTATTACACCATTATACCAGCTTGAACCTACTCATGGACGTTCGAGGAGTTATGACGAATGCAGATCATCCTCTAAACTCGGTACGAAATAATTGATTGATTCCCGCAAAAGACTCACTGATATATTTCCAAGAGACGAGATATGTCATGTGGTATTTACTTCCCAATAAAACACAGTCCAGCGAGGTGATCTGCGTTTGGACGATAAACACATATAACATATGTGGGTATGAAACCCGAACTGGAAATGTTAGCAATGTAAGAGATTTCATACCGTGTAAAGATGTCAACAGCAGCGTAGAAATTTGAAAGAATTTTTTTTATCCATGTTGTATTTCATGCTTCTCAATAAACCCAGTCTTCGTGTTATTACTGTTTATTATATACTTGTGTATGTGGGTAGAACTACTTTACTAATAGCTGCATTTCCTGACACCATGCTTTATACCTGTTCTGAACAACATTTATTAGGTCCAATCTTCATACTTGTTCTGACCCCAAAGGCCCGCTTTTGTTGCTGTTCTGGTAAACGTATTAGGTTTGGATGTACATACTTGGCTCTACAGTAATTTTTTTCTGCACACTAAGCTGTATCAATTTGCTATTCAGAATATTCATATTTACAAAGATATATTTCAATTTGAATATACAACCGGCAGTAACACGGAGGCACCAAGCTAATTTATGAAAATTCATAAAAAAAGTCCTATCAGGAAGCTGCCATGGCATAATCTATATATATATAGAAAAGGAATCTGACCGGCGAACATTGATGAGTCTATGACCAAACTTGCACCATCAGGATCAGATAGTGTATAAAATGAATTAAGTTGTTTCTAGATAAACTGTAGGCAGGGTGGAATGTTTGCAGTATTTCTGGTTCAAAAATATGTCATTATTTGCATTTACAATAAAGTAAGAGGAATACAGATATTACCAATGCAGAGTTATGATGGAGTACGACATTGTTTATGCTGAATGCGTTTAAGTAATTAGTGTGCTGTGTATTATTTAATCAAATGGAAGCTTGTTCAGTTGGGAATTATGTAAGACAAAAAGGTTGTACACGAATGTTATTATCAGTAACTTAAAACGTGTTTTCTTTGCTCACGTTAATCAGTTTTTCATCATACTGCTTATTACCTCAAACTGTTTTTGTCTTTTTACTCGACTTGAAGTTTCCTTTAGCTGTTGGTTATCAAACAGCGGATAATATTGTTGAACTGTATCCGTTTGACCAAACACGGGAGTGTTGTATTGGGCTGGGTCTCCTGGGTGGTGATCAATTACATGGGTCCGTGGGCCGGAGATGGTGACGCATGTAACATACTACTACCCACTCCTTGAACACACAATTATACAACACCACACTCGTCTCGAACCTCAGTCTTTGTTTGAATATTGGACCATGTGGGTAAATGCACAGAGGTAATTCAAAAACAGTGTAGGAATATTGTCATATCTAGATTTTGACAGAGTTTTTTAGGTTTATTGTTTAAATTATAATCTGACTTATATATCAGAAAGCAATTGTTTACCTACGGGCTATGGTGACCTAGATTTACCATCATGTTTACTTTACACCCCTATGCAGTTTCCACCTTAATGAGAATTTTCTCGCCCTGGTAATAAGTTTTCCAATCCAATGAGAATGCTTTCTCCTCTGTAAGAACATTTCCACCTCAATGAGAACCTTCTTACCCTCAGGAGGCCTTTTCACTCCATTGAGAACATTCTCATCTCAGTGAAATGTATTTTACTCCAGGTAACTCGACCATAAGACTTCACAATAGTACTGTTTATCATTAATAATATTAATAATAAAGTACGAGGATATTCACCAGGGTGAGAAAGTTCTCACCGAGGTTAAGGTTCTCACAAAATTTAAGAAGTGTTCACTAAGTTTTGAATGTTTTCACCGAGGTGAAATGGTTTTAACTGCATGAGGTTTTCATGGAGGTGGAAACCGAATAAGTGGTAAACTCAACGTGATGGCGAATTTGAGCCACCATATATAGGCATTCAATCGAGATAATACATTTTCTACAGATATTTGTTTTTGCTTTCTAGACATTGTGCAGGTGGTGATGTGTCTGTTTGTGAGTGGGAAACAGTAAGACATACATCGTTATGAAAGGAAATGATGGCCATGTGCTCCCTCTCTCCCGGTAGCGGACTGCTGTCTGTATCTCAGTATGACTGAGCTCATGTGTGTAGTGCGAGTCACGGACACGTCACTCAGGATTGCAGTGTCCCTAAGACACTTGCATGCCTCGTGCACAGAAATCAAACTCTGGATTTCGTAAACACTGAAATACATCAATCATAGTCATCATGTGATATTTCCCTCACCGGGGTAATAACCTCACCATGTTCTACCAGAAAAAAAGGCAGAGTAGAGTGTCTGGTTAGCTTAGTTCATATGTGGGCTGACTTCTCAACAATGCAGTTAGTTTGGGCGCGGGTTCGATCCCAACCTTGGCAATTTGTCAGATGGTTGGTGGATTGTTGACAAATCAGGCAAGTGGGTTTTCCGAGTTAAGTTCTTGACTGATATCTTGGTACAATATATCTTTGCTGACATGATCTTGAGAGTCAGTTCACAAATATCAGATTTTTTGGACAACAAAAATACATTTATCGAAAGTAATGTTGAATCCTAATTTATCTTAACATCCGACACGATCCCATTCGGTGTAATTCCACTTATCTCTCGCTTTGTTTTCATAGCCTCGTTTTCATTTCCTTTGTTGTATCAGTTTAATTCACTCCATCACGATTGTGTACCTTCGGATTATTCATTGTCTAATTTCTGTAATTTGTCCACGATATCATCACAGTTTTCTTCATATACACGATTATGTATCATGCCCTTGAATGGCGACGGAAGTTGTGATATTTGGACACAGTTTAGTGCGTAATTTACGTGACTTTTGTGTTAGAAGTGGACAAGATAATTTGGATTTGGACCGCGCCCAATTCCGTGTGTTTTTCCATGGCCGAGGCGGCCTATCTTTGCGGACCATTCATGAAGAAGTTGACGTTGTTTGTCACCTTCAACCCGATGCTATAGTTTTGGATATTGGTTCTAACGATTTGGATGTGAGAGCACAGACTCATCCAGAAACAGTTGCTTTCAAAGTTGTGTCATTCGCGAGACAATTGAAGCGGATAACCGGGGCGCACATCGTTTATGTGGTGCAGGCTTATCACAGACGACACCCAAGGCGAAGGGATTATGAGGAAGTCTTGCCTATTTTCAATGACTGTCTTCGAAACTTTTGTTGCCAGTTCCCTACGGACTTAAAATACTGGCCACACAGGAACCTTCACAACAACTGGCCGAATCATTTGGCCCGTGATGGCGTGCACCTGAATTCCGAAGGAAATAGGCGCTATTACAGATCGTTGCGGGGGGCTGCCCTTCGTGCTGGTTGCTACGTAGCTGCGTTGAATCGACGCCCCACAAACCCCGCACACTCCCACCGGCAGCGACCTTGACTCCTGCAGTATTCGGCAGGTGACTTTGTTTTAGGTTTATGTGCCTTAATTCGGGGCTTATATAACGTTACGAGTAGCATTATTCTGCTCTTAGTTATGTAACATTATCAATTGCCCCGTACATATATATTTATTCTACATCTTAAGCAACGACATCCTATGTTTAGATATAGCCCATATAGCTTGCATTGTTTTGCCGCATTGTGTGTGTTACTGTCAGAATTTTAAAGGGCTCTAGCATTACCTAACAAGGTATTTGCATGTTTTGTCAGCGTGGTAGTTGATCTCTGATCATCTGTTGACAGTTTTCATGCCCTGTTTGCCTGTCAGTTTGTCACAGTTACATGCGGTTTGTGTTATCACACCAAGTATAGCTTGTACATTACGCACCTAACGTGTGATTACGGCTAATCCCCTTTTGCAGCTATTTTGGTTTAGGGTGTTGTTTGCTCTATGTTTATCATGCGACTCATCAGTATAGATAAAGTGTATTACGATGCTCGCTTAATTAAATAATATCTATCCATATTTTACCATGGTATGTCTCAAATGACGTCTTTGGACCTGGATGATTCCTGTTTCAATCAATTTGTTTTTCCAGGCAGGATGCCGAAGACAAAGACGCCACGTCTGGTCTCTCACAGGGTGAGACGACCATCATCTCGCCGCCAAGGCTCGAGCAAACAGACCGCAGCGCCACAGGGTGTTGCAGCTGCACAGGGTGTGGCTGCCGATCCCCTACCGGCTGCCTCGGTGTCCCCAGATGCATCGCTGGTTTCCGCAATCACTGCCCAGGTCCTTCAGCAGCTCCAGGCTTCCGATAATAAAGGACTCCATACTCCGGCGCCATCGTCATCTGCAGCCCAAGTTGTCAATCATCAGCAACAGAGGCCAGTTTCCGAAGATACATCCGATGAGGAGATGTCGACGGGACAGGAAGCTTACTCCGTGCCCGCACATTCAGTTACTGGGGTCATCAATGAGATACTGGATGGTGAGTGTCAGGAACACGCTCCTCCTGAGGATGTATCTTTCAGGTCCGCCAGTACCCCTCTGGGTTCCTCATGCCCACTCAAAATCAAGAAAGCCATATGGGCTGGCGAGTATGTCGACCTCCACACCTTGGTCAAGGACCAACCGGATCAGCCTATATCATTCACGGTGACTCAACAGAATGGTCAACCATCGATTGCTGTGAAATCTGGCTCAACTGCAAAACAGTTCTCAAATATCAATGATTGGACGGACTCTATTCTTGTTCTCGGCGCAATTGTGACGGAGAGGTTCCCTGAACAAGGCCCAGCCTTTTTCAAATACATCCGTTCTGTCCGAGACCTTCAAGCAAAGTGCCAAAACACGGGTTGGAGTTACTACGATGTCCAGTTCCGAAAGCTCAAGTCGAAGATGGGCTGGTCATGGGACTTCATCAATTGGGAACTCTATTTCTCTGCTTTAACACAACCTCAACCTGCCAACAGCAGGGGCACTCAGCAAAAGAAACGAAACCAGTCCTTTCGCATCCCAAGGGGCTTCTGTTTCACTCATCATCGATCAAACAGTTGCTCCGAACCCAAGTGCCGTTACAAACACCAATGCTTCATCTGCAACAAGGCTACCCACTCAGCAAAAACCTGCAAGTCACCTCCACCAAGTGACAACTCCAATCAACGCTAACGAATTGGCCCATGTGCTCCGGGGCTATGATTCTGCAGAGATTTCATTTCTTGTAGAGGGGTTCACATTTGGATTTCGGATCCCAGCCGATCTTTCGCGACCTCCAGTTCAGTCAGAAAACCACCTGTCTTCAAAACGTCATTCTTCCGTAATTGAACAGTACATTGAAAATGAACTTCTCCTTGGGAGACTTTCTGGCCCATATGACTCGCCCCCCTGTGAAAACCTGTTCGTGTCTCCCATTACTGCTGTTCCAAAAAAAGAATCTGGCAAATATAGAATGATACACGATCTGAGCTTCCCCCAGGATAAGTCTGTGAACGATTCTATAAACAGAGATGATGCTGCCGTTCAATATGAAACATTTGGACATTTGGACACTGTCGTTTCACTGATCCCTACCTGTGGCACAGGGTGTTACATTGCAAAAACCGGTGTTCAGACTGCATTTCGAATCATCCCAATTCACCCTTCTTGTCACCACTTATTGGGATTTAAATGGAATGACTTGATTTATATAGATAAATGTCTTCCAATGGGCTGTCGTTCCTCGTGTCAACTCTTCGAACGATTTAGCTCAGCAGTACAATGGGCACTCAAAAACAATTATTCCGTTCATACCATGTCTCATATACTAGACGATTTCATATTTGTGGCTACAAATCAGTCCACATGCCGGACATACTTGGAAACATTCATGTCTGTTTCACGGAAAATTGGCTTACGTATCAAGGCGGAAAAGACAGTATTACCAACAACAACAGCGGTAGTACATGGCATAGAAGTTGACACTATAAATATGGAGGCGCGCCTCCCAAGTGATAAACTGTCCAAAATCCGTGACTTGTTGTTAACACTTCACAAATCACACAAGACCACTCTTCGTCACCTTCAGTCGGTTATTGGCTTACTGAACTTTGCTTGCCGGGTTATCGTCCCCGGGCATGCCTTTCTGCGACGTCTGATCTCGCTCACCAAAGGATGCACAAAACCGCATCACCACATCCGCCTTAACGTTAACCGCGAAGCACGCGCAGACGTGGAAGCGTGGCTTGTTTTCATTAACGATCACAACGGAAAAACACTTCTCGCACAAAGACGATGGCTGAGCTCCACTAAGCTCGCCTTCTATACGGACTCGGCTGCTTCGCAGGGCTTCGCAGCAATCTTCGGCTCAAAGTGGTTCAACGGACCATGGCCAAATGAATGGAGATCTATGTCCATTGCATTCCTAGAATTGTTCCCTATTGTCACTGCCGTAGATATTTGGGCCTACACTGTACACACAATGTAGTTTGTTCTACACTGACAATATGTCTATCGTTGATGTCATTGTAAAACAATCTTCACGAGACTCTGCTATTATGTACCTTGTTCGACGATTGGTTGTTCTATGCCTAAAGTTTAACATTTTGTTTTCAGCTACCCACATTCCTGGAAAACATAATGTGTTGAGTGATTTCCCTTCACGACTCCAGGTGAAGAGGGCGCAAGCCTTGGCTCCGTGGCTCAACACCCAACCGGAGGTACTCCCAGCACGAGTCCTGCCAAGCAATATACAGCTGAAGAAATCTAGCTGCAGCCTTCACCGACAGCTCGCGGGCAGCCTACTCCCGGGCTATCAGATCGGTCTACTCATACTTGAAGGCAGCATCCCCGTCTAGACTGTTTCCTACATCCCCTGTCCAGTTGATGCAATATATCACCCATGCAGTATCGTCCGGTCTGGCTCCTTCAACAGTGACGTCTCAGATGTCAGCCATTGCCTTCCTACATAAAATAGCAAACCAGTCCGATCCAACCCAAGCCTACATCATTAAAAAGATGTTAGTTGGTGCTCGTAATCTGAAGTCTAAACTGGATGTTCGCCTCCCTCTACAGTTGGAATCTCTTCACTTACTTGTCCAGTCACTCCCGCACACGACTAAGTCGCAATTCCATTCCATCTTGTTGAAGTCAATGTATTTGCTAGCATATGCAGCCTTCCTTAGGATCGGTGAATTTACTTCATCACCTGATAACAACCACACCATTCAATTCAGGGACATCACATTCATGTCAAAGAAACATCAGTACGTTGCTGTTCACCTGACAATGTCCAGCTTCAAACACAGTCATAACTCCCGCCCTATCACTCTCAGAATCCACGTCCAGGGGGGAGATATGTGTCCAGTCATGGCACTTCTCAATTACATCAGGAAGCGTGGAAATATGTCAGGCCCTTTGTTCATTTTCCCGGATGGCTCGCCGGTCTCCCGTAGTTATTTTATGGCTCAGTTCCGAATGTCTCTATCGTGGGCGGGGCTGGACCCCAACAAATATAAAGGACATTCCTTCAGAATTGGGGCAGCTACGACTGCTGCCTTACGCGGAGCCTCCGAGTCCCAAATCGAGGCCATGGGCAGATGGAAGTCAAAAGCATACAAACGCTACATACGCATCCCAACCATAGCTGTTTGATTGGGATTCCCCAACAGGGTTGGGTTTCCCGTTTTCGTGTGCATACTGTTTGTAGTATAGTCAAAAGCGTACACACGCTACATACCCATCTCAACAATAGCTGTTTGACTGGGATTCCCCAACAGGGTTGGGTTTCCCGTGTGCATACTGTTTGTAGGGTAATGTTGTCGGTGGGGTGTCTGATTGTGGCCGTTTTTCCCACCGTTCATTATATCTGTGTACATATGTTTTGATATTTTTGTTCTCGTTTGTCCATTATTCTAGAGTATATTTATCATGTATATATGTTCACAATTGTATTGTTTGTACCATGTCATTACTTGTCTTATATTTTCATCTATTCAATATCGTTTTCTTGTCAATAATAAATTGACCATATTCAATCAAATTTGGTATTTCATTCAACATTTCATTTTGCATAAATCAGATTTTTTGGACAACAAAAATACATTTATCGAAAGTAATGTTGAATCCTAATTTATCTTAACATCCGACACGATCCCATTCGGTGTAATTCCACTTATCTCTCGCTTTGTTTTCATAGCCTCGTTTTCATTTCCTTTGTTGTATCAGTTTAATTCACTCCATCACGATTGTGTACCTTCGGATTATTCATTGTCTAATTTCTGTAATTTGTCCACGATATCATCACAGTTTTCTTCATATACACGATTATGTATCATGCCCTTGAATGGCGACGGAAGTTGTGATATTTGGACACAGTTTAGTGCGTAATTTACGTGACTTTTGTGTTAGAAGTGGACAAGATAATTTGGATTTGGACCGCGCCCAATTCCGTGTGTTTTTCCATGGCCGAGGCGGCCTATCTTTGCGGACCATTCATGAAGAAGTTGACGTTGTTTGTCACCTTCAACCCGATGCTATAGTTTTGGATATTGGTTCTAACGATTTGGATGTGAGAGCACAGACTCATCCAGAAACAGTTGCTTTCAAAGTTGTGTCATTCGCGAGACAATTGAAGCGGATAACCGGGGCGCACATCGTTTATGTGGTGCAGGCTTATCACAGACGACACCCAAGGCGAAGGGATTATGAGGAAGTCTTGCCTATTTTCAATGACTGTCTTCGAAACTTTTGTTGCCAGTTCCCTACGGACTTAAAATACTGGCCACACAGGAACCTTCACAACAACTGGCCGAATCATTTGGCCCGTGATGGCGTGCACCTGAATTCCGAAGGAAATAGGCGCTATTACAGATCGTTGCGGGGGGCTGCCCTTCGTGCTGGTTGCTACGTAGCTGCGTTGAATCGACGCCCCACAAACCCCGCACACTCCCACCGGCAGCGACCTTGACTCCTGCAGTATTCGGCAGGTGACTTTGTTTTAGGTTTATGTGCCTTAATTCGGGGCTTATATAACGTTACGAGTAGCATTATTCTGCTCTTAGTTATGTAACATTATCAATTGCCCCGTACATATATATTTATTCTACATCTTAAGCAACGACATCCTATGTTTAGATATAGCCCATATAGCTTGCATTGTTTTGCCGCATTGTGTGTGTTACTGTCAGAATTTTAAAGGGCTCTAGCATTACCTAACAAGGTATTTGCATGTTTTGTCAGCGTGGTAGTTGATCTCTGATCATCTGTTGACAGTTTTCATGCCCTGTTTGCCTGTCAGTTTGTCACAGTTACATGCGGTTTGTGTTATCACACCAAGTATAGCTTGTACATTACGCACCTAACGTGTGATTACGGCTAATCCCCTTTTGCAGCTATTTTGGTTTAGGGTGTTGTTTGCTCTATGTTTATCATGCGACTCATCAGTATAGATAAAGTGTATTACGATGCTCGCTTAATTAAATAATATCTATCCATATTTTACCATGGTATGTCTCAAATGACGTCTTTGGACCTGGATGATTCCTGTTTCAATCAATTTGTTTTTCCAGGCAGGATGCCGAAGACAAAGACGCCACGTCTGGTCTCTCACAGGGTGAGACGACCATCATCTCGCCGCCAAGGCTCGAGCAAACAGACCGCAGCGCCACAGGGTGTTGCAGCTGCACAGGGTGTGGCTGCCGATCCCCTACCGGCTGCCTCGGTGTCCCCAGATGCATCGCTGGTTTCCGCAATCACTGCCCAGGTCCTTCAGCAGCTCCAGGCTTCCGATAATAAAGGACTCCATACTCCGGCGCCATCGTCATCTGCAGCCCAAGTTGTCAATCATCAGCAACAGAGGCCAGTTTCCGAAGATACATCCGATGAGGAGATGTCGACGGGACAGGAAGCTTACTCCGTGCCCGCACATTCAGTTACTGGGGTCATCAATGAGATACTGGATGGTGAGTGTCAGGAACACGCTCCTCCTGAGGATGTATCTTTCAGGTCCGCCAGTACCCCTCTGGGTTCCTCATGCCCACTCAAAATCAAGAAAGCCATATGGGCTGGCGAGTATGTCGACCTCCACACCTTGGTCAAGGACCAACCGGATCAGCCTATATCATTCACGGTGACTCAACAGAATGGTCAACCATCGATTGCTGTGAAATCTGGCTCAACTGCAAAACAGTTCTCAAATATCAATGATTGGACGGACTCTATTCTTGTTCTCGGCGCAATTGTGACGGAGAGGTTCCCTGAACAAGGCCCAGCCTTTTTCAAATACATCCGTTCTGTCCGAGACCTTCAAGCAAAGTGCCAAAACACGGGTTGGAGTTACTACGATGTCCAGTTCCGAAAGCTCAAGTCGAAGATGGGCTGGTCATGGGACTTCATCAATTGGGAACTCTATTTCTCTGCTTTAACACAACCTCAACCTGCCAACAGCAGGGGCACTCAGCAAAAGAAACGAAACCAGTCCTTTCGCATCCCAAGGGGCTTCTGTTTCACTCATCATCGATCAAACAGTTGCTCCGAACCCAAGTGCCGTTACAAACACCAATGCTTCATCTGCAACAAGGCTACCCACTCAGCAAAAACCTGCAAGTCACCTCCACCAAGTGACAACTCCAATCAACGCTAACGAATTGGCCCATGTGCTCCGGGGCTATGATTCTGCAGAGATTTCATTTCTTGTAGAGGGGTTCACATTTGGAAAAGACAGTATTACCAACAACAACAGCGGTAGTACATGGCATAGAAGTTGACACTATAAATATGGAGGCGCGCCTCCCAAGTGATAAACTGTCCAAAATCCGTGACTTGTTGTTAACACTTCACAAATCACACAAGACCACTCTTCGTCACCTTCAGTCGGTTATTGGCTTACTGAACTTTGCTTGCCGGGTTATCGTCCCCGGGCGTGCCTTTCTGCGACGTCTGATCTCGCTCACCAAAGGATGCACAAAACCGCATCACCACATCCGCCTTAACGTTAACCGCGAAGCACGCGCAGACGTGGAAGCGTGGCTTGTTTTCATTAACGATCACAACGGAAAAACACTTCTCGCACAAAGACGATGGCTGAGCTCCACTAAGCTCGCCTTCTATACGGACTCGGCTGCTTCGCAGGGCTTCGCAGCAATCTTCGGCTCAAAGTGGTTCAACGGACCATGGCCAAATGAATGGAGATCTATGTCCATTGCATTCCTAGAATTGTTCCCTATTGTCACTGCCGTAGATATTTGGGCCTACACTGTACACACAATGTAGTTTGTTCTACACTGACAATATGTCTATCGTTGATGTCATTGTAAAACAATCTTCACGAGACTCTGCTATTATGTACCTTGTTCGACGATTGGTTGTTCTATGCCTAAAGTTTAACATTTTGTTTTCAGCTACCCACATTCCTGGAAAACATAATGTGTTGAGTGATTTCCCTTCACGACTCCAGGTGAAGAGGGCGCAAGCCTTGGCTCCGTGGCTCAACACCCAACCGGAGGTACTCCCAGCACGAGTCCTGCCAAGCAATATACAGCTGAAGAAATCTAGCTGCAGCCTTCACCGACAGCTCGCGGGCAGCCTACTCCCGGGCTATCAGATCGGTCTACTCATACTTGAAGGCAGCATCCCCGTCTAGACTGTTTCCTACATCCCCTGTCCAGTTGATGCAATATATCACCCATGCAGTATCGTCCGGTTTGGCTCCTTCAACAGTGACGTCTCAGATGTCAGCCATTGCCTTCCTACATAAAATAGCAAACCAGTCCGATCCAACCCAAGCCTACATCATTAAAAAGATGTTAGTTGGTGCTCGTAATCTGAAGTCTAAACTGGATGTTCGCCTCCCTCTACAGTTGGAATCTCTTCACTTACTTGTCCAGTCACTCCCGCACACGACTAAGTCGCAATTCCATTCCATCTTGTTGAAGTCAATGTATTTGCTAGCATATGCAGCCTTCCTTAGGATCGGTGAATTTACTTCATCACCTGATAACAACCACACCATTCAATTCAGGGACATCACATTCATGTCAAAGAAACATCAGTACGTTGCTGTTCACCTGACAATGTCCAGCTTCAAACACAGTCATAACTCCCGCCCTATCACTCTCAGAATCCACGTCCAGGGGGGAGATATGTGTCCAGTCATGGCACTTCTCAATTACATCAGGAAGCGTGGAAATATGTCAGGCCCTTTGTTCATTTTCCCGGATGGCTCGCCGGTCTCCCGTAGTTATTTTATGGCTCAGTTCCGAATGTCTCTATCGTGGGCGGGGCTGGACCCCAACAAATATAAAGGACATTCCTTCAGAATTGGGGCAGCTACGACTGCTGCCTTACGCGGAGCCTCCGAGTCCCAAATCGAGGCCATGGGCAGATGGAAGTCAAAAGCATACAAACGCTACATACGCATCCCAACCATAGCTGTTTGATTGGGATTCCCCAACAGGGTTGGGTTTCCCGTTTTCGTGTGCATACTGTTTGTAGTATAGTCAAAAGCGTACACACGCTACATACCCATCTCAACAATAGCTGTTTGACTGGGATTCCCCAACAGGGTTGGGTTTCCCGTGTGCATACTGTTTGTAGGGTAATGTTGTCGGTGGGGTGTCTGATTGTGGCCGTTTTTCCCACCGTTCATTATATCTGTGTACATATGTTTTGATATTTTTGTTCTCGTTTGTCCATTATTCTAGAGTATATTTATCATGTATATATGTTCACAATTGTATTGTTTGTACCATGTCATTACTTGTCTTATATTTTCATCTATTCAATATCGTTTTCTTGTCAATAATAAATTGACCATATTCAATCAAATTTGGTATTTCATTCAACATTTCATTTTGCATAAATCAGATTTTTTGGACAACAAAAATACATTTATCGAAAGTAATGTTGAATCCTAATTTATCTTAACATCCGACACGATCCCATTCGGTGTAATTCCACTTATCTCTCGCTTTGTTTTCATAGCCTCGTTTTCATTTCCTTTGTTGTATCAGTTTAATTCACTCCATCACGATTGTGTACCTTCGGATTATTCATTGTCTAATTTCTGTAATTTGTCCACGATATCATCACAGTTTTCCCTCCATCCTTCCCCATTCTCCACCAAAATCTATGTACTGTTTATACCGTTCAGTATATCTGTGTACACATTTGGCCGTTTTTCCCACCGTTCATTATATCTATGTACATATGTTTTGATATTTTTGTTCTCGTTTGTCCATTATTCTAGAGTATATTTATCATGTATATATGTTCACAATTGTATTGTTTGTACCATGTCATTACTTGTCTTATATTTTCATCTATTCAATATCGTTTTCTTGTCAATAATAAATTGACCATATTCAATCAAATTTGGTATTTCATTCAACATTTCATTTTGCATAAAGGATATATTACAGTATTATTATACGTTCACCCGGTCTGAGCGATCCATACTTTTGACCAAACATCCTACTGTCCACCAATCTTTGACATTGAAGTAACTTGCACAATAGACACTGTTGTCTACATCTAAACCACTTACTCTAACTATAACATTCCGAACTTGAAGGGTATATTGCAGTATCATTACATGTTCACTCGGGCAGAGCGATCACTATTTTAATCCAAACATCATATTGTCTACAAATCTTTGATTTTGGAGTATCTTGCACAAGGGACTCCGTTGTCTACATTGGAAAGCCTAGCCCACTCGTCATCCGTTCATTTTATCAGTACCTTCTCTATCCATAGGATTTGAAGCTCGTGTATCTGGTGTACATCAACAAACCTACCAATATCGCTATAATTCCTCCCCAGACGTGTTGTTGTAAGTTTTTGACCGCACATGTGGCTACAAGTGTTTGTTGTGGAGTCAGAGGAGGTGGTATGTCGTATAAGAGGTGTTATTGTTTGGTTCTTGCCATCAACATGGGCCCCGCGGGAGTTATTTATACCCCCTGAAGAGGATTTGTTTACCTACCAAAACTCCAAACACTGGTAAGTGACAAAGGTCTCGTGGAAATATCACGATGTTTGTTGCTGGAAGCTCTGGTGCACATATTACATCTGGCCCTGTGTAGTCCGTACCACCACCGACCTTTGTTGTCCGATTGTTTACCTACTCAGAAATGTGTGATGCTGCTCCCCGACTTGTCAAATGTTCCTTCACTACCCCACGAATGGCTTCTTGCCCATGTAGATATTATATTGATTCAGTAGCATTGCAGTGTAGTACAAGCACAATATGCAATAACTGTCGAATATACAGAAGAAATGATACGTTGATATTAATTGGGAAAACCCAAGAAAACGAAACAATGAAAGAAATCAATTATGCTTGTGTGTCCAGTTGCAAACAAAATGAATAAGAGCTCGTCTTCATCCTCTACTCCGTGTGAGGTGTGACAGCCAACAATGTAATCATCCACCGTACCTCGTTTCTCCACTGAGGCCCTCCTTGAGGATCCAATGATTAGCATATCATGTGATTCCACAATCAAACATGTGTACAAACTAACACTGAAGCGACAATGTACTTTTCTGGTCACTTGATCCTCCACAGTAGTGGCAATAATGATCTCATTTATGGAGACAGAATGTTATTACACCATTATACCAGCTTGAACCTACTCATGAACGTTCGAGGAGTTATGACGAATACAGGTCTTCCTCGGTACGAATTAATTGATTGACTCCCACAAAAGACTCACTGATATAATTCCAAGAGACGAGATATGTCATGTGGTATTTATTTCCCAATAAAACACATTCCAGCGAGGTGATCTGCATTTGGACGATAAACACGAATAATATATGTGGGTATGAAACCCGAACTGGAAATGTTAGCAATATAAGAGATTTCATACCATGTAAAAATGTCAACGGCTACGGAAGCGTAGAAGGGCCACTATGTATTTTTTTATATTTTTATTTCCCGTGTTATAACTCGATAATATCGACTTATAACTCGATAATATCGACTTATATCTCGATAATATCGACTTATAACTCGATCATATCGACTTATATCTCGATAATATCGACTTATAACTCGATAATATCGATTTATAACTCGATAATATCGACTTATAACTCGATAATATCGAATTATAACTCGATGATATCGACTTATAACTCGATAATATCGACTTATAACTCGATGATATCGACATATGTGTGAATGCTGTAGAGATTAGGGGCATTTAAGACTGAAAGAGAACAAGGTGGCTGCAGAAGATAAGACGGGGTAAGAGATCAAATTCTTGAGTGTGCAGTATACAATCAAAGGTTGTAGGCTCTAGGGGAAATCCTCTAAGTTCAGTCATGATCATGATTATCGAGATATAAGTCGATATTATCGAGATATAAGTCGATATTATCGAGATATAAGTCGATATTATCCAGTTATAAGTCGATATTATTGAGACATAAGTCGATATTATCGAGTTATAAGTCGATATTATCGAGATATAAGTCGATATTATCGAGTTATAAGTCGATATTATCGAGATATAAGTCGATATTACCGAGTTATAAGTCGATATTACCGAGATATAAGTCGATATTATCGAGTTATAAGTCGATATTATCCAGATATAAGTCGATATTATCGAGTTATAAGTCGATATTTTCGAGTTAGAAGTCGATATTATCGAGTTATAAGTCGATATTATCGAGATATAAGTCGGGACATTAAAAAAAAAAAAATACATAGTGGCCCTTCTACGCTTCCGTACAACGGCAGCGCAGAAAGTTGAAATAATTTTTTTTATCCATTTTGTATTTTGTATTTTATGCTTATCAATAAACCCAGTCTTCTTACCCAGTCCTATACAGGTATATGTGGGTAGAACTATTTTACTAATAGTTGCATTTCCTGTCACCATGAAGCACTGTGTTTTTATACCTGTTCCGGACAACATTTATTAGGTCCAACCCTTATACCTGTTCTGACCCCACAGGCCCGACTTTTGTTGCTGTTCTGGTAAACGTATTAGGGTTGGATGTACATACTTGGCTTTGCAGTAATTTGTTTTTCTGCACACTAATCTGTCTCAATTTGCTACTCAGAATATTCGTATTTACAAAGATATATTTCAATTTGAAAATAGAACCCCAACTCTGCCGGCAGTAACACGGAGACACCAAGCTAATTTATGAAAATTCATAAAAAATCCTGGAAGCTGCCATGGTATAATCCATATATATAGAAACAGAATCCGACCGGCGAACATTAATGAGTCTATGATCAAACTTGCGCCATCAGGATCAGATATGTATCAAATGAATTTAGTTGTTTCTAGGTAAGCTGTAGGCAGGGTGGAATGTTTGCAGTATTTTTGGTTTAAAAACGTGTCATTATTTGCATTTACAATAAAGTAAGACGAATACAGATGTTACCAATGCAGAGTTATGATGATGGAGTACGACATTGTTTATGCTGGATACGTAAGTAGTGTGCTGTGTATTATTTAATCAAATGGAAGCTTGTTCCATCCGGAATTATGCAAGACAAAGAGGTTTTACACGAATTTTATTATCAGTAACTTAAAACGTGTTTTCTTTGCTAACGTTAATCAGTTTTTCATCATACTGCTTATTACCTTAAACTCTTCTTGTCTTTTTACTGGACTTGATGTTACCTTTAGCTGTTGGTTATCAAACAGCGGATAATTTTGTTGAACTATATCCGTTTGACCAAACACGGGAGTGTTGTATTGGGCTGGGTCTCCTGGGTGGTGATCAATTACATGGGTCTGTGGGCTGGAGTTGGTGACGCATGTAACATACTACTACCCACTCCTTAAACACACAATTATACAATACCACACTCGTCTCGAACCTCAGTCTTTGTTTGAATATTGGACCATATGGGTAAATGCACAGAAGTAATTCAAAAACAGTGTAGGAATATTATCATATCTAGATTTTGACAGAGGTTTTTAGGTTTATTCTTTAAATTATAATCTGACTTATATATCAGAAAGCAATTGTTAACTTACGGGCTATGGTGACCTAGATTTACCATCACGTTTACTTTACACCCCTATGCAGTTTCCACCTTGATTAGAATTTTCTCGCCTTGGTAATAAGTTTTCCAATCCAATGAGAATGCTTTCTTCTCTGTAAGAACATTTCCACCTCAGTGAGAACCTTTTCACCCTCAGGAGGCCTTTTCGCTCCATTGAGAACATTCTCACCTCAGTGAAATGTATTTCACTCCGGTTAACTTGACCATAAGACTTCACTCTTATAAATAGTACTGTTTATCATTGATAATATTGAAAGTAACAGGGTATTCACCAGGCTGAGAAAGTTCTCACCAAGGTTAAAGTTCTCACAAAATTTAAGACGTTTTCACTAAGTTTTAAATGTTTTCACCGAGGTGAAATGGTTTTACCTGCATGAGGTCTTCATGGAGGTGGAAACTGAATAAGTGGTAAACTCTCACCAAGGTTAAAGTTCTCACAAATTAAAGACGTCTTCACTAAGTTTTAAATGTTTTTACCGAGGTGAAATGGTTTTAACTGCATGAGGTTTTCATGGAGGTGGAAACTGAATAAGTGGTAAACTCTCACCAAGGTTAAGGTTCTCACAAATCTAAGACGTTTTCACTAAGTTTTAAATGTTTTCACCGAGGTGAAATGGTTTTAACTGCATGAGGTCTTCATGGAGGTGGAAACTGAATAAGTGGTAAACTCTCACCAAGGTTAAAGTTCTCACAAATTAAAGACGTCTTCACTAAGTTTTAAATGTTTTTACCGAGGTGAAACGGTTTTAACTGCATGAGGTTTTCATGGAGGTGGAAACTGAATAAGTGGTAAACTCTCACCAAGGTTAAGGTTCTCACAAATCTAAGACGTTTTCACTAAGTTTTAAATGTTTTCACCGAGGTGAAATGGTTTTAACTGCATGAGGTCTTCATGGAGGTGGAAACTGAATAAGTGGTAAACTCTCACCAAGGTTAAAGTTCTCACAAATTAAAGACGTCTTCACTAAGTTTTAAATGTTTTTACCGAGGTGAAATGGTTTTAACTGCATGAGGTTTTCATGGAGGTGGAAGCTGAATAAGTGGTAAACTCAACGTGATGGCGAATTTGAGCCACCATATATATGCATTCAATCGAGATAATACATTTTCTACAGATATTTTTTTTTTGCTTTCTAGACATTGTGCAGGTGGTGATGTGTCTGTTTGTGAGTGGGAAACAGTAAGACATACATCGTTATGAAAGGAAGTGATGGCCATGTGCTCCCTACCTCCCGGTAGCGGACTGCTGTCTGTATCTCTGTTTGACTAAGCTCGTGTGTGTAGTGCGAGTCACGAATGTGTCACTCAGGATTATAGTGTCCCTAAGACACTTGCGTGCCCTGTGCACAGAAATCAAATCTCTGGATTTCGGAAACATTAAAATACATCAATCATAGTCATCATGTGATATTTCCCTCACCGGGGTAGCAACCTCACCACGTTCTGCCAGAAAAAAAGGCAGAGTAGAGTTTCTGGTTAGCTCAGTTCATATGTGGGCTGACTTCTCACCAATGCAGTTAGTTTGGGCGCGGCTTCGATCCCAACCTTGGCAATTTGTCAGATGTTTGGTGGATTGTTGACAAATCAGGCAAGTGGGTTTTCCGAGTTAAGTTCTTGACTGATATCTTGGTACGATATATCGTTGCTGATATGATCTTGAGAATCGGTTCACAAATAGGATATATCACAGTATTATTATACGTTCTCTCGGTCTGAGCGATCCATACTTTTGACCAAACATCATGCTGTCCACCAATCTTTGACAGTAAAGTAACTTGCATAATAGACACTGTTGTCTACATCTAAGGCACTTACTCTAACTATAACATTCGAAGCTTGTGTGGCTGGCGTACCTGACATCAACAATCCTACCACCAGAGCTATAATTCCTCTCCAGACGTGTTGTTGTAAGTTTCTGGCCGCACATGTGGGTACAAGTGTATGTTGACACGTATCATATCAAGGAAGAGGTGTTTTCATTTGTTATCATTATCATTTGTTATCATTTCTCACCATCAACACGGATTCTACCGGAGTTATCTATACCCCCTGAAGAGGATTTGTTTACCTACCAAAACTCCAAACAGTGGTAAGTGACAAATGTCTCGTGGAAATATCACGATGTTTGCCGCTGGAAGCTGTGGTGCACACATTACATCTGGTCCTGTGTAGTCCATACCACCATCGACCTTTGTCGTCCGATTGTTCACCTACTCAGAAATGTGTGATGCTGCTCCCCGATTTCTTAAATGTTCCTTCACTACCTCACGAATGACTTCTTACTCATGTAGATGTCATATTAAAGTAGTAAAAGTACAATATGCAATAACTGTCGAAATATACAAAAGATATGATACATTGATATCAAGTTGATTATAATTGAGACAATCCAAGCTTCTGCATCAGTGCTCCACTAAAGACCCTCCTAATAACGAGTTGATGAAAGAAGTCAATCATGGTTGTTAGTCCAGTTGCGAAAATTGAATAAGAATCTGTCTAGATTCTCAGCTCTGTATGAGGTGTGGAGATTCAAGGATTAGCATATCATGTGATTTCACAATTCAACCTGTGTACAAGCTAACACTGAAGCAACAATGTCCATTATATTGGGTTGGCCACTTGATTCTCCACAATAGTGGCAGTAGTGATCTCATTTACAGATTGTTATTATACCTTTAAACCAGCACAAACCAATTCATGGACGTTTGAGGAGTAATGACGAATGCAGATCATGCTCTGGACTTGGTATGAATTAACTGATTGACTCCCACAAAACAATCACTGACATATTTCCAAGGGACGAGATATGTCATGTGGTTTTCATTTCCGAATAGAACACATCCCATGCGAGATGATCTGCGTTTCGACCATAAACGCATATAATGGGTATGAAACCCGATCTGGAAAGGTTAGCAATGTAACAGATTTTATACCGTGTATATAATGGTAGTGGCCATATAGAAATTTGAAAGAATGGTATTTTTACCCATTTTGTATTTCATGGACCTCATTAAACCCGGTCTTTGTCTTACTACTGTTTATTATGTATCATTATTGTGCTACGAATTCAGGTCTATATTCAAATTGAAATATATCTTCGTCGATATCAATATTCCACATAACAAATTACGAGAGCCTAATACGCAGAAAAAACTTATTGGAAGGCCAAGTATGGAAGGCCAAGTATGTCAAACCAAATCTGATACATTTACCGTAATAGCAACAAAGATCGAACGTCTACACTTTGTTCTATGGGGTGTCCACATATATTATGTGTCTAACTGTTGTTCAAAACAGGCATGGTGATTTATGGTGACAGGAAATGCAGCCGTCAGTAAGGTAGGTCTACCTACATACAGGTGCAATTGACGGAATATGGACAATACATTACAAGCCGTTTCATTTATAAATTTATTAGTACAAACCCTCAAAGCAACTGCCAAAGCAACGATTCATAATACATGGGTGCTGCACATTCATGGAAGCCACGGGAGACAATCGTCTGTAACACTCGAGTGCCGTGACTTACATACGGATAATTCATAGCACATAATATATATTACACAGAAAGGAACAATGAGCTAAATGACGGATAACTTTGTATATACAGTGGTCCCCCTCAGATAAGACCCCCCTCAAGAAAGACTTCCCCCTCTGTAAAGACTTTTTCTTGTGGCGCTAGAATGACTTTAACATGTGAATGAACCCCTCTAATAAGACATCCCCTTAGATAAGACCTTAATTTTGTGGCAGAAAGGTAGGTCTTATCTGAGGGGGACCACTGTACATGGCAAAAAAAGATGATGAAGGACCATGCTCTGGTAAGAATACTAATAGTAATTACAATGTGATATTAAGGTATTTCATTGCAACTAGGTAAAAGTGTAATGTGCTCCAGGATTAGTGGTTAAGAAGACTCCCATCAAGACAAAACTTAACTTCAAGCTACTGACGTGAGATCGTGAAACAGCCGAGGTTCAAAGAGTGTATACAGCATTCAAAAACCAAGAATACATAATAGGCATATAAAACAGTGAAACATTATACGGCTAACATGTACTCGTAGATAACACTGGTTAATATGAGCTCAGGAGATGGTTTGAAAGTCTTCTTTTGAGGATGGCTTTTGACAAGGACGTCCTGATAATTTCATCAAGTGTTAGCCAATCATAGCAAGGGCATGGATATAGATAGCTTCTTTTCATAATTTCATAATTTACCCGCGGCGGCTGGGGGTCAGTACTGTGACGCGTATTGTGTCCATGAGTACTACCATGCACAGTACTGTACTGTCAAAAATGTTAAGTAATGCATCAGGTAGATCATTCAGACAAAAACGTTCGCAAAGAATACCCATTATGATATTCAATTTATAGATATCGCTTAGATTCAACAAGCCTAAATGTTTAAAGAGAGGATATGTGGAATTATATCTTGCACCTGTAATTGCTCATATCGCTCGTTTTTGTATGGCAAAAACTTACAAAATCCAAAAACTTTGTGTGGTCAAAAATTTAATACCCTTCATTATAATTTCCTCCACCAGGGAGGAACCTTGACCATGAAATATTTTGTGGCAGTTGCCTTTCAAGTCCAGCCTGAGCAACAAGGAGCAAGTTTTCTTCACTGCTTGACTTTTTAACTCAAATAAAAATTGTTTCTGCAAATGTACCTTGCTTTATTGCCTATAAGCAGTAGTGTTGGAAATGGCTGATGGAAATACTGCACCCGAAGTCTTAAACCTGCAGGACTGGTTCCAGGAATATGAGTTGTCTGCTGACACACTGCTGACAAACAACAACAGACATAATCAGAAAGGAGTTCAGCAAATCCCTGCCTGTTGACCAGTACCTGATGTTGCAGGATGCTGTGGAAGCCCTACAGTCATGTACTGCCAGAGAGAAACCTGCCATGACAGCCCCAGAGACACCAGTCGCACAGACCAGGGAAGCTGTGGCAACATCCGTGTCTGCATCGAGTGCTTCAGCATTGACTCCATCCACGTCGTCTCCACCAGGCACCGCGGCTCTCCAGGATTAGTTGGACAAGGGTCAGAGCCTGTCTGTGTCTGACCTGATGGGGATCTGGTATATGAAGCAGGTTGATAACACTGGATAAGTGGGTCGAACAGTTCCGGCTTACCAGGCGGTAGTGGCGGGGCTCTCAGTAGATGCTTTGGATGGTTCGAGGACCTGCTTCATAGACCAGATCCCCATCAGGTCAGACAAATTCCACTTAGCGAGGGATAGAATATGGTGTTATTATAAAGAACATACTGCCGTCTATCATATAGGTAGCTCTTGAACCACTCCAAGGCAAGACCGCGAATACCATAGTACTGGAGCTTATCCAATAGAAGGTTATGATTAATAGTGTCAAATGCCTTGGAGATGCCCAGGAACACCGCAATGCACTTTTCACCTTTATCAATGGCGGGAAATACATTGGCAGTGAAGTCCACAAGGGCGTCGATTGTTGATCGTTTGGGTCTGAAGCCATATGGCCTTTCATATAAGATTGAATTTCGCGTGACAAATGAATAGAGACGTTTGTGGAATGTTTTCTCGATGATTTTGGATATGTTCGAAAAAAGTGAGATTGGTCTATAATTTGTGAATTGATCTTTCGACTTAGACTTGTAAATAGGAATGACACGTGCCAACTTAGTAGAGTCCGGTACTGACCCTTTTTCAAACGATAAGTTGATCAATAAAAAAGGTCTCATTCAGTCAATTTCACATGCTTGATATAAAATATAGTTTTCAATAAAAGTATTGCCTGTGTTCGAAGGCAATTACTTTAAGGAGCCTGAGCTGCGTCTAAAAGATTTCATTATTTATCAGTGAAAAATATTTAAATTATTTTTAGATATATTGAATATTAAAAATATCTACAAATTTGAATTATTATGAAGCTGATTTCGTCGAGCATCTGTAAACTGATTCGATAGGGGCCCTCAGCTTTGGTCATGATTTCTCCCGTTCATGGAATGCTCTGTTTATTACAGAAGCATAGAAGGGCCACGGGAGAATCTCGATAATATCGACTTATATGTCGATTATATCAACTTAGTATCTCAATAATATCGACTTAAACGTGGGATAGGCACAGGAAGGAAAGGCCACCTATGAAACTTCCCGACTTATCGACTAAATATCTCGATATTATCGACTTAAAACTGACAACAGACACAGGATTACATTTTTTTTTTCGTCGAGCATCTGTAATCTGATTCGATAGGGCCTCTCAGCTTCGGTCCTGATTTCTCCCGTTCATGGAATGCTCTGTTTATTACAGAAGCATAGAAGGGGCCACGGGAAATTATTTTTTCTGTAATTTCCGACTTAGTATCTCGATAATATCGACTCAGAATCTCGATAATATCAACTTAGTATCTCGATAGTATCAACTTAAACGTGGGATAGGCACAGGAAGAAAAGGCCACCTATGAAACTTCCCGACTTATCGACTAACTATCTCGATATTATCGACTTAAAACTGACAACAGATACAGGATTAGATTTTTTTTTAGATTTTATAAAGTCATTTATGGAAATTGCAACTGAAGTCACTTTTTGCCAAAAAAGGGGCAAAAACCACTGCTAAAATCTTCATACACATACACTTCTTCCATAGGGCGATAGACAGATCGAGGGAAGAATAGCTCGAATTTGAGTTTCTCCTGTAATCATTATTAGCAAACTATGGTCAATAGGTTTGGTAGATATTTGTTTCTCGCCAAATCGGTCGCGTGAAACATTTATATTTGATTTGTGCATATTCGTCATGCACATATCATATTTCTTGGGGTTTTATTTGACACCAATATCAGTGACCATGGTTTTGGTGTTCATTTATCCATAAACATTGGAATTAATCGCATTCGTCCAGCATGGGATCGTGTGATGGCAACGACTTTTAGAACAAATATTGCTGCGATGTTCGAGACACTATATCTATCATTCCGAAGCTCACATATTCCACAACTTCTCTTCTAAATAAAGCTAGTATTGTTATGTATATGTGGGCGAAATTTATTCCTCATAGTGGGCGATTTAACTCCAAGATGAATGCTCGTGCGTTGATATCCAAGATGGAAGCTCATGCGTTGATATTATAGCCTAATATCAAACAGCGGATAATATTGTTGAACTAGATCCGTTTAACCAAACACACGGGAGTGTTGTATTGGGCTGAATCGGGTTGGTGAGCACGGTCGTGTCTCCCGGGTGGCGATCTATTACATGGGTACGTTGGCCGGGGATGGTGATGCACGTAACATACTACTACTCCACAATTATATAATATCACACACGTCTCGGACCTCAGTCTTTGTTTGAATATAGGACCATGTGACTGAATGCACACTAGTAATACAAGACTAATGTAGGAATTATATCATATGTATATTATACATTATATTATCCACAAATCTGTGATTTTGGAGTACCTTGCACGAGGGACTCCGTTGTCTACATTGGAAAGCCTAGCCCTCTCGTCATCCGTTCGTTTTATCAGCACATTCTTCATCTATAGCATTTGAAGCTCGTGTATCTGGCGTACATTAACAAACCTACCAATATCGCTATAATTCCATCCCAAACATGTTGTTGTGTAAGTTTTTGGCCGCACATGTGGCTACAACTGTTTGTTGTGGAGTCAGAACTGGTGGCACGTCGTGTAAGAGGTGTTATTGTTTGGTTCTTGCCATCCACATGGATCCTACGGGAGTTATTTGTACCCCCTGAAGAGGATTTGTTTATCTACCAAAACTCCAAACAGTGGTAAGTGACAAAGGTCTCGTGGAAATATCACGATGTTTGTTGCTGGAAGCTCTGGTGCACACATTACATCTGGCCCTGTGTAGTCCGTACCACCACCGACCTTTTGGTCCGATTGTTTACCTACTCAGAAATGTGTGATGTTGCTCCCCGACTTGTCAAATGTACCTTCACTACCTCACGAATGGCTTCTTGCTCATGTAGATGTCATATTGATTCAGTAGCATTGCAGTGTAGTAAAAGCAAATATGCAATAACTGTCGAAAATACAGAAGAAATGACACGTTGATATCAAGTTGATATTAAGTGGGAAAACCCAAGCTTGTGCATCGCTGCTCCACTAAAGCCCGTCCTTATAACGAACCAATGAAAGAAATCAATTATGCTTGTGTGTCCAGTTGCAAACAAAATAAATAAGAGCTTGTCTTTATCCTCTACTCTGTGTGAGGTTTGACAAACAACAATGTAATCATCCACCGTACCTCGTTTCTCCACTAAGGCCCTCCTTGAGGATCCAATGATTAGCATATCATGTGATTCCACAATCAAACATGTGTACAAACTAACACTGAAGCGACAATGTACTTTTCTGGTCACTTGATCCTCCACAGTAGTGGCAGTAATGATCTCATTTAATGCGAAAGATTGTTATTACACCATTATACCAGCTTGAACCTACTCATGGACGTTCGAGGAGTTATGACGAATGCAGATCATCCTCTAAACTCGGTACGAAATAATTGATTGATTCCCGCAAAAGATTCACTGATATATTTCCAAGAGACGAGATATGTCCTGTGGTATTTACTTCCCAATAAAACACAGTCCAGCGAGGTGATCTGCGTTTGGACGATAAACACATATAATATATGTGGGTATGAAACCCGAACTGGAAATGTTAGCAATGTAAGAGATTTCATACAGTGCAAAAATGTCAACAGCAGCGTAGAAATTTGAAAGAATTTTTTTTATCCATGTTGTATTTCATGCTTCTCAATAAACCCAGTCTTCGTGTTATTACTGTTTATTATATACTTGTGTATGTGGGTAGAACTACTTTACTAATAGCTGCATTTCCTGACACCATGCTTTATACCTGTTCTGAACAACATTTATTAGGTCCAATCTTCATACTTGTTCTGACCCCAAAGGCCCGCTTTTTTGTTGCTGGTCTGGTAAACGTATTAGATTTGGATGTACATACTTGGCTCTACAGTAATTTTTTCTGCACACTAAGCTGTATCAATTTGCTATTCAGAATATTCATATTTACAAAGATATATTTCAATTTGAATATACAACCGGCAGTAACACGGAGGCACCAAGCTAATTTATGAAAATTCATAAAAAAAAGTCCTATCAGGAAGCTCCCATGGCATAATCTATATATATAGAAAAGGAACCTGACCGGCGAACATTGATGAGTCTATGACCAAACTTGCACCATCAGGATCAGATATTGTATAAAATGAATTAAGTTGTTTCTAGATAAACTGTAGGCAGGGTGGAATGTTTGCAGTATTTCTGGTTCAAAAATATGTCATTATTTGCATTTACAATAAAGTAAGACGAATGCAGATATTGCTAATGCAGAGTTATGATGATGGAGTACGACATTGTTTATGCTGAATACGTTTAAGTAATTAGTGTGCTGTGTATTATTTAATCAAATGGAACCTTGTTCAATCGGGAATTATGTAAGACAAAAAGGTTCTACACGAATGTTATTATCAGTAACTTAAAACGTGTTTTCTTTGCTCACGTTAATCAGTTTTTCATCATACTGCTTATTACCTCAAACTGTTTTTGTCTTTTTACTCGACTTGAAGTTTCCTTTAGCTGTTGGTTATCAAACAGCGGATAATATTGTTGAACTATATCCGTTTGACCAAACACGGGAGTGTTGTATTGGGCTAGGTCTCCTGGGTGGTGATCAATTACATGGGTCCGTGGGCCGGAGATGGTGACGCATGTAACATACTACTACCCACTCCTTAAACACACAACTATACAATACCACACTCGTCTCGAACCTCAGTCTTTGTTTGAACATTGGACCATGCAGGTAAATGCACAGAAGTAATTCAAAAATAGTATAGGAATATTATCATATCTAGATTTTGATCGAGTTTTTGAGGTTATTGTTTAGATTATGTTCTGACTTGTATATCAGAAAACAATTGTTAACCTACGGGCTATGGTGACCTAGATTTACCATCACGTTTACTTTACACCCCTATGCAGTTTCCACCTAAATTAGAATTTTCTCGCCCTGGTAATAAGTTTTCCAATCCAATGAGAATGCTTTCTCCTCTGTAAAAACATTTCCACCTCAGTGAGAACCTTTTTACCCTCAGGAGGCCTTTTCACTCCATTGAGAACATTATCACATCAGTGAAATGTATTTTACTCCGGTTAACTCGACCAAAAGACTTCACTATTATAAATAGTACTGTTTATCATTGATAATATTAAAAGTAAAAAGGTATTCACTAGGGTGAGAAAGTTCTCACCAAGGTTAAGGTTCTCACAAAATTTAAGACGTCTTCACTAAGTTTTAAATGTTTTCACCGAGGTGAAATGGTTTTAACTGCATGAGGTTTTCATGGAGGTGGAAACTGAATAAGTGGTAAACTCTCACCAAGGTTAAGGTTCTCACAAATTTAAGACGTCTTCACTAAGTTTTAAATATTTTCACCGAGGTGAAATGGTTTTAACTGCATGAGGTTTTCATGGAGGTGGAAGCTGAATAAGTGGTAAACTCTCACCAAGGTTAAGGTTCTCACAAATTTAAGACGTCTTCACTAAGTTTTAAATGTTTTCACCGAGGTGAAATGGTTTTAACTGCATGAGGTTTTCATGGAGGTGGAAGCTGAATAAGTGGTAAACTCTCACCAAGGTTAAGGTTCTCACAAATTTAAGACGTCTTCACTAAGTTTTAAATGTTTTCACCGAGGTGAAATGGTTTTAACTGCATGAGGTTTTCATGGAGGTGGAAGCTGAATAAGTGGTAAACTCAACGTGATGGCGAATTTGAGCCACCATATATAGGCATTCAATCGAGATATTACATTTTCTACAGATATTTTTTTCTTTTTTGCTTTCTAGACATTGTGCAGGTGGTGATGTGTCTGCTTGTGAGTGGGAAACAGTGAGACATGCATCGTTATGAAAGGAAATGATGGCCATATGCTCCCTCTCTCCCGGTAGCGGACTGCTGTCTGTATCTCTGTTTGACTAAGCTCCTGTGTGTAGTTCGAGTCACGGACGCGTCAATCAGGATTACAGTGTCCCTAAGACACTTGCATGCCCCCTGCACAGAAATCAAATCTCTGGATTTCGGAAACATTAGGAAAAATCAATCATAGTCATCATGTTATATTTTTCATATATTTTTCATATGTGGACTGACTTCTCACCAATGCAGTTAGTTTGGGCGCGGGTTCGATCCCAACCTCGGCAATTTGTCAGATGGTTGGTGGTTTGTTGACAAATCAGGCAAGTGGGTTTTCCGAGTTAAGTTCTTGACTGATATCTTGGCACAATATATGTTGCTGATATGATCTCGAGAGTCAGTTCACAAATAGGATATATTATAGCATTATTATACATTCACTCGGTCTGAGCGATCCATACTTTTGACCAAACATCATACTGTCCACCAATCTTTGACATTGAAGTAACTTGCACAATAGACACTGTTGTCTACAAATAAAGCACTTACTCTAACTATAACATTCGAAGCTTGTGTAGCTGGCGTACCTGACATCAACAATCCTACCACCTTAGCTATAATTCCTCCCCAGACGTGTTGTTGTACGTTTCTGGCCGCACATGTGGGTAAAAGTGTTTGTTGTCACGTATCATATCAGGGAAGAGGTGTTTTTTCATTTGCTATCATTATCATTTGTTATCATTTCTCACCATCAACACGGATTCTACCGGAGTTATCTATACCCCCTGAAGAGGATTTGTTTACCTAACAAAACTCCAAACAGTGGTAAGTGACAAAAGTCTCGTGGAAATATCACGATGTTTGTCGCTGGAAGCTCTGGTGCACACATTACATCTGGCCCTGTGTAGTCCATACCACCATCGACCTTTGTTGTCCGATTGTTCACCTACTCAGAAATGTGTGATGCTGCTCCCCGATTTCTTAAATGTTCCTTCACTACCTCACGAATGACTTCTTGCTCATGTAGATGTCATATGAAAGTAGTAAATGTACAATATGCAATAACTGTCGAAATATACAAAAGATATGATACATTGATATCACGTTGATTCTAATTGGGACAATCCAAGCTTCTGCATCATTGCTCCACTAAAGACCCTCCTAATAACGAGTTTATGAAAGAAATCAATCATGGTTGTTAGTCCAGTTGCGAAAATTGAATAAGAATCTGTCTAGATTCTCAGCTCTGTATGAGGTGTGGAGATTCAAGGATTAGCATATCATGTGATTTCACAATTCAACCTGTGTACAAGCTAACACTGAAGCAACAATGTCCATTATATTGGGTTGGCCACTTGATTCTCCACAATAGTGGCAGTAGTGATCTCATTTACAGATTGTTATTATACCTTTAAACCAGCACAAACCTATTCATGGACGGTTGAGGAGTAATGACGAATGCAGATCATGCTCTGGACTTGGTACGAATTAACTGATTGACTCCCACAAAAGAATCACTGACATATTTCCAAGGGACGAGATATGTCATGTGGTTTTCATTTCCGAATAGAACACATCCCATGCGAGCTGATCTGCGTTTCGACCATAAACGCATATAATGGGTATGAAACCCGATCTGGAAAGGTTAGCAATGTAACAGATTTTATACCGTGTATATAATGGTAGTGGCCATATAGAAATTTGAAAGAATGGTATTTTTACCCATTTTGTATTTCATGGACCTCATTAAACCCGGTCTTTGTCTTACTACTGTTTATTATGTATCATTATTGTGCTACGAATTCAGGTCTATATTCAAATTGAAATATATCTTCGTCGATATCAATATTCCACATAACAAATTACGAGAGCCTAATACGCAGAAAAAACTTATTGGAAGGCCAAGTATGGGAGGCCAAGTATGTCAAACCAAATCTGATACATTTACCGTAATAGCAACAAAGATCGAACGTCTACACTTTGTTCTATGGGGTGTCCACATATATTATGTGTCTAACTGTTGTTCAAAACAGGCATGGTGATTTATGGTGACAGGAAATGCAGCCGTCAGTAAGGTAGGTCTACCTACATACAGGTGCAATTGACGGAATATGGACAATACATTACAAGCCGTTTCATTTATACATTTATTAGTACAAACCCTCGAAGCAACTGCCAAAGTAACGATTCATAATACATGGGTGCTGCACATTCATGGCAGCCACGGGAGACAATCGTCTGTAACACGCGAGTGCCGTGACTTCCATACGGATAATTCATAGCACATAATATATATTACACAGAAAGGAACAATGAGCTAAATGACGGATAACTTTGTATATACATGGCAAAAAAGATGATGAAGGACCATGCTCTGGTAAGATTACTAATAGTAATTACAAAGTGATACTAAGGTATTTCATTGCAACTAGGTCAAAGTGTAATGTGCTCCAGGATTAGTGGTGAAGAAGACTCCCATCAAGACTAAACTTAACTTCAAGCTACTGACGTGAGATCGTGAAACAGCCGAGGTTCAAAGAGTGTATACAGCATTCAAAAACCAAGAATACATAATAGGCATATAAAAGAGTGAAACATTATACGGCTAACATGTACTCGTAGATAACACTGGTTTATGAGCTCAGGAGATGGTTTGAAAGTCTTCTTTTGAGGATGGCTTTTGACAAGGACGTCCTGATAATTTCATCAAGTGTTAGCCAATCATAGCAAGGGCATGAATATAGATAGCTTCTTTTCATAATTTCATAATTTACCCGCGGCGGCTGGGGGTCAGTACTGTGACGCGTATTGTGTCCATGAGTACTACCATGCACAGTACTGTACTGTCAAAAATGTTAAGTAATGCATCAGGTAGATCATTCAGACAAAAACGTTCGCAAAGAATACCCATTATGATATTCAATTTATAGATATCGCTTAGTTTCAACAAGCCTAAATGTTTAAAGAGAGGATATGTGGAATTATATCTTGCACCTGTAATTGCTAAAAACTTACAAAATCCAAAAACTTTGTGTGGTCAAAAATGTAATACCCTTCATTATAATTTCCTCCACCAGGGAGGAACCTTGACCATGAAATATTTTGTGGCAGTTGCCTTTCAAGTCCAGCCTGAGCAACAAGGAGCAAGTTTTCTTCACTGCTTGACTTTTTAACTCAAATAAAAATTGTTTCTGCAAATGTACCTTGCTGTATTGCCTATAAGCAGTAGTGTTGGAAATGGCTGATGGAAATACTGCACCCGAAGTCTTAAACCTGCAGGACTGGTTCCAGGAATATGAGTTGTCTGCTGACACACTGGTGACAAACAACATCAGAAATAATCAGAAAGGAGTTCAGCAAATCCCTGCCTGTTGCCCAGCACCTGATGTTGCAGGATGCTGTGGAAGCCCTACAGTCATGTACTGCCAGAGAGAAACCTGCCATGACAGCCCCAGAGACACCAGTCGCACAGACCAGGGAAGCTGTGGCAACATCCTTGTCTGCATCGAGTGCTTCAGCATTGACTCCATCCACGTCGTCTCCACCAGGCACCGCTGCTCTCCAGGATTAGTTGGACAAGGGTCAGAGCCTGTCTGTGTCTGACCTGATGGGGATCTGGTCTATGAAGCAGGTTGATAACACTGGATAAGTGGGTCGAACAGTTCCGGCTTACCAGGCGGTAGTGGCGGGGCTCTCAGTAGATGCTTTGGATGGTTCGAGGACCTGCTTCATAGACCAGATCCCCATCAGGTCAGACAAATTCCACTGAGCGAGGGATAGAATATGGTGTTATTATAAAGAACATACTGCCGTCTATCATATAGGTAGCTCTTGAACCACTCCAAGGCAAGACCGCGAATACCATAGTACTGGAGCTTATCCAATAGAAGGTTATGATTAATAGTGTCAAATGCCTTGGAGAGGCCCAGGAACACCGCAATGCACTTTTCACCTTTATCAATGGCGGGAAATACATTGGCAATGAAGTCCACAAGGGCGTCGATTGTTGATCGTTTGGGTCTGAAGCCACATGACCTTTCATATAAGATTGAATTTCGCGTGACAAATGAATAGAGACGTTTGTGGAATGTTTTCTCGACGATTTTGGATATGTTCGAAAAAAGTGAGATTGGTCTATAATTTGTGAATTGATCTTTCGACTTAGACTTGTAAATAGGAATGACACGTGCCAACTTAGTAGAGTCCGGTACTGACCCTTTTTCAAACGATAAGTTGATCAATAAAAAAGGTCTCATTCAGTCAATTTCACATGCTTGATATAAAATATAGTTTTCAATAAAAATATTGCCTGTGTTCGAAGGCAATTGCTTTAAGGAGCCTGAGCTGCGTCTAAAAGATTTCATTATTTATCAGTGAAAAATATTTAAATTATTTTCAGATATATTAAATATTAAAAATATCTACAAATTTGAATTATTATGAAGCTGATTTCGTCGAGCATCTGTAAACTGATTCGATAGGGGCCCTCAGCTTTGGTCCTGATTTCTCCCGTTCATGGAATGCTCTGTTTATTACAGAAGCATAGAAGGGCCACGGGAGAATCTCGATAATATCGACTTATATGTCGATTATATCAACTTAGTATCTCGATAATATCGACTTAAACGTGGGATAGGCACAGGAAGGAAAGGCCACCTATGAAACTTCCCGACTTATTGACTAACTATCTCGATATTATCGACTTAAAACTGACAACAGACACAGGATTACATTTTATTTTTTTTCGTCGAGCATCTGTAAACTGATTCGATAGGGCCTCTCAGCTTCGGTCCTGATTTCTCCCATTCATGGAATGCTCTGTTTATTACAGAAGCATAGAAGGGCCACGGGAGATTATTTTTTCTGTAATTTCCGACTTAGTATTTCGATAATATCGACTCAGAATCTCGATAATATCAACTTAGTATCTCGATAGTATCGACTTAAACGTGGGATAGGCACAGGAAGAAAAGGCCACCTATGAAACTTCCCGACTTATCGACTAACTATCTCGATATTATCGACTTAAAACTGACAACAGATACAGGATTAGATTTTATTTTTTTCAAATCCCCGAATCGTTAATATCGACTTATTATCTCGATAGTATCGACTTATTAACTCGATGTTCACTCCAACGTCTCGGATGTCAACATATCAACATTTCTTTGTCATGTGGCAAGATTGTGTATAGATTTTAAGTGCAAATCAATTGAAACCGTGTTATCTTTAAAATGCACAGGTATTGATTTAAGAAACTTCTGCCTTACTTTTGTCAAGAATTTGTAGTTTGTATTCTTCCTAGATGTAGGGTTTTTGCGCGGAAAGGAGCTAGGTGGAAGCAGGCAGAAGCATCACATCGCCCTGCAAATTCCCAGGTAAAGTATCTTATTGTTTTAAAGGGTTCAAACCTTGTTCAATTTTAGTTCATATCTTGATCGTTTCTCTTGATATTTAATGAATATTTTATCAGATACTTTGCATATATTCAGGCAGAAGAAATATGATATTAACGAAGTCTTTTTCAAATTAGTATATGGATGCAGTTAATAGATTAAACAAATGTGAATTACATATCGTACACTAAGCACCACAGGTAGTTTCATATCTACAGTTAGTGTACATATGCGTGATCAATAACGTGATCCAATTCAAGTTTCCTATAGATATTCACGTCAGTTTGATTTTCATTGCAGATGACGTAGAACGGGTGATACAGAACATGCCAGTTTAAACATCACATTTACATCACGTTTTGAGGTAAACCTAAAAACAAGCAGTATGTTATTGTTTCATGATGAGTAATCTAACTATGATAAACAAATAAACCCTGTATGATAATCGGATTCGACCTCAATTTCCCAAACAAAGCAGCCTTTTGGTCATGTATAGAACCCACTCACCAATTTTCAACGAAATCCATTCCGGAATTGCTTAGCTATACCCCCAAATGATATAAACAAGTAATAGGCTGATAAGGCATGAACGCTCATGCACCCTCAGTGGGTGTCATTGAGTGGCGTTAGCCATCCCATATGATATACTGTAATTGTGTTCCCATTCATCATTGGGGGAACTTTTCCACGGGTAAACCGATTGTTGCGAGTTAAGCCGAAGATGACAGTAATCATAGAATGTCACAAACTCACAATAAAATAAAACGAAGTTGCAAATATCGAAAAGGGAAACAGTCACCAAAGTCATTTATGGAAATTGCAACTGAAGTCACTTTTTGCCAAAAAAAGGGCAAAAACCACTGCTAAAATCTTCATACACATACACTTCTTCCATAGGGCGATAGACAGATCGAGGGAAGAATAGCTCGAATTTGAGTTTCTCCTGTAATCATTATTAGCAAACTATGGTCAATAGGTTTGGTAGATATTTGTTTCTCCCCAAATCGGTCGCGTGAAACATTTATATTTGATTTGTGCATATTCGTCATGCACATATCATATTTCTTGGGGTTTTATTTGACACCAATATCAGTGACCATGGTTTTGGTGTTCGTTTATCCATAAACATTGGAATTAATCGCATTCGTCCAGCATGGGATCGTGTGATGGCAACGACTTTTAGAACAAATATTGCTGCGATGTTCGAGACACTATATCTATCCTTCCGAAGCTCACATATTCCACAACTTCTCTTCTAAATAAAGCTAGTATTGTTATGTATATGTGGGCGAAATTTATTCCTCATAGTGGGCGATTTAACTCCAAGATGGATGCTCATGCGTTGATATCCAAGATGGATGCTCATGCGTTGATATATAGCCTAATATAGAAAAGGAATCCGACCAAACATTGGAGTTCATGACCAAACTTGCGCCATGATGATGATGGAGTACGACATTGAAAATGCTAAATACATTCAAGTGATGAGTGTGCTGTGTGTTATTTAATCATATGGAAGATTGTTCAATCGGCAACTATGTAAGACATGAAAGTTTCACAGAATTGCTATTATCAGAAACCTTGAACGTGTTTTCTTTGCTCAGGTTAATCAATTTTTCATCATACTGCTTATTACCCTAGACTCTTCTTGGCCTTTTACTTGAGTTGATGTTCCCTTCTGTTGTTGGTTATCAAACAGCGGATAATATTGTTGAACTAGATCCGTTTAACCAAACACACGGGAGTGTTGTATTGGGCTGAATCGGGTTGGTGAGCACGGTCGTGTCTCCCGGGTGGCGATCTATTACATGGGTACGTTGGCCGGGGATGGTGATGCACGTAACATACTACTACTCCACAATTATATAATATCACACACGTCTCGGACCTCAGTCTTTGTTTGAATATAGGACCATGTGACTGAATGCACACTAGTAATACAAGACTAATGTAGGAATTATATTATATGTATATTATACATTATATTATCCACAAATCTTTGATTTTGGAGTACCTTGCACGAGGGACATTGGAAAGCCTAGCCCTCTCGTCATCCGTTCGTTTTATCAGCACCTTCTGTATCTATAGCATTTGAAGCTCGTGTATTTGGCGTACATCAACAAACCTACCAATATCGCTATAATTCCTCCCCAAACGTGTTGTTGTGTAAGTTTTTGGCCGCACATGTGGCTACAACTGTTCGTTGTGGAGTCAGAACAGGTGACACGTCCTGTAAGAGGTGTTATTGTTTGGTTCTCGCCATCCACATGGATCCTACGGGAGTTATTTGTACCCCCTGAAGAGGATTTGTTTATCTACCAAAACTCCAAACACTGGTAAGTGACAAAGGTCTAGTGGGAATATCACGATGTTTGTTGCTGGGAGCTCTAATGCACACTTTACATCTGGCCCTGTGTAGTCTGTACCACCACCGACCTTTGCTGTCCAATTGTTTACCTACTGTGATGCTGCTCCCCGACTTGTCAAATGTTCCTTCACTACCTCACGAATGGTTTCTTGCTCATGTAGATATCATATTGATTCAGTAGCATTGCAGTGTAGTACAAGCACAATATGCAATAACTGTGGAATATGCGGAAGAAATGATACGTTGATATCAAGTTGATATTAATTGGGAAAACCCAAGCTTGTGCATCGTTGCTCCACTAAAGCCCGCCCTTATAACGAACCAATGAAAGAAATCAATTATGCTAGTGTGTCCAGTTGCAAACAAAATAAATAAGAGCTTGCCTTTATCCTCTACTCTGTGTGAGGTGTGACAACCAACAATGTAATCATCCACCGTACCTCGTTTCTCCACTGAGGCCCTCATTGAGGATCCAATGATTAGCATATCATGTGATTCCACAATCAAACATGTGTACAAACTGACACTGAAGCGACAATGTACTTTTCTGGTCACTTGATCCTCCACAGTAGTGGCAGTAATGATCTCATTTATGGAGACAGATTATTATTACATCATTATACCAGCTTGAACTTACTCATGGACGTTCGAGGAGTTATGACGAATGCAGGTCTTCCTCTGAACTCGGTACGAATTAATTGATTGACTCCCACGAAAGACTCACTGATATATTTCCAAGAGACGAGATATGTCATGTGGTATTTATTTCCCAATAAAACACATTCCAGCGAGGTGATCTGCGTTTGGACGCTAGACACATATAATATATGTGGGTTCGAAACCCGAACTGGAAATGTTAGCAATGTAAGAGATTTCATACCGTGTAAAAATGTCAACGGCAGCGTAGAAATTTGAAAGAATTTTTTTTTATCTATTTTGTATTTCATGCTTCTCAATAAACCCAGTCTTCTTACCCAGTCCTATACAGGTATCTGTGGGTAGGACTATTTTACTAATAGTTGCATTTCCTGTCACCATAAAGCACTGTGTTTTTATACCTGTTCCGAACGACATTTATTAGGTCCAACCATCATACCTGTTCTGACCCCACAGGCCCGACTTTTGTTGCTGTTCTGGTAAACGTATTAGGGTTGGATGTACATACTTGGCTTTACAGTAATTGTTCTTTCTGCACACTAAGCTGTCTCAATTTGCTATTCAGAATATTCGTATTCACAAAGATATATTTCAATTGGATTAGAGAACCCCAACTCTGCCGGCAGTAACACAGAGACACCAAGCTAATTTATGAAAGTTTATGAAAAATCCTATCAGGAAGCTACCATGGTATAATCTATATATATAGAAACAGAATCCGACCGGCAAAAATTAATACGTCTATGACCAAACTTGCGCCATCATGATCAGATATTGTATAAAATGAATTTAGTTGTTTCTAGATAAACTGCAGGTAGAGTGGAATGTTTGCAATATTTTTGGTTTTAAATTGTGTCATTACTTGCATTTTCAATAAAGTAAGACGAATACAGATATTACCAATGCAGAGGTTTGATGATGGAGTACGACATTGTTTATGCTGAATGCGTTTGAGTAATTAGTATGCTGTGTATTATTTAATCAAATAGAAGCTTGGTCAATCGGGAATTATGTCAGACAAAAAGGTTTTACACGAATATTATTATCAGTTACTTGAAACGTGTTTTCTTCGCTCAGGTTAATCAGTTTTTCACCATACTGCTTATTACCTTAAATTGTTCTTGTATTTCTACTCGACTTGATGTTTCCTTTAGCTGTTATTTATCAAACAGCGGATGATATTGTTGAACTGGATCCGTTTGACGAAACATGGGAGTGTTGTATTGGCTGGGTCTCCTGGGTGGTGATCGATTACATGGGTCCGTGGGCCGGAGATGGTGACGCATGTAACATACTACTGCCCACTCCTTGAACACACAATTATACAATACCACACTCGTCTCGAACATCAGTCTTTGTTTGAATATTGGACCATGTGGGTAAATGCACAGAAGTAATTCAAAAATAATGTAGGAATATTATCATATCTAGATTTTGACAGAGTTTTTGAGGTTTATTGTTTAGATTATGATCTGACTTGTATATCAGAAAGCAATTGTTAACCTACGGGCTATGGTGACTTAGATTTGCCATCAAGTTCACTTTACAACCCTTTGTAGTTTCCAGCTTAATTAGTATTTTTTCGCCCTGGTAATAACTTTTCTAATCTAATGAGAATGTTTTCGCCTCTGTGAGAACATTTCCGCCTCAATGAGAACCTTCTTACCCTCAGGAGGCCTTTTCACTCCATTGAGAACATTCTCATCTCAGTGGAATGTATTTCACTCCGGGTAACTCGACCATAAGACTTCACTATTAAAAATAGTACTGTTTATCATTAATAATATTAATAATAAAGTAAAAAGGTATTCACCAGGGTGACAAAGTTCTCACCGAGGTTAAGGTTCCTACAAAATTTAAGAAGTCTTAAATAAGTTTTGAATGTTTTCACCGAGGTGAAATGGTTTTACCTGCATGAGGTTTTTCATGGAGGTGGAAACTGAACAAGTGGTAAACTCAACCTGATGGCGAATTTGAGCCACCATATATAGGCATTCAATCGAGATATTACATTTTCTACAGATATGTTTTTGCCTTCTAGACATCGTGCAGGTGACGTGTCTGTTTGTGAGTTGGATACAGTGCGACATACGTTGTTATGAAATGAAATTGATGGCCATAATGCTCCCTCTCTCCCGGTAGCGGACTGCTGTCTGTACCTCTGTTTGACTAAGCTAGTGTGTGTAGTGCGAGTCACGGACGCGTCACTCAGGATTGCAGTGTCCGTAAGACACTTGCATGCCCCGTGCACAGGAATCAAATCGCTGGATTTTGGAAACACTAAAATACATCAATCATAGTCATCATGTGATATTTCCCTCGGCGGGGTAGCAATCTTACCACGTTCTGCCAGAGAAGAGGTAGAGTAGGTTGCCCAGTTAGCTCAGTTTGTACGTGGGCTAACTTCTCACCTGAGCAGTTTGTTTGGCGGTGGGTTTAATACCAACTTCGGCAGTATGTCAGATGGTATATGGTCGATAGATCTTGAGAGCAGGTTCACCAGGTTTGGCTCTTGATTGATATTTTGGTACAATATATCGTGGCTGATATGATCTCCAGAGTCAGTTCATGAGGGGGATATACTGCAGTATCATTACATGTTCACTTGGTTTGAGCGATCACTACTTTTGACCAAATATTATATTATCCACAAATCTTTGATTTTGGAGTACCTTGCACGAGGGACTCCGTTGTCTACATTGGAAACCTAGCCCACTCGTCATCCATTTTATCAGCACCTTCTTAATCTATAGAATTTGAAGCTCGTGTATCTGGCGTACATCAACACACCTACCAATATCGCTATAATTCCTCCCCGAACGTGTTGTTGTGTAAGCTTTTGGCCGCACATGTGGCTACAAGTGTTTGTTGTGGAGTCAGAACAGGTGGCACGTCGTGTAAGAGGTGTTATTGTTTGGTTCTTGCCATCCACGTGGGTCCCGCGGGAGTTACTTATACCCCCTGAAGAGGATGTGTTTACCTACCAAAACTTCATGCAGTGGTATGTGCTAAGGTCTCGTAGAAATATCACGATGTTTGTTGCTGGAAGCTCTGGCGCACACATTAGATATGGCCCTGTGTAGTCTGTACCACGATCGACCTTTGTTTTTCGATTGTTTACCTACACAGGAATGTGTGATGCTGCTCCCGGATTTGTTAAATGTTCCTTCACTACCTCACGAATGGCTTCTTGCTCATATTGAAGTAGTAAAAGTACAAAAAGCAATATCTGTCGAAATATACAAAAGATATGATAAATTGATATCACGTTGATAATAATTGGGACAATCCGAGCTTCTGCATCGGTGATCCACAAAAAGACCCTCCTAATAACGAGTTAATGAAAGAAATCAATCATGGTTGTTAGATATAGTCCAGTTGCGGAAAATGACTAGATCCACAACCCTGTATGATGTGTGAAGACCAGCAGTGTAATCATCCACCGTACCTCGTCTCGCCACCAAACCCCTCCTTGTATAGTGAAGATTCAAGGATAAGCATATCATGTGATTTCACAATCAAACATGTGTACAAACTACCACTGGAGCGATAATATCTATTGTACTTTGCTGATCACTAGATCTTCCACAGTAGTGACAGTAATGATCTCAGTTACTGAAGCAGTGTTATTACACCATTACACCAGCCTGAACCTACTCATGGACGCTCGTGGAGTTATGACGAATGCCCATCGTCCTCTTAACTTGGTACGAATTAACTGATTGACTCCCACAAAAGAATCACTGATACAAAAAAATGTATATTTCCAAGGGACGAGATATGTCATGTGGCTTTCGTTTCCCAATAGAACACATTCCATGCGAGGTGAACTGCGTTTGGACCATAAACGCATACAATGGGTATGAAAGCAGATCTGGAAAGGTTAGCAATGTAATAGATTTTATAACGTGTATTTAATGGTAGTGGCTATATAAAAATGTGAAATAATGGCATTTTGACGCATTTTGTTTTTTATGGTTCTCACTAGATTCAGTCCTCCTTTTATTACTCTTTATATAATAATAATAATAATCACCTACTCAAGTCGGTCTCTCTGACTGCACAATTATTATCCCCGGCAGACCCGCTCATTCCGACACATACTCAACCTCTCAGGAGGCATACAGCTCTATATGCAACCATTGTTTGGTGCAGAGAAACTGTTCATACACATCAATTGCCATCTCTGTTTATAGCCAGATGCCAATTATACTATTTGGGTGAACAGCATAGAGCAGCGCAGGTGAATGCTGAAACACCCATTATCTGTTCATACACATCAATTGCCATCTCTGTTTATAGCCAGATGCCAATTATACTATTTCCGTGAACAGCATAGAGCAGCGCAGGTGAATGCTCAAACACCCATTATTGTATTACCCACGCCTAGAGTTGCTTAACTTCGGTGATCTTACGGTACCGGTGTGATATGCGCTACAAAGCCGTATTATCGTATTATTATCGAGCTATGAATTCCTGAATTAGCTCTGTATCTCAGTATTACTACCGGCGGGGGGGGGGGGGGTCTAAATTCAGATTGGAGTATATCTTTGTGAATGCCAATATTCCTGATAGCAAACTGAGAGCTAAACGTACGGAAATATTTTAATTCTTAAGAAGCTGATTTCGAATATTTTCGACTGTACACTGTTCTGATTAAATCCTCCACCATTGTGAAAAATATCTTGTGCTGATCGAAACGTAATCGAATCTAATCAGTCAGAGCATTTTCACGCATCGATGGCTTATACAGCCACTGCTGCTAAGTAATGTCGTGTCGGATTGTCACTGAATTTTGTCATTGAAGGATGTTCGTTACTGGTGGGCCCAATCAGAGGGGTTAAAATTTGAGATTTCTTTGCTTCCATTGAAACTTATGAACAACTATCAGTATGACATTGTGCATTCAAAACAGAAGTACGAGATTTATACAACTTTCATCGAAAGTACATTTTGTTTTATCCAAATGATATTTTGGCACCAAGAACCTGTCAAACGGACAAAGTATTTTAGCTTCTACCATCAGTGCTATGGAACTAACTCCAGTCTTCGCGGAATTGTCGCCATTATGAGCAAAGAGTTTATGCCGATTGAGTGTATAAACAAACACAATGTATCAATGAAACTGGAATGTAAATAAAGACTGTCCATTACTGTCAAAGCTCAAACCCACGGTGGCTCATATATATATGACGTGGGGTGGGTAGCTCAGTGGATAAGGCGCTGGTCTCGTAACGCAAAGGTCATGGGTTCGAGACTCAGGCTGGACCAATGGGTTATAGGGCCTGTAAGTCACGTGCCGTCACGGTATGATTCCGGTGGCAAACAAACATACACCTTTTGTGTTACCTGAGTACTTTGAGTATTGAATGGAGTCATACTCATAATAAACAAAAGGTGTATGTTTGTTTGCCACCGGAAATCACACTATTACTTCACGTGACTTACAGGCCCTATTTCGCTAACATCCTTAGGCAAGGTGTGCACAATTAATTGTCTATCTCTACCCAGGATTAAATGGGTACCGGTCATTCAATAGGATGCTATAGTGTAGCGCCGGATTGTGGCAGCTGTGTAGTCATTCTAGACTGGGGTAAAGTGTACAGCGCCCTTGCTTAGAACTACATTCTATAAAGGAGCGCTTAATAAATGTTAACTTTACTTTTTTATGACATCAGGATAAGACTAATATTCTAGTAAACCCAAAGAGTGTAATATCAACAAGAGGCGGAACTGTCTATATATTCTTATGTTTACAGGCAAGAACCACATGGTCATACGTACATATGAAATAAACTAGCGTTAGTCCTAGGCACTGGAGAATTAATGTTCGCAATGCTATTTGAAGTGAGCTGTGTTTATATGATACAACAATAGCACAGCGCATTCATTCCCACAGTTGATTAGTCAAACGTTGACAGGCTACTACTACATTGTGTACAATGTAATTTTAATCGCGCGCGGATATCAACAAAAATCATTTCTAGGGCTCTGCAGTATATTGTTTGGGGGTGTGAGGGGGCGGGGCGGGGGTGGATCATATGTATGTGTGAAAGGACACTCGGGGAACCGATCGAAATGCGGACTTATTGCAATGATGGGCGAGATTTCCACACATGAAACACGTATCTCCAAGCCGGCCGTATTTCACATCACGTCGCTTGCCCCAGGAGACCCGTTTGCTCTCGTTATCTGTCGGCTGATGAAAGGTCACCCCGAGAATTGTGTCCTTTCACACATTTCCGCTCTCTTTCTCTTCTAACCACGAGTTATGACGATGAAATCCTTTCTTATGGCTCGGACTTTGCTGGCTTCATCAGAATAAATGTGCAGTTCTCGTTTAAGCTCCAACTGTTTCAGCACAGAAATCAATGATCTTAGTTGGTGGCCTGCAGCAGTGCAGGTGGTGCGGTTGGTTGGTTTCGGTAGACACTATTAAATAATGATACCTGTGATGATAGGCGGGCGGATGTCTCCAGAGCACATAATGGTCGTCCACAATCACCCACGAGTCATCACCGTATCTCAAACCAACAACGACACAGGCCGAGTAATGACTAGACAGTCACAGATCTCTGCATGAGTGTCATCACCCGACATTTGTCCTGTTACCTTGAAAATGAGGTCAAAGGTTGAATTCAAGGTCATGCTAATATTCATAATATATCATTTTCTATATGTTGACAATTGATTCCTAAGCTGTAAAGTCCTGTGATCTTGAAAATGAGGTCAGAGGTCAAATTCAAGGTCACGAGAATATTCAGCATATATCATTTCCTATATGTCCACAATTGATTCCTAGTCTCTAATCTCAATATTAAGTGAGATATTAGGCATAATGTGTCCCATTATGAAGCATAGGAGAATTTAACATGGGAAAGTCCCATTCTGGCCAAAATGGCCAATTTCGAGCGATTCAATCGCAACGAAACTTATACACACCACAGGAGTACATATGAGGAGTATGGAAGCCCACAGGTGGCATGTGCGGGGAAAAAATTGGTGATTTTTACTTCTAAAAACCCGTCACGTTCACACGTAGAAACTTCAAAACTACCACGTTCGCACGTGGAACCATTCAACGCTATCACGTTCGCACGTGGAAACTTTAAAACATATCACGTTCGCACCTAGATAGGTTTGAGGCTTCCACGTTCACACGTAGAAAGTCCAACGCTACCACGTTCACATGTGGAAACATTATATGCTTTCACGTTCGAACGTAGAAACTTTAAAACCTATCACGTTCGTATGTAGAAAGATGTAGGTTTCCACGTTCACACGTAGAAAGTTTCAAAGCTACCACGTTCACACCTGGAAGCATCTATACCTTTCCACGTTCGCACGTAGAAAGATTTAGGTTTCTACGTTCACACGTAGAAAGATTCAAAGGTACTACGTTTACACGTGGAAGCATTTGAGGCTACCATACCGAACGTGGAAGCGTTATACGCTTTCACGTGTGAACGTGGTAACCTCGGACTTTCCAAGTGTGAACGCAGTAGCCTTAATTGTTTCTACGTGCGAACTGATAGTGTTAAATGCTTCCACTTTCGAACGTGCTAGCTTTTTGGTAGAAAAGACATAGAAAATTTTTACGCACATTTCACCTATGGGCTGCCGTAGAGGTGTGTTTTGTATCAGAAAGAAAATAGTTGCTGAACAGATTTTGAGGAAACGACTGTCAAAGTCCAAAATTGGCGATTTTTCGTCAAAAATGGCCGCCATTTTGAAAAAAATGCACAAATAAAAAAACAGAAAAATACCTCCTTCTTGAATTATTTTGAAGCATTTTTGTGCAAAATTTCAGAAAAATTCGCCCGTAAACAAAAAAGATAAAAATGTGGACGACGACGACGACGACGGAAGTAAAAGTAATTGTCGTGCAGAGAAGCGGATTGCACCATTGGAAAGCTCGTTGAATTCTGGTTTGAGGGGTACTGTTTGATACTTTTCCGCCATGATAGATGTTCGGCTATGACGTCATAAACGTATGGCCTGTCATACCAATTTTAGGTTACCGGACCTATGGTCCGATATTCTATTGGCATGGCGTTGCGTCTGTCGTCCGTCGGCGTCGTCTGCGTCATCGTCGGCGTCGCCCATCCACATTTTTAACTTTGAAGTTTATGGGTGAATCTTTCAGGAATTTTGCACAAAAATGCCTAAAAATATTTTGAAAAGGGGTTATTCTTTATTTTTTTTATTTTCAAAATGGCAGCCATTTTCGACGAAAAACGGCCAATTTCTGACTTTGGCAGCCATTTTCTCAAAAACTGTTGAGACAGTTTCCAGATTTTTAGTTCAAAAGATTGGCCTCACATACCTCTGTGATGTGGAAAAGTTTCGATAGGCCTGAATCGCCAGTCTGCGTGTGGCGGCCATTTTCATTTTCTGGACGGGTCCCAAATGGGACTTTTCCATGTTAAATTCTCCTATGCTTTATAATGGGACACATTATGCCGGATATCTCACTTAATATCGAGATTAGAGACTAGGAATCAATTGTCGACACATAGGAAATGATATATGCTGATTATTGTCATGACCTCGAATTTGACCTTTGACCTCATTCTCAAGGTCAGAGCACAAAATGGCTAATATCGCGCTTATTATCGACTTTACAGCTTAGGAATCAATTGTGCACATATAGGAAATGATATAGTCCGAATGTTCTGATGACCGTGAATTTGACCTTTGACCTCATTTTCAAGTTCAAAGAACAAAATGGCTAATATATCACTTATTATCCACTTTACAGCTTGGGACTAAATTGCAGACGTATAGGGAATGATATATGCCGAATATTTTGATGACCTTGAATTTGACCTTTGACCTCAGTTTCTAGGTCACATGACAAAATGGCTAATATGTCGCTTAAAGATCAATTGTGGACATATAGGAAATTGCATATGCCGAATATTCTGATGACCTTGAATTTGTCCTTTGACCTTATTTTCAAGGTCAGAGCACAAAATGGCTAATATCTCCCTCATTATCGAATCTACAGCTTATGAATCAATTGTGGGCATATAGGAAATGATAGACACCGAATATTGTGATGTTCTTGGATTTGACTTTTGACCTCATTTCCAAGGTCAAAGAAGAAAATGGCTAATATCTCGCTTATTATCGTACAACTTGAGAATCAATTGTGGACACATAGGAAATGATATATGCTGAATATTATCATGACCTTGAATTTGACCTTTGACCTCATTTTCAAGGTCATAACACAGAATGGCTGATTTCTCGCTTATTATCAACTTTACGGATTAGGAATCAATTGTAGACATATGGGAAAATATATATGCTGAATATTGTCATGACCTTGAACTTGACCTGATTTCTTAGGTCTCATAGGACAACTTGGCTAATATCTTGTTTATTATCAAATTCGCAACTTAGAATTCTATTGTGGACATACAGCAAATGATATATGCGGAATATTCTGATCACCTTTAATTTGACTTTTGATTTAATTTTCAAGGTCACAGGACATAATGACTAATATCTCTCTTATTACTGAATTTACAGCTTAGTAATCAATTGTGAATGTATAGGAAATCATGTATGCTGAATACTCTCGTGACTTTAAATTTGACAGTGACCTTATTTTCAAGGCCACGGGACAAAATAGCTATTATAATTATATTGTCCGGTAACATATCTTAGCCCTTGGGCTAATTTTGTTTTTTAAAATAGTCGTTTTCGATGAAAAAACTGACTTTTTTCTTGTCAGTGTCAAAGTCTGTCAAAGTCCAAAATTGGCGATTTTTCGTCAAAAATGGCCGCCATTTTGAAAAAAATGCACAAATAAAAAAACAGAAAAATACCTCCTTCTTGAATTATTTTGAAGCATTTTTGTGCAAAATTTCAGAAAAATTCGCCCGTAAACAAAAAAGATAAAAATGTGGACGACGACGACGACGGAAGTAAAAGTAATTGTCGTGCAGAGAAGCGGATTGCACCATTGGAAAGCTCGTTGAATTCTGGTTTGAGGGGTACTGTTTGATACTTTTCCGCCATGATAGATGTTCGGCTATGACGTCATAAACGTATGGCCTGTCATACCAATTTTAGGTTACCGGACCTATGGTCCGATATTCTATTGGCATGGCGTTGCGTCTGTCGTCCGTCGGCGTCGTCTGCGTCATCGTCGGCGTCGTCCATCCACATTTTTAACTTTGAAGTTTATGGGTGAATCTTTCAGGAATTTTGCACGAAAATGCCTAAAAATATTTTGAAAAGGGGTTATTCTTTATTTTTTTTATTTTCAAAATGGCAGCCATTTTCGACGAAAAACGGCCAATTTCTGACTTTGGCAGCCATTTTCTCAAAAACTGTTGAGACAGTTTCCAGATTTTTAGTTCAAAAGATTGGCCTCACATACCTCTGTGATGTGGAAAAGTTTCGATAGGCCTGAATCGCCAGTCTGCGTGTGGCGGCCATTTTCATTTTCTGGACGGGTCCCAAATGGGACTTTTCCATGTTAAATTCTCCTATGCTCTATAATGGGACACATTATGCCGGATATCTCACTTAATATCGAGATTAGAGATAAGGAATCAATTGTCGACACATAGGAAATGATATATGCTGATTATTGTCATGACCTCGAATTTGACCTTTGACCTCATTCTCAAGGTCAGAGCACAAAATGGCTAATATCTCGCTTATTATCGACTTTACAGCTTAGGAATCAATTGTGCACATATAGGAAATGATATAGTCCGAATGTTCTGATGACCGTGAATTTGACCTTTGACCTCATTTTCAAGTTCAAAGAACAAAATGGCTAATATATCACTTATTATCCACTTTACAGCTTGGGACTAAATTGCAGACGTATAGGGAATGATATATGCCGAATATTTTGATGACCTTGAATTTGACCTTTGACCTCAGTTTCTAGGTCACATGACAAAATGGCTAATATGTCGCTTAAAGATCAATTGTGGACATATAGGAAATTGCATATGCCGAATATTCTGATGACCTTGAATTTGTCCTTTGACCTTATTTTCAAGGTCAGAGCACAAAATGGCTAATATCTCCCTCATTATCGAATCTACAGCTTATGAATCAATTGTGGGCATATAGGAAATGATAGACACCGAATATTGTGATGTTCTTGGATTTGACTTTTGACCTCATTTCCAAGGTCAAAGAAGAAAATGGCTAATATCTCGCTTATTATCGTACAACTTGAGAATCAATTGTGGACACAAAGGAAATGATATATGCTGAATATTATCATGACCTTGAATTTGACCTTTGACCTCATTTTCAAGGTCATAACACAGAATGGCTGATTTCTCGCTTATTATCAACTTTACGGATTAGGAATCAATTGTAGACATGTGGGAAATTATATATGCTGAATATTGTCATGACCTTGAACTTGACCTGATTTCTTAGGTCTCACAGGACAACTTGGCTAATATCTTGTTTATTATCAAATTCGCAACTTAGAATTCTATTGTGGACATACAGCAAATGATATATGCGGAATATTCTGATCACCTTTAATTTGACTTTTGATTTAATTTTCAAGGTCACAGGACATAATGACTAATATCTCTCTCATTACTGAATTTACAGCTTAGTAATCAATTGTGAATGTATAGGAAATCATGTATGCTGAATACTCTCGTGACTTTAAATTTGACAGTGACCTTATTTTCAAGGCCACGGGACAAAATAGCCATTATAATTATATTGTCCGGTAACATATCTTAGCCCTTGGGCTAATTTTGTTTTTTAAAATAGTCGTTTTCGATGAAAAAAACTGACTTTTTTCTTGTTGATGCATAAGACTCCTCATACATGTATGTACCTCTGTGATGTGTATAAATTTCGTTCCCTTTGTTAAATTCTCCTATGCTTCATAATGGGGCGTATTATTGCTAATATCTCACATAATATTGAGATTAGACATTAGGAATCAATTGCAGACATAAAGGGAATCATATACGCTGAATATTTTGATACCTTGAATTTGACCTCATTTTCAAGGTCAGTGCACAAAATGACTAATATCTCGCTTGTAAACTGCTTTATAGCTTGGGAATCAATTGTGGATATATCGGGAATGATATACGTCAAATATTTTGGTGACCTTGAGTTTGACCTTGAACCTCATTTTCAAGGTTAGAGCAGAAGATGGCTAATATCTCGTTCCTTATCGACTTTATAGCTTGGGAATCAATTTTGGACATATAGGAAATGATATTTGCCGAATATGTTGGTGACCTTGAATTTGACCTTTGACCCCATTTTAAAGTCAGAGCACAAAATGATAAATATCTCGTTAATTATCAACAAAATAAATTGTGAATGTATAGGAAATGATATACGTCGAATGCCTTGAATGACCTTGAACCTTCTACTTTTATACTTACATCACTTGAAATATGTACTTTCACATCTCAGGTTACCGTAATCAGTCCTAAACGTTACGGTAATCACAGTTGCCAAACTTGATGACGTTACGGTAATCCATTGAAATATTTTCTCAGAGAAAATAAACATGCATGCCGTAAGTTTAGTCAAGCGTCCAACTCGCTGATTATCAAGCAATGTGCAAACTCCCATATGAATGCTGCAAGTGCATAAAACAAATCGTGGTTTCTTTGGGAATGGATATGGACGAAACGAAACGACTAGCCTTCCGCCATGTTTTTGATTACCGTTACGCGCGTTACGGTTATCGTTTCGATCGTGGGTTCCTACAGTGATGGTGCAATCCGCTTCTCTGTACGACAAATACTTTCCGATATATAGCCCCATTTTAAAAATTGACGTTTCACGTCGTGACGTCATTGGCGTTCAACCGATCCAAGTAAAACTTTGCAGTACGCTGGTTAATATCAACATATATCGGTGTGCTAAATTTCAGAGGTATCGGTCCAAATATGACAACTGTGCGATTTTTTTTAAAAATTCGCCAGTGATGAGAGATAATGATTTTTCAAGAATTATTGGTGACGTCATCAATCAACCGATTTCTTCCAAAAACGTGCGGTCCCGTCCCGGTCCCGTCCCGGGGTGACCAACATACTTGGCGAAAATCGAAGATTTCGCCAAGTAACAACATTTCAAACATTATCAATGTTCTTCAGTATTTCACTTATCAAACTAATTGGACATTCATATCAGTGTGTCGGTGAAAATAATCTGCTATTTAGGAGAAGCGTGCAAGTACATAAAGAGGCGGTGGCGATACAGGCTGTGCTGTTTGAGTGGCAATTAAGTCCACTACGATCGACTCAAATTGGTGTAAAATGCACTCGCTTCATAAGAAATGAATAATTTGTGATTGTACCTATATTTGAAGTTGACTAGGGATCAATAGACAAACAGGGCGTGCAGAGGGACAGGTGCGCACTCTACGCCGCCGATGTCTTTTCATGCTCGGCTATCAAGTTTGCCGAGTGGTTCTCATTGAGTCTTGCTGGCATCATCGGTCTGAGCGCGTGCGGGAGGTCAGCGTATGATTCTCACGTCTTTGGCAGATCATAAAATATCATATTTTGCGAGGGGCCCGGTGCACGGACTACTACAGTTTGATGTTCAGCGCACGTTTGAAGCGACCCGAAGGACGGAGCCGGCAGACAGAGCTATGGCCGGGCTCAGGCAACACCCAGGGACACACGACACGACAGCCGGCAGCATTGTCAAACATCAAATATGCCTCTCGGCAACTCCCAAATCTCCAGATTTTTATAAATGCTTCTTAGTCGGGTCGGATATTGATCGCTTGGCGATATATTTGTATTGGCGAACATCAAAGTAATCCATAAATGGAGATTTTATGCTTGGATCGGGAACATTTTATGCTACGTTTGTGGGCGGCAATTTACTCCGTAATGGATTCAATTTAACATAAGAAGCAATGAACGTGTCAGTTAGCGGCCAACACTGTACGGCTTGATTTATGCAGCTTATTAAACGGGAGAGGGGTATTGTATGGAATGGACATCACAGAATCACCCACAAACGAAATAATGTCTAATAATCAGACAATAAAGCGTCAATCAACCATAATAGCCAATAAAGTATGATTGAACTCTGATCACCAGCTTGTATGCTCCGTGTTTGGTTGGGGCGTCTACACGACGATATCACTAGTCGAGAGATCACAATGACGGTAGACAATGACTATAGTCAAATGTTTCTGTGCTATAACGGAAGCATCAGGTGCGACCCAGCCAGATCAAGTTCGCAAAATCGTGCTTTTAAACCTATTAAGAGAGATCAGGCTTCAGCGCAGTGATAACACTAAGAATGTAGCAACATAATCTGATTGGAAGGTAGCAACACAAACTTATTGAAGGGTAGCAACACAACCCGATTAAAGGGTAGCAACACAACCTGATTAAAGGGTAGCAACACAACCTGATTAAAGGGTAGCAACACAACCTGGTTACAGCGTTGCAACACAACCAGATTAAAGGGTAGCAACACAACCTGGTTAAAGGGTAGCAACACAACCTGATTAAAGGGTAGCAACACAACCTGATTACAACGTTGCAACACAACCTGGTTAAAGGGTAGCAACACAACCTTATTAAAGGGTAGCAACACAACCTGATTACAGCGTTGCAACACAAGCTGATTACAGCGTTGCATCACAACCTGATTGAAGGGTAGCAACACAACCCGATTAAAGGGTAGCAACACAACCTGATTACAGCGTTGCAACACAACCTAATTGAAGGGTAGCAACACAGCCTGATTAAAGGGTAGCAATACAAGCTGATTAAAGGGTAGCAACACAACCTGATTACAGGGTAGCAACACCACCTGATTAAAGGATAGGAACACAACCTGGTTACAGCGTTGCAACACAACCAGATTAAAGCGTAGCAACACAACCTGGTTAAAGGGTAGCAACACAACCTGATTAAAGGGTAGCAACACTACCTGATTACAACTTTGCAACACAACCTGGTTAAAGGGTAGGAACACAACCTAATTAAAGGGTAGCAACACAACCTGATTACAGCGTTGCAACACAACCTGATTAAAGGGTAGCAACACAACCAGATTACAGCGTTGCAACACAACCTGATTGAAGGGTAGCAGCACAACCCGATTAAAGGGTAGCAACACAACTTGATTACAGCGTTGCAACACAACCTGATTAAAGGGTAGCAACACAACCAGATTACAGCGTTGCAACACAACCTGATTGAAGGGTAGCAACACAACCCGATTAAAGGGTAGGAACACAACCTGGTTACAGCGTTGCAACACAACCAGATTAAAGGGTAGCAACACAACCTGGTTAAAGGGTAGCAACACAACCTGATTAAAGGGTAGCAACACAACCTGATTACAACGTTGCAACACAACCTGGTTAAAGGGTAGCAACACAACCTAATTAAAGGGTAGCAACACAACCTGATTACAGCGTTGCAACACAACCTGATTAAAGGGTAGCAACACAACCTGATTACAGCGTTGCAACACAACCTGATTAAAGGGTAGCAATACAAGCTGATTAAAGGGTAGCAACACAAGCTGATTAAAGGATAGCAACACAACCTGATTAAAGGGTAGCAACACAAGCTGATTAAAGGATAGCAACACAGCCTGATTAAAGGGTAGCAATACAAGCTGATTAAAGGGTAGCAACACAACCTAATTAAAGGGTAGCAACACCACCTGATTAAAGGGTAGCAACACAACCTGGTTACAGCGTTGCAACACAACCAGATTAAAGGGTAGCAACACAACCTGGTTAAAGGGTAGCAACACAACCTGATTAAAGGGTAGCAACACTACCTGATTACAACTTTGCAACACAACCTGGTTAAAGGGTAGGAACATAACCTAATTAAAGGGTAGCAACACAACCTGATTACAGCGTTGCAACACAACCTGATTGAAGGGTAGCAGCACAACCCAATTAAAGGGTAGCAGCGCAACTTGATTACAGCGTTGCAACACAACCTGATTACAACGTTGCAACACAACCTGGTTAAAGGGTAGGAACATAACCTAATTAAAGGGTAGCAGCGCAACTTGATTACAGCGTTGCAACACAACCTGATTAAAGGGTAGCAACACAACCAGATTACAGCGTTGCAACACAACCTGATTGAAGGGTAGCAACACAACCCGATTAAAGGGTAGGAACACAACCTGGTTACAGCGTTGCAACACAACCAGATTAAAGGGTAGCAACACAACCTGGTTAAAGGGTAGCAACACAACCTGATTAAAGGGTAGCAACACAACCTGATTACAACGTTGCAACACAACCTGGTTAAAGGGTAGCAACACAACCTAATTAAAGGGTAGCAACACAACCTGATTACAGCGTTGCAACACAACCTGATTAAAGGGTAGCAACACAACCAGATTACAGCGTTGCAACACAACCTGATTAAAGGGTAGCAATACAAGCTGATTAAAGGGTAGCAACACAAGCTGATTAAAGGACAGCAACACAAGCTGATTAAAGGGTAGCAACACAAGCTGATTAAAGGATAGCAACACAACCTGATTAAAGGGTAGCAATACAAGCTGATTAAAGGGTAGCAACACAACCTGATTACAGGGTAGCAACACCACCTGATTAAAGGGTAGCAACACAACCTGATTTAAGGGTAAGAACACAAGCTGATTGAAGGGTAGCAACACAAGCTGATTAAAGGATAGCAACACAACCTGATTAAAGGGTAGCAACACAAGCTGATTAAAGGGTAGCAATACAAGCTGATTAAAGGGTAGCCACACAACCTGATTACAGGGTAGCAACACCACCTGATGAAAGGGTAGCAACACAACCTGATTTAAGGGTAGCAACACAAGCTGATTGAAGGGTAGCAACACAACCTGATTACAGGGTAGCAACACCACCTGATTAAAGGGTGGCAACACAACCTGATTACAGGGTAGCAACACCACCTGATTAAAGGGTGGCAACACAACCTGATTGAAGGGTAGCAACACAAGCTGATTAAAGGGTAGCCACACAACCTGATTACAGGGTAGCAACACAACCTGATTAAAGGGTAGCAATACAAGCTGATTGAAGGGTAGCAACACAACCTGATTACAGGGTAGCAACACCACCTGATTAAAGGGTAGCAACACAACCTGATTAAATGGTAGCAACACAAGCTGATTGAAGGGTAGCAACACAACCTGATTACATGGCAGCAACACCACCTGATTAAAGGGTGGCAACACAACCTGATTGAAGGGTAGCAACACAACCTGATTACAGGGTAGCAACACCACCTGATTAAAGGGTGGCAACACAACCTGATTGAAGGGTAGCAACACAACCTGATTACAGGGTAGCAACACCACCTGCTTAAAGGGTAACAACACAACCTGATTAAAGGGTAGCAACACAAGCTGATTGAATGGTGGCAACACAACCTGATGGAAGGGTAGCCACACAACCTGATTACAGGGTAGCAACACAACCTGATTAAAGGGTAGCAATACAAGCTGACTGAAGGGTAGCAACACAACCTGATTACAGGGTAGAAACACCACCTGATTAAAGGGTGGCAACACAACCTGATTGAAGGGTAGCAATACAACCTGATTACAGGGTAGCAACACCACCTGCTCAAAGGGTAGCAACACAACCTGATTAAAGGGTAGCAACACAAGCTGATTGAATGGTGGCAACACAACCTGATTGAAGGGTAGCCACACAACCTGATTACAGGGTAGCAACACAACCTGATTAAAGGGTAGCAATACAAGCTGACTGAAGGGTAGCAACACAACCTGATTACAGGGTAGCAACACCACCTGATTAAAGGGTGGCAACACAACCTGATTGAAGGGTAGCAACACAACCTGATTAAAGGCGTAGCAACACACCCTGGTTAAAGGGTAGCAACACAACCTGATTGACGGGTAGCAACACAAGCTGATTAAAGGGTAGCAACACAACCTGATTAAAGGGTGGCAACACAATCTGATTGACGTGTAACAACACAAGCTGATTAAAGAGTAGCAACACAACCTGATTAGGGAGCAGCAACATAGACTGATGCTCGGGGCCGACACTCCTTATATATGATATATCAGAATCTCCATGGATATATTTTCTGCAACTGGACCAGAATAATTTAAATATTCAGATATGTTCAGATATATTCAGATATGTTCAGGAAGCAAAAGAGTTACTTAAAAATTACCCCAAATGCTACGAGAGGTTACCAGACAATTTTGGTTTGGCCATGGCAGGTAACAGACCTTGAGATTTACCAATCAGGGTTCGCAGTGTCAACATATGACTTTGAAATTTACCAATCAAGGTCATCCATGTGAACTTCGATGTAACCATTACATGTATGTGTGCGGCATTTAATATTCCATATGTTCATAATACAAAGATATATCTAGGTGCAAGCGTTTAAGTCGCTCAGGCCAATTTACACATTCCGAATCAGATATCTGGAACTCAAGGTCATCTGCGGTCAACTTCAAGGTCATCATTAGTTGCGCCATATATGTCTTCCTATATGTTCATAATGCAAACATGAGCTCTGCATATATCTGCAAGCATTTCATCTATACAGGCAAATCTGGGCATTTTTGACCCAAAAATGGCTGTTTTGACCTTTCAAGTCCTCGAAGGTCAAACTCAAGGTCACCACACGAATCGCCATATATGACTTCCCCTTTGAAATGTAAGTATCCATCTATTACCAACAATACAGCCAAATTTCGATGATCCCAATAACAAACGTAAAATATATTTTGCAATAGAAACAAAGCCCGACCAAACAGTTTATCAAAATACACACTGGCGTCATCAGGGGCAGACCGTGTGTTGAATGTAGTTGTTTCTACTGTACACCTGATGGAATGAGTATACAACTGCCCAACATCGAGATTATTACCTACTATATCAACATCGACATTACAATTCGACGAAATTAATTTCCACAATGTCCTTCGTTGATATAAAAAAGCCAGACTTGTCAAATTAAGTGAAATACGATGCACAGAAGTTATATTGTTCTACCAGTATTGTCTGCAAAACTGGAGCCAGATTGTGTTATTCAGATATTGTGTACATACTAGAAAAATATGATAACCCTACGGCTTATAACACTACGGTGGCTGATATATGCCATAACTTCACTTTTTATTTACCAGTACTTCTTGTAAGTGATGTAAAAGATTAAATACTTAAGGTTAAATGTATGTTCGTAATATTAAATACGTTTACTTGATGTTAAAAACGTATACATTATATTAAATACACGTGCTTAATATTGAATATGCATACATAGTATTAAACATCTGTACTTAATATCATATACGCATACTAAACTTTACATTAGCGAAAAATGGATGCACAAGTTTCTATGCATGTCTCGTGACACACCGTATATATTAGGCAGCATTATGCTGCAAAAGAGAACCGAATATCTTACTGCGTCGTATTTGCTATTAGGTAGATTATTATTTGATACGCATATTTAATATTAAGTACGGGTATTAAACACTAAATACACATAAATTATTATTAGGCACGTGTATTTAACATTTAGTACGGATATTCAATATTAAGTATGCACATCTAATATTAAATATGCACATTTAATAATAAATCACGTATTTGATATTAGTATTTAACATTGCGTATGTGTATTTAATATTAAGTACACGTATTAAAAATGATTAAGTACAAGCAGCTGATCCTTCTGACAAAAAAAACAGATAAATGAAAACTAAGGAATAAAACTATAGCATATATCAGCCACCGTATAATCTTCAATGGTTACTTCTGTTATTGTTTTTCAACTTTCCGTCCGCATTCTCATCTTCAATGTTTATGGTCAAATTATTCTATGATTATGTACACAAAAATGTATACAAAAATATTCCAATAGGGTACGGTGGCTGATATACAAAAGGACATAGATGAACCAGAAACCAAGTGTCAGTTATCACAACCCACAGACGTCAGTAGTTCACCTGACTGAATATACTTCTCGTCACACTGGCCCTGAAGTACACCAAAGCCTGCTCCAGTCCAAACACCATACGAGATGTGGATATGTTCCATGTTCTTACTCTTCCAAGAGCAAGCATCCACAAATTTGATGGTGATCCAATGAACTACTGGACTTTCATCAACTCATTCAAAAACACAGTCGAAAACACCGTGTATAACAGGATCAAATTGAATTGACTCTATGAACACTGTACTGTTGCAAATGCGGAGGTGATAATGCCCTGTTTGGCGATGAACCCAACACAAAGCTAGGCTACAGGGCGACCACTGCTGAAAGAGAGATTCAGAAATCCACACGTGATTTCGCAAGCCTGAGTGAAGAATATTAATGATGGTCTCGTTTGAAATATTACAAATGATGCACGAGCTTGCATTGAGTCGTTGGAAGCAATCAACAAGCTGAATGAGGTCGACTCACGAGGCAGTACAGACGCTGGAGAAAAGCCGCTGTGGACACTCTTGAATTCACTGGACATCATCCTGGCATCGAGGGACTATTTCGGTTTCTGGAGAAGATACCCAAGGAACAAAAGCACAGGACCACATGACATTGTTAAATCTGTCCCCGATGATACCATCAACTCAGTAGCCATTTGGCTTGTGATTGGGTTCCTATGTACTTGTCATACATCTATTTCACGGGGTTTGTTTCGGATTTCTAAATTACTTTTAGTAAGTCGTTGGGCAGTTGTGCACTAATTTCATCTGGTGTACAGTAGAAACAACTATATTCACATACTGTCTGCCCCTGATGACGCCAGTGTGGCTTCTGATATAAAAGTTTGGTCGGGCATAGTATTATTGTCATCATCGAAATCCTGTTAAAAGTGGTTAACACACATATTCCAAACGTTCAACAGTGTAAAAGTGGGATGGTATAAGTGGTTGCAAGTGGATGCACTCATATATATTGCACAATTCTTTTATGAGACCAAAGGTGAAAAACACCCGATAATTCTGTACCAATCAAAGACAGCACCTAAAGAGTTTTCCGTGTGCTCCAGATGTCAACGATGCAGACAAAGTAGTGCTCCTTATTGTTTATGTGTGAGTGTAAAGGACTGGATTGTGTCTACACACGTGTACCTCTTAACACTGGGAGTGACAAGACATTCTGTTCTGAGAGATTCGTGGATAAGCTGGACCTAGAAGGAGCAGACAATCTCTATCCGTTGAGACCCTCAATGAAGAAAAGGAGGTCGTCGTCCATGAAGTCAGCTTTGAAATATCAAGTCGTGGCAATGGAACAAAGTTGCCTTTAAGAAATATCTAGTATTCAGCCAATATGGTGTCAACAAAAGCGACCTAGGAAACTTGGATCACTTGAAAGATGTACCAGTATCATTATCATCAGATGTGGATATCCCAATGGGCCATCCTAATTGGAATATCACAAGCTTTGATTCCTTTGGAAGTCAGAACTCACGAGGATCGACAACGATATGTGATCAGAACTGTCTTAGGCTGTACAATCGATGACTCAGTAACACACAGCAAAACATTCAACTCAAATTCTCTATGTGTAAACGAATGCAGTCACAGCCAGTGGAGAAATTCTGGAAGACTGATAGAATATTTGATAAAGCAGTTGAGGACAGAGAAGTATATGACATGTGACAGGAAAAGACATGGACACCAGTCTCCCAATACCATTCAAAGCATCCACAAATTCTACCCAATCACTTACAAATGGTGGGAAAACGGCCCAGATAAGATTGATGAGCTTAAAGGAGTATATATTGACAGACGAAGCCCTGCTGAACAAGTATAAGGCAGGAATTGAAGATTTTATTAACAAGATATTCCATCTTGTTGCAATTAGAGGGTTGAATTGATAGGTCAAGAAACAAGTAGATTCTCGTCAATATCAGTGTGCTGTGGTAGTAAACATCGAAGTGATGTAGCTATCGAGTGGTTGTTCACGACCCCCACAGACATGCTCTAAGATTCTTGTGGTAGGTTATCAAACAGTGAACAAGAAATGTATCGGATGACTCGCCATCTTTTTGACATCTGCATCAAAGTAGAGAGTCAAAGACAATACAGACGACAGGACTCCCGAAACTGTCACGTTGACAACCGTCAATTTTCTGCAGCAAGAAGAGGTTAGTCAAATTATGGACGAGTTTTGCCACCTGGTAAAGAAACGAGGTTTCCGCTCGACATAGTGCTTGTTAAACTTCAGAAAAGTGCTGGAGAACATTCCCGTTGAAGAAAGAGCTCCTTCATCTGGATGTTCAAGTATTGAATTTGGTTCATCCCTTACAACTGAGTGTGCACTTGGGGTAGTAGGATATTGAGAAAAATTCCCTAGGAGTCCGCATCAAGCCACAATATCCTGTCTGCACAAGAACAGGGGTCCTGTGCACAATGGCTTCTGTGTATGACCCACTCATTCTGGTTCGACCATATGTTTTGTTGGCAAAGTTAATATTCCAAGACGAACAAATGAAGTCATAGACCTGAGATAATCCACTTGAAGAGTCAAATTGACAATCGACATGCTTGGTTGAAATGGATGGAAGATTTGGAATACCTGAAATAGCTGCACAAAATACACATGGAGACAGTGAGTCACATGTGAGACAGGCAACCATTGCAGCCTCCTTCTAGTGAAATCTAGGCTGGCCACACTGAAGATGATAACAGTTCAAAGCTTGGAGTTGTTAGGAGCTGTGACTGTTATTCAGCTTGACGCTTTGATCAGAGAAGTAATGCATATACCGGTTGAGCGATCTGTTTTGTGGTATCATAGCACGATTATTATCCAATACATCATTAGAAGAACCGAAATTCCAAACATGTGTGCCCAACCATGTCACGACGATTCATGAAACATGTTGCCCTGAACATGGAAACTTTGGAGCACAACCTTTGTGATGATGCTTCTTAGAAAAACAAAAACTGTTTTTTTTCTCAGAGGTGATTCTAAGGACCAGATTTCCTGTTGAGATGTGAAGATGAATGGAATTATCCACCACCATCGAGGATATAATCGACTCAGTAGCCTTTTGGCTTGTGATTAGGTACTTATGTACTTGTCATATATCTATTCCATGGGGTTTGTTTTCGGATTTCTAAAGTGTTTTCATAGGTTGTTGGGCAGTTGTATACTAATTCCATCAGGTGTACAGTAGAAACAACTACATTTAACACACTGTCTGCCCCTGGTGACGCAAGTGTGTCTTTGGGTAAACTATTTGGTCGGGCTTTGTTTCCATTGCAAACAATATTGTAATTTACGTTTGTTGTTGGCATCATCAACATTTGGTAGTATTGGTGGTAATAGATTGATACTTACATGGATATGTGACCTGCGAACTGCGAGTTATAAATTGCGACTAATATGCGAGCTAACGTTACAAACCGCTACCTGCGTGCAACAAAATGCAACTTGAATATTTGGTAAATACATTTTCCGTATTAAACCATGGTTTACTATGGAATAAGTGCCCCTGTAGCGCAGTGGTTAAGCTGCAGGATTCAAAGCCGGGAGGTCGTGAGTTCGAATCCCATCGGTGACCGAGGGGTTTATCATGGCCGATCCCCACCCAGGATGGGTGTGCTGTGGGCTCAATGGGTAGGCTGACCACTCAGCCGTGAGTTACTCACCTACGAGTACGATATTGGGGGAATTCCTGGTGGTATGACTCAGGGATGGGGATGATTACACCATAGGGTCCGCAGGTGCTATGTTCACCGGGCCTGGTTGACACCAGGATAGATTCATGGTCTGGTAGGGACACCCCCATGCCAGGTCCATGAACGGTATGATAGGAAGCGTGTGACATAGCCCTGTCATGCAGTCCCAAACCGGAATGGAGCTCCACAGTTGTAGATATGTCACACCATATAATTAAGTTGCACTGCATATACACAAAAATGGGTTCGCCTAACAAAAATTAAAAAAAAAGAAAAAGAAAAGTTCATCAAGTCCCCGAGGAAAATTTGCGATTTTCAATGATTTTGGTGTGTAGATGAGTAACATTTTGACATATCATCAATGTACCTATTACATGTATTACAGTAAATTGTTACACTGGCCAATTTAGAATATGTCTCAACCTGGCATGAAACCATATTTCGAATTGCACAGACGTTCGTAAAAGCGATATTTCATAAGAACTTATATTTGTCTTCCACCTCAAAAAATTCATAGTTGGAGCATTCTTCTTCGGGACGAAGGTCATGAAATCCCAGAATTTGCTTTACTTCCCGAGATCCCATTTGGAACAAAAATTCAACATTGATGTAGATTGCCAGCTTTTTTAATTTTCCAGATAAAAGTCTGAAGTTTGGTGAAAAAATATGGTTTTATGCCAAATGGAAACATATAAAGTTTCATATTGATACGACTATCCTAAACGAAGTTATGGCCAAAAATCATTTGTGGTTTTCTGTTGATCTTAACTATAGATTTAAAAATAAATAACCTGAAAATGGAAGTTCGACGTCCCGAGGCGTCAAGGGCGAAAGGTTTGGAAGATTGCACTCTGCATAATAGGCTACAGAGAGGCATTGGTTTAGACGCGTGCTGATCTCATGCCAAATCACGGGTTGAATAAAATCTTTGCCAATGAATATTCCAACATACTAATCCACAAAATTACACAATGTGCATATTAACAGCGACAAAGCTGCACAATACTGGTATTTACCTCTTTGACTGGACCACAATATGGAAAATCAGAAATGATAAGTGACGTTACAGCACATTTTTCACGCATTATTCTATGCCTTTGTACATGAGGGGAAACTTTTGAAACAAAAATTTCAAAACTGATCAGACAGTTATGAGAAAATGGCCCCCAAAGTCCAAAACTGGCCATTTTTCGTTGAAAATGGCCACCATTTTGAAAAAAAAGTCGAAAATAAAAAAACAAAACAAAAGATACCTCCCTCTTGAAATAATGTTAGGCATTTTTGTGCAAAACTTAAGAAAGATTCGCCAGTGAATTTTAAAGATAAAAATGTACATGAGCGACGAAGAACGATGGACGATGGGCGACGGAGGACGAAGGCAATGCGATAGCAATAGGTTATCGGGGGGGGGGGGGGGGAGAGGGGGATAATAACTTGAAACATACAATTATCCTTAATTACCGCCTCTAAATTATGTGTATTCCCGTTAAACGTTTTACACTATTCACCTGAGAAGTAAAATAATTAATGACATGAACACTTCCCCATACCTGGGTTCCACGTAAACACGCCTGGACCTAACACTGGGGAGAAGTTTTCAGTAAAGTAAAATGTAAACCCGTTCAAATGCCCATGGGCCTAAATTTGGTCAAATTACCAGGTCCCTATAAACCACGCAATACACCTACCTTACTTGGGCCATAATGGAAGTCATAATGTATCATCCGTTGAAAAAGAAATCCAATTTCAACATGTTACATACAACTGGCATCATGCAAAATACAACATACACTGGATTTCAATTGAACACCTTGTAACAGTCTTTATTCCCGCAATCATTAATCACCATTCCCTAATTGCACAATGACAGGTTCTAGAGCTACCGTTCACCTTTTACCAGTTCATAACTACTATACTCTCATCGCGCTTTCATGAGTCTGTTTGTCGGAGTTCGGAAATGGAAGTTTGGACAAGTCATGGTGTCGCATCAGGAGTAACATATATCATGTATATGACGCCATATCTGTTACAGTTAGAGGGACTCATATGTTGGAGATAGGGCTTTTTGTCCTGAACACGGATGATGCATGGTGTGTGATAGATTATGAATGCTGCGAGATGCATGCGGGGTTTTGACCTCCTTCCTGCTCCACACATTACGTGTATTTGATCCTCATCCTCCCTCCAACCTTGACATAGACGGCAGTATAATGATATAAACCGTGGTTCTCTCTTCAATTACAGGGAACCCGGTCAAAATGGTCTAAATTGTGACATAAAATCAGTTTGTGCATTTGCATTCATGCCCGATTTGCATCCGACGTCGCCTTGAAATTATACAATCCTGACAAGAACTTTCAAGCATGTGGACGTTAGGTAGCCTGGTAGAACGTAACCATGGCGAGTCGTCCGCAGGCAGCCAATTAACCAATAGTGCTCAGTCACCGGACCACGTCACTTTGGAAGGTCCATCCAAGCTGTGGTTAGCTCTGCAATTCAGATACGAATAAATCAACCATTTTCTCAAGCATTTAATTGTCGCCTCCATCAGGAGGCAACATACTCAAATACGATTAAAACGGCCCATGGGTCGATGGGTTTGTCCGGTCATGCTATCTTACGGCAGTATTCAGGTATTTGTTTTGAAAGATGTGGTTTCAAGTGAAATATCAAAGAAATTCCTACTAAAATATTTGTTTTAGTTCTCATAAAGTCTTACAATTTATTGAAGTCTAATAACCGCACAATATTGCGAGTCTTTCGAGTTTTACCCAATGAGTGATCCAGGGAACTCGACTCCTTGATGAACGCGATGCGGCTAACAGCGAGAATTATCTTCAGTGATGAATGAATGTGCGTGACGTAATTTTCACGGCGGCCCAATGCTGCCATCATTCATACCTGAGTTAAAAGTAGTTTTGAATCAGTTTCATAGTTAGTAAACAGTTATTTTCAGTTATGAAACTACTTTCTAGCAAGGCACAAACCCTTTACACCCGGCACAAACCTTTCTAGCAGGGCACAAACCTTTATAACAGGGCATGAACCTTCATAACAAGGCACAAACCTTTTTAACATGGCGCAAAGTGCGAATTACGTCAAAATAATAATTATGGCTTTGTCCACCTATTCTGCATGGTGTTTCGAAGGGCGGGGGGGGGGGGGGGGAGAGTTATCGGTCGAGAGCTATCGATCGATTCTCGTGGGTTTTCGTCCAGGGGGACTGCCATGCAAGAACAAAATGATCAGAATTTTGTTGTAAGATCAATGCAAGCGAGTTGGAAAACAGCTCGACGAATTAAAAAATTTAATCGAACAGTTATTTGTCTTGATGTATAAAGTTATTTGTCTTGATGAATAAATTTGTTATTTTATCATGATACCCCTGAAGATATTATAAACAGGAGGTACGCACTATGCCATTGCTGAAACACTGTTTTGGAAGATTATGTCTATGAATAGGATGATCATCATTGCCTACCAATTTGTGGTACTGAAATTGTTTTTCAACAGTATGAAAGCCTTGAAACATACTTGATAATACATGATCTGTTTTCCCGGTGCGCAAACTGCGCAATGCGCAATGCGACACATGTCTTTCACTATATTTTCTGACGCTTACTTGTAGCTGTTTGAGAAAACGCTTATCGGATTGTTCTTGTAGCGTGTAGGTTTAACGGTAATGTACCCGGCGATTATTGCAAGTGGTGCGCTTGGAATCGTTAGGGAAACTACCAGAACGTATCACATTATACATTACAGTAACACAACTCGTTTTGTGTCGGTTCCAAATCTAGTGAAAAGGTGCTTATTGCTCAGGAAGATCCCCGCGTTCTGATGTATTCACACTCGAAATCACATGCTATAAAATCATTCAATCTGTGACGTACGTGATCATAAAACTCGGCCACCATCTGTGACTCTCTCTGAAAGGGCGATGTGACTTTACGCAGCCATTTGGGATTCAGGAGCAGTCAGTGAGGACATGATATTGTAAATGTGCCGTAAAGTACAGCAATCACAGACGTGGACGGCGTGTCATAGTTGTGGGCACCATGGTCATAAAGACACAGCACCCAACCGTCGACATTTCTAGTCTACAGACAATAACAGAAGCTCGGCGAACTGTAAAGAGGACACTTACCAAACCATGTACAGCGGGAACATATGAGATACGAAACTAGGTGTAATACATGAAGCAAGGTGTGAGACATGAAGCAAGGTGTGATACATGAAACAAGGTGTGAGACATGAAGCTAGGCGCGATTTATGAAGCAAGGTGTGATACATGAAACTAGGTGTGATACATAACCCCTAAAAGCACCCCTAAAATACATAAAAATTTATATGAGTATATTCTGGTAAATCTCGAAGTGATGGTTTCTATCTATCATACATTCTTTCCTTCAGGCGATTTTTCTTGGTGCGCTATCAAAAGTATTTTCTACACAAACACAATAATTTTTTACTTGGACACAATACTCTTTACGCAGAAAAAACGATTATTTACGCAAAAACAAATGATTCTTTACGGACAAACAATAGGCCCACCGGGATGAGAAAGCATGACAGATAGGAGCCACCATACAGAAATGATCTGAAAGACATCCATTTTCTTGGGCGTCTCACTGCATCCACCTTCAAACACTCAGACCGGCCAGGCTCGTCTCATAATTTCAATAATGTAACTTATACTTGTGAATATATTCCTCAAATATCGTAACTGCTCTGATGTACATTTTGGGATGGAATATTCTTATTCCATGAAAAACCAAAAATTTGATAACAGTTTACATCTTGTACATCTTAGGGAAGACATCAAATTTTCTGCGCGGTCCCCGAAACTCCCAATATGCATCCAAGCTCGTTCGCTTCCCTCGAATCGTGTTCCTCTCTCCTTAATGAGTATATTTACCAACAATCCGCGCGATTATTTGACACTTCAACACGCCCCTGATATGTGGTACATGAAGCTGGGTGAGATACATGGAACTAGGTGAGATACATGAAGCTAAATATGATACTTGAAGCCATGTCTGATACATGAAGCTATGTGTGATACAGGAAGCTAGGTGTGATACTTGAAGCTATGTCTAATACATGAAGCTATGTGTGATACAGGAAGCTAGGTGTGATACTTGAAGCTAGGTGAGATACATGAAGCTAAATATGATACTTGAAGCCATGTCTGATACATGAAGCTAGGTGTGATACATGAAGCTAAATGAGATACTTGAAGCTATGTCTGATACATGGCGTTATGTGTGATACATGATGCTGGATCTGATACATGAAACTAGGTGTGATACAATACTATTCCCAGCTATATACTTCTTCTACTCCCAGTACACGACATATGATCGCCTAGCCATTGACTTCCGTCCTTTTGATGTGCGGCCCACAATCGTAACTGCAACAAACTAGTCCACCCGGCCATGATCCATTGTTCCACCTCTGACACCTCGTCATACCACCCGGTACGTGCAGACCCACATACCACCCTGACCAGCCTGCACCCTGCAAACTGCATTGTCCCTGGCGCCTCCGATACACTATAAACAAACATTCGTTATAGTACACCCCACAGCAGACTACAACCACGATGGATCCGCTCCAGAATCTGCGCAGATCCCATCATCTGCAGCAACTTGCCCACCCAGGTCCATGACAACCACAGCCACCCTGCACGAGTAACCGTCCTGTTGTACATCAATTACATGTACGCTCTCCAATGACCATCGTGACATCATCCACCCTGCCAATCTGCTAACCACACAGCATCGGTGTACCTATCCACAATGTACAGCATCGCAGGTCCATGCCTCATGCATTGAAACATCTGACAACTGCTATGACAGCCCAGCCACTTACAGCACTGACTACAACCCCCCCCCCCCCGACCCAGCCGATGGTATGCAACATACAAAAGTGATCATGGATACAAGTGCCACGGAGTATCAGGCCTATGCAGCATCATCTCTGAAAAATCCACCACCACCCGCAATCAAAGTTCCAGCTGATCCTACAATCCCGATGTGATATGCCACAACCAACATGAGAATACCGTCCCAGCTCAGCCGATTGAACCTCTGACGGCGACTCTGACCTCGGGGATGGCACCTCAGTCTCATGCGCCCGTCACGTGCCCACCAGCTGACCCTGCACAACCAGTATATGCTCCATACAACATCGACATACCGATCCTGCAACAGTACTACACATGCTACATAAAGCTTGCACCAGCCACCCATCTGCCTGCTTCAATCGGGAACATCTCAGTGTCCTAGTCACCTCCCCAGCTCAACCACCAACCTAATCACATATTTGGCTGTGAGAGCACCTATGACAACTGCATTCACACTGTAACCAGACAAACTCACTCTTGGAAAAGCGGCCCACTGGTGGTCAACATTCAAGTGAAGAAACCTTTCACAGTATATCTGCAGCTATGAACAATTTCCACAGTAAGCTCTGTCGACATACCTAACCCATCGCCCTAGACCAGCCAGTAGAAACCTTGTGGAAGAACTATCGAAAACAGCTACAAGAGAGCTGGGAACATGCACCATACCAATCAAAACGATAGGACTTCCCGTTCATTTGCTAAGAGTGGCATGAGGATATTGAGGCTACATCAGAGATGTGAGCCCTTCATCTCGCCAGAACACCGTCATCACACAATTTGTGAAAAGTTAACCCATCCACATCACTGACAAGATCTGCCCTCTGGCCATCGCATTCAGCATAATCGCCCACAACCATCCTGACAGATCGACACCATCTCCAATGGCTAATCCGATGACTAACCTTCGATCGACAAACACTAGTATGCCACTATTGTGGGCAAAGCTCATCGTCACCACCACCTGACAACGCACCACATACTAAAAATCAGGCAACAGTGATTCCTCAGCCCTACAAGGCTTCGACCAGCATGCCAACCTGACAGCTCGCGTGACTCAGTAGTATCAATAGAAGACCGTCTGTGATAAGAAGGACAACACTTCTAAAATACCCTCTACATGTACTTGGTTGTTTATCCACCAGCCTTCCCTGCGGAGACAAGCCACCGTCCCTGGATATTCTATGAAGTGCTCATTCTGCAAGAAGCCGGGACATTGGTGGATAAATTGCTTCTGCCTCAAGGACATTCTTGTCAAGAAAGGTAGGAAAGTGTAGAAAAGTGAATTGGATCCAGCTCTGCCCTGGTCTACTCGTCCACAACCTCCTCCCATGCCCCAGCCATCAAACTGGTAAAGGAAGGTGCTGTGGAGCAAGGACCTTTTTTCAACCCGAGCCAACTTCAGAGCTCAAAACCAATCTTCTTCTATGTACCCATGGTTGGCGCACCTGCAAGGAATGTGGTCATGCCCTACCTTATGCAGCCCAGAGCTGTTCTGTCGTCTTCACTTCCTGTGGTCTCTGCTCCCTACCCACACCAACCTCTCAGCACACCTCCACCCCACAAAGGGGTGTCTGCTCTGCATCCACAAATAGCATTCCACCTACTGCCACTCCCTGAGACACTCCATGACCAGCTCAACCAGCCACTCACAATCAACACAAGTCAAACCGCCCACAACTGCTGAAACTCCCCGTCGATGATGGCAGCAGGACCATCAATCTTCCTCCATCACCGCAACTAGCTGCACTGTGTGCAAGCCAACAGACGTCGACTCCGTCCAACAGGTTTAAGGATAGTGGATGTCAACGTTGACCTGACCTGATCGATGGTGTAACCAGACTGCCAGTCCAGGCCAGTTCGAAACAAATGACAATGACATTCTGCCCCAATTCATGATGACAATGATTCTTAGCACGAATTTCTTCGACAAGTAAGCACTATTGTCAGCTATAGTGAAGGACCTATACAGGTAGACAAAGAAATTCTGTTCATCCATCAAAAATTAAAAGCCAATGTGGTACAGCTCGCAATCCACCATGATGTCACCATTCCACAATGCAGTGACGCCATCATCGAACTTGTTCTCACCTCCAAAGTTTGGGGTCGAAAACACTCATGCCTAGTTCAACCTCTGAATACATTTCCAGAGGAGACCGACCTGGCATTGGCTGAACGCCAATGTTTTTGGGTTCCTCTGGTTCGCGCACTATCACTGGCGATTCATCAAGAACTGCATCAAGATTGACAACCTTCTCATCGTCTTCACCAAAGCCGAATTTCAGTTCACCTGGTGTATGCCACAGTGCCACGCCTTCCAGCACCTACACGACGCCCTCATCACGCACTTCATCCTTGACGCTGATGCCAGCGGATTTGCCAACTCTCTATCCAAACCTGTCAGAAAAGGAGATCCTGACTTCGCATTGCCTCGCATACACAAAATAACTATTGTATGACCTACCGATAGAAATTGTGACGAAATAGGTGTTCTTCAGGCACTATTTGACCTTTCGCACGATCGTATTTCAACCAAGAGTGTTGTGTATTTGGCACAAGTTCTTCATTCGCAGGTCAGATATCAGCAAGGCGTGTATGGTGAAATGGCACGATCATGGTTATCCACGTATGCCGCTACCAGTCCGTTATCCCAAAGACTAAGCCCTTCACACTTTCCTAAGTCATCAACGTTAGAATCAGTCCCGAGTTATCTCCTAAATTCACTGTCTTACTCCTCAGATTCATCCATACGTCCAGCCTCTTGAACGTCTACTCAACTTCTAAGGCCAAAAAAAAATATTTGTGTTTTGGTTTGCGTCCCCGCGCGCGTCGTCCAAAACCTCCCGCGTCAGATTTTTTTTTTGGCATGATGGTATTTTACAAGCAGCGGCCACATTTCAATTCTGCGCAAGTCGATGAGCGTCCCAAAAGCATGAAAAGTGGCTTAATTAGTGATTGTCGAGGATTGCAATCTTGCAGGAACCAATCAGGCGTTTAACTGAAAGCTACAAACCAATCAATTAGCAACCTAATAATATACAGATTCGTTTTTACGATAAATGTTCGTCATTGATAACAAGGAGAGGAGGAGAGTCGTCCGATAAAATGATTTTTTTAAATTCCGACACTAGCATAATCCCTTGCCGCGGAAGTAATGACACCTAATTTTCCATACGAGCCCCTTCCACTTGTCATTGATCAAAACAGCAGATCACCCCAGTGAACCGCTTCATGAGAAACTTGTTTCATACAGACATAGGGAGTTGCATGCGTGGTAATCTAGACACTCTTGCTTAGAAACAATACGAGTTTATATCGTTGATATATTTTATAGCGAGAATCTGCCAAAGTTTTCAAAGTAAACTTTTTTTTTTGTATTTATTTAGTTGTTTTATTATTTTATTTTAATTACATGACTATATTTATTGATTCTGTAATCAATTACTATTTTCCATTCGTTATTTGATCCATACTGTGGCTGATTTAGGACGTGCAAAAATTGTTTTATCTTGTTATTTTGAGATAATTATATGGGGAAAACAAAAAAATATTGTTTTTTTATCTCGTTATTTCGAGATAACGAGGTAACTATCTCAAAATAACGAAACAAAAAACAGTATTTTCGGAGTCCTATATACTATACTATCTCAATGTAACGACATAATCATCTCGAAATGATGAGATAATATCTCGAATTAACGAGATGACTTGACTATCTCGAAATAACGATATAATTATCTTGAAATAACAAGATATTTAACTCGAAATGACTAGATAATAAACAATATGTTTTTGCTGTAGTAAACAATTTTCTCAAAATGACGGCAAATTCTTTTTTCGGGGTGTCCTAAATCAGCCACCGTAGGTCCAATAGACTTTGAATAAATCTATATTTTTACTGTTCCAGAAAAAAAAATATGGTACAAGCACACTTTTTATACAAAAAAAAATACATAAACCGGTATTCAAAAAAGAAAAAAAAATCCTCAGCGCCATAGCACCGACTTCGGAGCATCACTGGGACGCGAACCAAAACATTTTTTTTTGGCCTAACCAGGGAACAAATATGTCACTTTGTCTGGGTGTATATAATTTCCCGCCGAAACGGGGTCTGTGTCTGAACAAGTCTTTGTCTGAGTGCAGGGCGAAGGTCGTGCTGGTGTCGCGCGGGATGGTGGCGCGCGGGAGGGTGTTGGTATGCATGTGTATAGTGCGAATGTACTGAAGTGTGGGGACAGGGTCCGGGCCGTCACTGTCTCTAAAAATACTACAAAATGGTATAGCACTATCGCTACTACCTGTGGAGATGCAAGTTTCTGCTGCATGCAGATCATATTTCGCTGCACTAGCTCAAGAACTATCACAATGTCAATGGAATGCTTTGTCCAATGGCTCACCAAGTTACAGCAGTAAGATTTCCAGATCGAACATCGCGCAGGCGAACAGCATGGCTCATCAGATTGGCTTACAATATCACCCGCGGCCATCTAGAGAGAACCGCCACCAAATAGAAGATGGATTAAAACGCTCATGAAAGACCGCACCCATAATCCCAGAAAGGAGAACTCGTCAGACATCACTATCCACCACTCACACAGAACAACAAGTTCGCTCGTCTCTAGACTGGACAGTGGGGAGTTCTGGAACAGATCACCGATGTCAACTATCGAATCGCCCTCGTGTCGAACCCCTAACAGACAGGTATCGTCCTTGATATGCTCAAACCATATGAAGGTGAATCATTGCCACCCACATATCCCGACCTCGCCAGCAACTTACCCAGCGGCCCACAAACATCTCCGGTTTCAGACAGTAATGAAAACAAAAATGAGAGTCATCAAAGTCCACTGGCTCTAGCAAGAAACATTTATTTCCCATGGAAAATCAAAATCAAAAACTTTTATTTCCTCATGTCAACTAACCCCTACATGTAATCCCGACTCCGACTCCGGCCCAATATCTAGTGATCACCTGACTCTACTCTTGTCTTTCCCAGGCCGGCGTCATCCCCAAAGGAGAAAGAGAGGGCCTCGCACCATTGTACATCGACAGACTCTGCCAGCGCCCATTAGTACCGGGCGCCATATTAGATGTAGCATCACATATATTATTTACCATGTGTTCCTTCGTGAAATGTCTCGAGGACCAAGATATTTCCTGAAAAATTAAGTTTGAAAATAAGGTTATATATGCTATCAACGTCAACAAATATCCTCCACAATGAAGAAATTAAATCTAATATGCCTACTTAGTACTTATTTTAAATAATTTAGTAGTCCTTTGATTTCCTACACTTAAACCAGACGGATTGAATCCAAGACAAACATTTCAATGTGCATAATTTTAAGGCCAACCCACCATCATATTCATGTACTTCATCACCCCACGTGTATGGTCCCGTCGGGCACATAGTCACAGATGATCTAAACATTGTCGAAAATGGTAGTTTGAAGCACCTACTACATAAAGTTCCTAAATACCGTGAAGCCTGACCATTCAAATGGAATTTCAACTTCAAGATGATGATCGATTCCGAAGAAGATTATGCAGAGAAGTGGGCTAAACATGCGGAGGTTGAGGCAGGAACTCTAGACAGTCATAAATCTGTCCTGTTAAAATGTCAACATAAGTCTTCAAACCTGACGATTCGAGCAGTACTCACACATGACGATTTTGGGAAGTAATATCTCGGCATCACAAGTCTATAGCGTCTACATGTCCCAGTCAATACGTTATGCTACAGCTTGTTTTTACCAGGAATTCATAGCCGGAGCAGGGGCTTCGACGTAATGGCTGGACTGAGAATGACATTCAAGAATTTATACGGTCGTAACTATAATCTAGTTTAAGGCTACGCCAAGCCTGTCACACATATGATGGAGATATCATCCCATTCTTATAGTTTTGTGTATATGTTTGCGTCTTGATTTGCCAGTGTGGATATCGCAGCGGGTGTCGCATGTGGAGCAGGAGATGCTCCGGAGCACCTGATCTCACACTCAGCTGGCCTGAGACCACATTTGACCACTTTACTGATTTTGTAAAAATCGTCTATGGATTCGATCTTGAAATGTGAAATTTGTCCATACTATGCATCGATATATGCATGTGATGATCCTTAGATTGACAGTTAATTGCTTGACAGGAATTTTTATCGTATTCATTGTATTTTCATTGTTTTCGCTTGTGAACATATGGGGAGACATGACAATGACTCATGGATTTTTATTGTTTAGTTTTTCGACTCGACTAGGCTTTGGTAAAACTATACTCCGCAGGGTGTAATGCAGACTATTTTTTTCGTAATGTTAGCCCACACACCTTCCCACAAGTACACGTGCACCACATACCCACGCAGACTTCCACACTATGATCCCCTCTTCCATTACAGACTTACACGTGGAAGTTCCCGCCATGCTTAGTTGTTGGATAGTTTTCATAGAAGAAGAACGTGATTCTCATGTAGACTATAAAGACTCATACTATTTGGATACATTGAATTGTATCAACATGTTGCACCCTGCAACATATCTTGAGGCGGTGACTGACCTAGTTCTTTTGTCTAGGGGTCAGGTCTTGTTATTGTCATCGAATTGTGCTCAGATTTTTTGGAAGGAAGATCAATACACGGTAAGAAAAATGCAATTTCTAAAACATAACACATATATATAGTAACTGAGGGAGATGATACGATGTCCGAGATACTACTACAAATTTATGTATTCCACAAATATTTGTAGGGGCTGAAATTCCCCAGAAATAAGGTTTCTTCCATCCATATTTACCCCAATTTCGACATGGTGATCACGTTCATGATCATTTTCAATAAATTCTGTACATTGTATTTGGATAATCTGTACACGGGAGTTAAGATAATCATCTCATGTTTCATATATCCTGCGCATACGCACCAATATATCGTAATTTTCCACTTATTCCTAAATCACTACACACGCTTGTCGTGTCACCGATTTGAGTCAAGCGTCACCGACTTAAGATATTAATTACAAAAAAAAGACTAATATCTCTCCACGAAAAACACATAAAGTATTTGCCACCGCCGATGTTCAATCATGCTGGAAAATGATAAAACACTGCAGACAGTAGCTACATACTTTTTTCATACTTCAGTACAACGGAAAGTTGATTCGAACACAGAACTACGGAGACGCAGATTACATTGGAGTGGAGGTGAATATGCTGTGCACCAATACATCAATAACTCGGTCTTACGAAATGTTGTTGGCATGTATACTGCACGATATATTGCTGCGTACGGTCCACGATACCACACATATGATATCGCTATAACCGTACACGAGAACACCTTTCCTGGGAACTCATTGTACAGTTCAACTCACTCAACCAGTGGGTATGTCATACCCAAAATGTAAACCTAAGTCGGTGACGCTTGACTCAAATCGGTGACACGACAAGCATGTGGAATACTTTAGGAATAACTGAAAAATTACAAGATATTAGTGCTATGCACAGGATGTATGAAACATGAGATGATTATCTTAACTCCCGTGTACAGATTATCGAAATACAATGTGCAGAATTTATTGAAAATGGCCATGAACGTGATCACCGTGTCAGAATTGGGGTAAACATTGATGGAAGAAACCTTATTTCTGGGGAATTTCGGCCCCTGCAAATATTTGTGAAGTAGACCCAGGGTCGCCAGCTCGATGAGTGGATAACTCCTCTGGCGTCCCGCCTATGTACAAACCTAAGTTGAAAGTGTTTTGGTATTCCATTTGTTGTTTTTGTTACATAGGTTAAATAAAATTAAATAAATTCTGTTCTGTTCTGTTCATAAATTTGTAGTAGTATCTCGGACATCGTATCATCCACCTCCGTTATTATATATATGGGGTTTGTTGCAGAAATTGCATTTTTCTTACCTTGTGTCTATCTTCCTTCCAAAAAATCTGAGCACCAGTCGGTGACAATAACATGACCTGACTCCTAGACAAAAGAACTAGGTCAGTCACCGCCTTAAGATATGTTGCAGGGTGGTTGACGACTGGAATAGAACGTTGGCATTTGGCATAAGGCGCTGGTTTGAGTGAACGAATGTGCATTGATTCACCTCTGTGGAATAAAAGTAAGCGTTTGAAGTAATGTCGCCTTTATCCGGTCACACACAGCGAGTCTAGAAGGTTGTTCTAGACGAAGGCCCGAGGTTTGCTCAAAGAAATATCTCCTACATTATTTGTGAACGTAAGTTTATAATATCCCATCATTCTGAAGTGAGCGTACAACAATAAAATGGACAATCAGAGTTATTCGAACCCGAAACAAGTGGGCGGCGCCGTTCTACGTTCATATCAATATTTTCAGCAGGATGTTGGAGTCTGGACGTGTGATGCTCCGATTATATGTCAGGACAATACTGAATCCAAAGTTTCAGGCTTTTCTAAAGAGCCTAAGCCTAGTAAATGCCTACCTAGAATGAACACCGATATTAGTAATAGCTGGCCAATCCGTCGGTGCCTGGCCATTCACAATATAAATTGCAGTAGATCGGACTTCAGATTAGTTTGTGTATACTTGTTCTTTTATCTGCCTACCGCTAGCTGTGAACGTTAGTCACGTGTCTATTTCACACTGAAGAGAGCAATCATGCGATAATATCACATCGAACCAGCTCACATTAGATAGTGTACATTAGCAGTGGGTTGACTTTGGGTTTATTTCAAAACTTGTCCCTATCTAGAATATCTCCCACCAAAACATCGACAACCACATATCGCTGGTAACAATTGTGTCATTTACACGTAAAATCCGTAGCATACTGAAACTGCACAAAAATCCGGGTTAATCCTCAGTGACTGTTTGTGGAGACGGCAGCAAATTGAATAGCTCTATGTGTCGCAGACTTGTTCGTACAATCACACCATGTCCTATTGATAGCTGTAACCAACTTTGACACTCCTCGCAGAGATGTTTTGTCCTGCCTGTTTGTTATTCATAGAGTGTCACGTGATGTCGCTGTGAACCAGCGGTCAGCAAAGCACACTAAAACTTTATTATCCGCGGCATTCTGACACTGTGGCCAGACTGGTGAGCTAATGCCAAGTAAGCAGAACTATGGACGCACCATTGTCAGTGAGTGTGGCCTCACGCAAACAAGTCTTCATCTCGTCGTGAGTGTATGTGAAGATAAGCTAAAGGATAGTAGGAATTGAAAAGCGTAAGAATATGTATGGGAAACATTCTCTTTAACATGACGTATGACAAAATCTTGAATATGCTGTTAAAGCCACATGACTATTATTGAACTCATTGCTATAATATGGTTTGTAATAGTACATTATTTGTAATTATATGTATTTAGTCAGAAGATTGATTTGCAGAAATAAGGTAGTTATCACATACACCATGTGCGCATGCGTTTCCGTGCCAACGGCTCAAATGCCGACAATGCACCCATCCAAATCGAACCCAATAGGTGATAGGTCTCTCCATCGAGACCCAAACTGTCTGTACAGCTTTCATTATTTCTCGGCCTTTTATTCCCAAACCAGATATTTCGTGGATGTTGCTATTAGACCTGATAGATTCTTTTACACCAGCCCGTGCGAATATTCACTGGCCTGGTATGATCGACGGACCGACCACACATGGCGACCCCCGCTGTATCACATGTACCGACGCCCCTGACGTGTCACAGAATACTAGTATAACTGGGCAACGCCCGCGATTTTTTTTTTTTTTTTGACAAAAATAATCAGACTCGTCGCAAATCTGTAAGGTTTCGAAATGCATGTCACTCAAACAAACATAATTGCCGCACGCAGTTCAGTTTTCAAAATATATTTCAAATTATACCTTCATTTGCCTTTTCATCTCTCCTTCTTTCCTTATCCTCTGGGGCCGTGAGCGAGGATGCTCTCGCATAATGCCCCTGCATGATGACTGCTTTCCCTCCCCCAATAAAAAAAATCCTAGATTCGCCGCTGTACAGCAGGGAAATAATGTCCACAACATGGTCATTTCTTACTGTTATGAAAGTTCGTTCATCTTCATCATATGGAGAAAAAAGCGCAAATTGGTATGTTATTTTAAAATTTCCATTATGTTGATAAGATCAGCATTGTGGGATCGAGTTAAGCACGTGTGTAATGACGGCGTCGATGTAATAGGCTAGTTACGGTAGGGTCAATGAGCAGCGTTGCGCTGCTAAGGGTCGGTAACAAGGACTCAATGACGGACCATTATGCTTTTGTTTGCCACTGCCTGTATATAACGCTACCTAATGTTCCCTTCACTCAATAACCCGAGCACAAAACTAATTGATTTAATTTGTGTCACCAGTGTCAATTGCAGGCACAATCAAAGTGCATATTTATTCACAGAAACTTGACTGGTTAATTGGCCAATTACTGTAACTCGCATTTATTATTAGAGGGATCAGCAACTAATCAGACTTCGTCGCTCCTTTTACCGTATACTAGCAACAATATTTAACATCAGTTATACGATTGTGTGAGTACTTCTGAGTAATGGTGAGTAATTCTCTCAATTCACAGAATATAACTTTGATCATATAACGCACATAAATATGTACCAAACATTACAACTACCTGGAGAACTTTTTTTCAAACAATGCTATATTTAATGGGGAAACAAATATATACATGGAATATGATTCGGACAATTATGAAAGATATATAGATAAGTGTAAATAGCTAACACCACTATTATTGATAATGGTGTTAGCTATTTACACTATACAAATATTGACTGGTGCCCCGTGTACAGACAAAACTATTTGATCAGAGGGAGGGAGTGTTTAGATGATCCATTGCCCAAGGCACCGATGCCTTCGCCGATGAGGATACGATGCCGGTAAAGGCTGAAATTTAACCATTTCGGCAGGTCACCCACCGAGCGCCTTTGGAACATCCGTGACCATCTGGCAACAATCGGACATCGTAGACACGTCGGTAGAGGCATCGGAAGAAAATAACGCAGAGTTAATTTATTGCGGCGACCGGTGGAAAAAATGACATCGGTGGTGAATCGCTTGCACGTCTCCCGGTGAGCGGCCAGAGCCCCTTCAGATGCCCATCAGGTGCCGATGAATGTCCGGAAGGTGCCCTTCAGATAATCGGGCCGATTTGTGCATATCAGACGGTCACTGAGCAGGTACCAGTAGGGTATCATGTGGTCTCCGGTAGGGCATCGTTGGTTGGTCAGTCTTTCTTGAAATTCTTGAGGTTTGGACGGACACGGTGAAGACACGTGATCGCAGGTGACTATGGCGGTCACCGGCGGACAATGCCTGGTGGTTACATGACCACTCGGAAGATATGAGAAAGATGCCTGACAAACTATCACCAGCGGCCGGAACATCGGTAAATACCACCGATGTCTCCACATCGGCCGGCGACCTGTGCAAATGTGACCTAGTCATTAGTGGACATACTACACAACTGCCCAACAACTCACTGAATTAAGTAACAATGTGTGTCATGTTGTGTATTACTGATTTTTTTTTTTTTATGAATTTCGCCCCGTGTCAGTCCTTACACTCTCCACAAACATACATGCACGCGAATAGCACATTTCACGCAGCAAACAAGTTAAAAATAAACCTTTATATGTTTGACTGTAGACCCTCCGTGTACCACAGGAAACTCTCTAATATTCAAGATGTTAGAGATGATTGTCGTTCGAAATGCACTAACCATTTGTAGGGATCGGCGACCCCATGATAAAGAGGTATACCCCATTACTGGAGTGTCATCGAATGTCTTATAAATCCGCAGCATCATAACCGTGGTGTCACTACTCGCGCACACTACATCATAACGCTACACATTGTTCTTTTCCCAGTTATTTGGCGAGTAGTAGCGATCTTCTCGACCTGCCTTTTTAAATAGTTGTCTATTCCAGCTTGGACACGACTATAAAATACAGTGCCCCTGATAGGACATGATACAAAAAAAACTACTAGTCAAGTGCTACATGAAGTAGTAAGTTCGCATGAAGTAGTAAGTCGTTCACACAAGGTACCAATTCATTCGCTTTGTAGTTTGCATAAAGTAATATATCATTCGCACAAGGTAAGTCGTACCTTAAGATGGTGAAACCCTGCCGATTGTTGGCAGTAAATTTCACGACTTTAGTACCGCATACAAAATATGAGCATTTGTCATATAATTTCTGGTAGTCCGAAGTGCCTTTTTGCAGTTGGAGTGAATAGAGGAGTCATTTCCTTGTTTTAGAAAAATACAATCTTCGACCTGAAACGTCTGGATCATTCCGGATCATAACGATAAAGTTGGTACATCCGTTCTCAATATCAACCACGTAATCTTTGGAATACATCGACTTTTCACATAGTGGAGCAGTCAGTGTCTATGAGCCGAGAATTACTTTTTGAATTTACCGCCTACATTTGTCACAAAATGCCCGACTGTCTTTGACATATTTACGAAATGCGCCATTTTCAAAATATCACGTGCATTTGGACAACACACAGACTTGAAATATCATCTATTATTTTGATGATTTTCCAAGAATTGCTGACTTACTTGGGATTGGTACATCGTAGACTCCATAACGAGCTATCCACAGCCATGTGACAATGCGTTTCTCTCCGTAAAACTGAGTCTGAATATCGGCTACTTTCCACGTCAGGTGCCACGAAATCGTGTTTACATATTTCCCAGGTCAAAGTTTGATGTATCCTTACGCGAGACTTATCTTTGGTCATGTCGATTCTTGTAATTTGTATAATCCATTGATCACAGCAGACAATCCACTCACTGATTACTGAACGAGACTACGGCAGAAGATGTTCGTAGTACGAGAAATTACATGTGTTTTGTGATATCAATTGGTAGCTGTCATCCTCGGAATATTTCCTTCGGTTATGAAGACCATATTTTGCGACTATGAGATTCGGTAGCTTCGTTTCCAAATGTTTCCCGCGAGGCACCAACAGTCCCATGTGTTATGCATGTATATCGGCATATGACGGAGGCAATCCCAGAAGTATGTACATAATCGAAGACATATTAGTTCATAGACAAAGAATTGTTGTAGATCGGGGAATGACAAACACTGAAAACCATGATTGCAGACGATAACTGACATATCGCTCACCACGTGAGTTTGTATTCGCTCCGGTGAGAAAGCCGTTGAAATCCGTGCACACGGTTTTGAGTTCAATGTGAAGAGCAATACTCACCAGCTGCTCAAGTCCCGTCTCGGTCAGTGATCGCATGGAACCACACGGAAAAGCGTCGAGCGCATGTACTGGGGCGGATTATTAACCCTCTTTCGACCCTTCTTGCACATTGGGAGTTCATTTTCACAAATAGGATAATAAAATATTATATTTGTTCAGGTACGTACACGTAATTTAGCGTTCTGTATATTGAAGCCCCGTCTCTATCAACACTGATCAAGTATCTATGAATACCTATTCCATAAGTTCGTGGTTAAATACAGGAATGTCGATAATAAAATGAAACTGTATGTAGATGTATCTCTATGTATGTCAAGAAATTTAAATTAGGTGCCCTGATTGGCACAAGTATATGATGTAATTATCAATAAGCAGCTAGATCTATATGAGTTATTCATATCACCAACATATATACATTTCTCTAAATCAAGAAGTTTACTTGATTGTAATATTCCAATGATCAATTCAAGGCAATGTGATTGGTATCAACAACAAAATAGAGTGCGCATCTCATATCTTTCTGACATCAGATGACTCCAGATGTTGCTGACAACTCCACACCACTTTCCTGACAGCTCAGCCAGAAGACAACACAGCCAGAAGCCCCATAAATCCTGGTTTAAGTCTCAATCAGAAGACAGGCAATAGCAGCTCCACACCACATGACTGATCCCCCAATGACAGGCACTCAGGAGCAATCACTCAGTTGGCCAACAATATGGATGTAAAAACATAACAACTTGTGTTTTAGAGTTTGCACCAATATATACATGTATATTAAAACATTATATATATATAAATTCAAATTAAGTGCATGTTGACAATGTTGGATCTGTAATTCTGAAACACCTGTACAGAATTGCACACTACCATTTTGGGTATTGTAAGGTCACTGTAAGACAATTGGAAATCTTATACAACAGCAATTTTGGGATTCAATGACCAATTAATAATATTTTCATATTTTATATTTTATTGGATAAAGTGGCCAACACATTGTATGTATCAAAAATTTGTTATTGATACACATGTGTAGGTCAGAAATACATTATGAAGATTTGAATGGCAGTGTATCAAGTGGCCATGTGCAACATTGTTTGCCAATTATGATAAATTCATAATCTTTTTGATTGGTATTATATTTGATTTATTTTGTTCTTGTTTATCATGTACAAGCTCTGTAAGATGAACATATGGATAAGGAGTATACTACCAAATACACTATTTATTCATGACATTCTTTATCTGGTATGTTTGGTATCATACTTGTGATCCATGTATGTCAAAAGATGGAGTGCTAGGATTTAAAACTCATGAATTGTACTAATAAAATGCTACCATTGTGTGAATTTCACATCCAGTATGTTGACACAACCCATGTGCAATAATGATACTTTAATGTCAGTTGTAATCATGATGACAAAGAATCAAAAGCCTGGTGATATTTACATTTACATGTTATTAGGATCAGTATGTATCCTGTATCTAGCTTGGGGTTTGTGTTCTTTGTATGCATAGACACAAGCATTATGCACAATAGGGTCAGTGAATACATGCATGTACTGTTAGTTATTTGGTGAACACAGAGTGTTATGAATTATGCCAAATGCAAGTAGATGTCACTCCCCCAGAAGTTTTAAACTTATAACTGTCACTTTGGAAATATGGGTAAATATCTGCATTGATCAGATGAATAGAGTAGTGTCATGGTCCAATGCACAAAGAAGCCCTAGCATGTAGCAGTCTACATGTAAAAGCCATTGTGAATTGTGCACAGTGGAGCATATGATATTGAAGTCTCCCTCTCACTGTGGCAGTGTCTTGAAGGGTTAAAAAATAGTGCCTGTACTGGCCACTTGGGAAAAATGTTTAGTTGTCAATAAATGTCTGAACTTCAAAAATCATTTGTGGTGCAATGGATTTGAATTTCAAAAAAATATTTCTCGGCTCATAAACTAGCATATGTAGTAATGCTCAGAAAAATACTTGGAACATTCGTAATTGACTTTTTCCACAAGAACGGATGTCCCGAAATTTTGGTGGTCGATTCCACCAATTTTAACATAAGATGCATAATAACTGCGCTGAAAATGCTTTAAATTAGTTATTAACATGACATTATAACATTTATGTGAAATATGTGTTCATTTCTTCAAGAAAAAGCATTTTGAAAAATATTCAGTGCGCATCACTGACTAAAATATGGCGAGGGTAACAACAACCCCTTAACCTGACTGCCGACATGAGCTCTCGGGAAAACGGGAACAGAACAGTGAATGAGCCGAATCTTTCAGTACACTTCTTGTTTTAGTTGTACGTAATTTGGTGTACAGATCTTCGATCGAAGGAAGTGTTGTTTTTACCATTTCCCTCACGCGTGCCCATGGACCATTTCACAGGGACTATTTCCGAAGTTTGGAAACGTAAACATTTTTGGACCAATCAGAAGCGAGGGGCTTTGAATCATTTTCAACCGTTTTGTGTGCAACTTCAAATGATAATTGTGCACATAGCCTATATACACCACATTTACATCAAATAAGGTTATAACTCGAATCGTATGGCCTAAATATATGATACAAACACAAACGTTTCTGTAAAATGTCACATTTTGTTGTACATGTCCATTTCTTCACTCTCAACGGTTTTTCAGCATATAACCATGTCGCATGACTGTCTGTGCGTGCACGCGGCCGAACACGCGCATGCAGCTAAAGATCACTTCGGAATCTCGTGTGTGGTTTTACGCTGCCATGGAAGCGCGTGTTCTGCCCTCAGTAGCCATTGGTCCGTTTTGAATTACGGAAATTACCGAGTAATGCCAGATATTCATGAGATCCGAGGGGGCCCTGTGAAATGGTCCATTTCAATACATCACATTTCCTGCTGTTACCACGATATGCCAGTATGCAGAAAAGTAAGATGCTTTGGATTACACATATGTAGAAAAATTCCATTATTTTAGAAATCAACCTTTAATTCATTCAATTTACGCAAGAAATATTATCTTCGATATGCTTTACCATACACATTTCTGTTGTTCGACTTTGTTCGACCAGTAAAATTTATAAATCGATTATTGTACCCAGGTACTTCATCAGTTATGACCACAATTTCACCATTTAGACAGTAGCTTGAATACACTAAAATGTCTTTAAAATGATAAATAATAAATTCTATCATTATTATATATTGTTAATAATTATTATTATTAATGGTATTTTCTCGGATATTTCAGAGGAATGCTAATGCTCGGTGGTTCATTTTGTATATCCATATCAAAAAGTTAGCAACACAAAATTGGGCATTATCGGTATTGTTTGCATTTCTGACGTGCACCACTTGACCGTTCCGTCGACTCTCTTGTTTGAAGTGGAATAATCGGTTTTTGGTCTTCTGGTTGAAAGTGATCAACAGTTGTTCCCAGAGCAGCTGTACAGTGCAAAAGTCCCAATGCGCACACTGACTTGTCTAAATTTGACATTGGAAATCGAATGTGCAGTTTGATTATTTATTGTTGCAAATAACGACAATATAGGGGAATTCATGTGTTTGTTTATATTAGCGCAGATGTAAACAATTCGTTCACATCGTGCGTTTTTTACGGTATGTTCAAACTCCACTGCAGGGTCATGTGGACGTTTTTTGGGGGTTGTAACGGTTCTATGTCATCTAATACATCTGCTAGCCAATAAATTGATAACGAATTTCAGAAACCGATTTTTCCACTGTAACATGGAAAAAAGGAAACATTAACTGTGGCCAACCGACCGCGTCCCGGGCGGTGAACCGATAATCACGACACACCACAAGAGCGGTACATCGATATGGTGCAGGCTTGTGAGCGATTCCACGCCGATATTCAGACGAATCGTGTGACCGCGAATAGAAGACTAAGGTGAGCTTACACCATCCAGCGCCGCCTACCGGAGACAGACTAAGGTACCAATGTCCAATCCATGTGCCTTTAATTCGTTCAAGTTTGTTATTAATCTAACCGCTCAGAACCATATTAGCCTATATATTTCAATATAATATTATTCAAAACCGCAGTCGTTTGATATCTTTTTGTAGTTAACAAATGTAGTTAACAGTAACAGTATTTATATGTGACTGTAGAATGATGAATTCAACTGAATATTGCAATCGTTTCTTGGTAGAATCCACAGTTCTTAATTCGTCTATAATAATGCTTAATACTGGAATAAAGATGAATTTACTCGTTTCAAGGAAAGAAAATTATCTTGGCAGTATAGCAGAATAAAGTGAAGTATTTTAATCATGTACAAAAAATAAAAAGGCCGTAACGAATTGCAAGTCGGTATGCGTACGAAATTTATGAGAGAGTGAGCGTCAGGGAGAGTGCACAGCTCGGGTGATTATGGCCAGACTCATGTCTTGGGGCTCAGCCGTGATAAGACCAGTCGCTATTTGACGAGACTTGCTGGGCAGCCGAGCATGCTGATGAGGAACTGAGTACCACCATGAGGATGGTTACTGTGGCAACAGTCCCTAACGTATCGTCCTCTTTACTTGATCATTCAGGCTGTGTGCTACTTTGTCATATAGCTATTGATAAAGTGACAGCTGACCGGTGGCCAGGGCCGGTTCCTCTGGGTATACTCGAGGATATTTATTCTTTCAACGCTTGGAATGGTCCGGCTCACAGATAACGGATTGTAGGTTTATTTTAAAGAGCAAAAGTATCGCGAAGGCTAATCAGGCACATATGTATACACGTGGAATAGCTCAGATTGAAATGTGGGGTGGTATTTGTTCCACAAAACCCACAGTAATATATTCTTTTACTTGAATGTTTTTTTCTAACGTAGGCGATAACCACGCTTGCGACGATTCATTCGATCATGATCGAATGAACCGTCGCAAGCGTGGCCATGTAGGGGAAAGAGGTGTAATATGAGTCACCTAAAGACTTTTAGTCACTTCCCAGCAAGGCTTCTCGATAATCTGATATATCTTACACATGTGTGTATTGTATTAATAATACTGTGTATGTGCCGCTGTATAAAAATGATGAAAAATAAAAATGATCACATAGGAACAGACACCGCAACGAAAGATTAAGATAAGCATACGAGTGGTCCATATTACACGCTCTGTGTGTAATATGGACCACCCTGTAATTAAATTGACAACGGCATGTGTACTTTGTTTTCCAACGAATTCAATGCATAATCACAACTAACCATCAAAAGGCTACGTTTTGTGTTTCATAACAAAGAATCACAACCTAGCCCTCGATATAAACAATGGGATGACCACGCGATATTATTTACAATTGATAAATAACATCTTCATTTAAATTTCATTCCATATACCTTGCTTTCTGTGATGCTGCTCTCCTCAATGACAAAAGATTACAAATGATGAGCGTCATAATTATGTCAATCAGCATGGAGATAGATGTCATCCTGCTGCTACAACTCGGGGTGGTCCATATTACACACTGGTCCATAATACACGTCTCTCCCCTACATTTAGGAAAATATGTGTAATTCTGCCACGCGAGAAAACTTAATCGATATATTAACTCGCTCGAGTATGTTATTACTTCACTCGATCTCGAAAGAGTCAAGGGCGAGTTTAGAAAGGCCCTCTCTTTAGTTTCAGAAAAGGTCGGTGAGAGCATGATCTAGGTCGAATTGTGTATGTGTGTATTTCGTAAATTTTGTTCCTCTTTTCGCCTGAAACATATCCTTGTGTGGCTTCAGACCCCATGTCTGGTATTTCTGTCGTTTTAATTTTGAGAAAAAAAAACTATAGAGCATAATTGGGTGAAGGAGAAGCAAGACTAAATTTTAATGGGAATTAAATTTTTGTTCATAGTTTGCTCATGAAACATTTTCAGACTGGGGGGACATAATATTAGTGTACATGGTGCCAGTGATTATATAATATGGGCTCTGGGGGGTCATTTCCCCCATTTCGAATGTTGTTGTGATGTGCTGAAATCTGAAAAAAAATGTTACTATAATTTCTGTGGCGATTTTGCCCAAACGATCGCGATAGGAGATTTGTAATTAACACTATTTTTGTTTTGGCCGCTTCTGTTCGAAGCTAGTGAGTTGCCATGGCGACTCACCGTCCTTCTCTCTATCCACTATACTGAACACTGGCCTCACGTCATCTCTCGTGCTCTTGGCTGTGGTATAAATACCACTGCCGCGCTTTCTTAGTTCGGAATTGTCTCGGAGCTAGCAAAGCGAGAGGATGACAGGTGAGCTCGGCCATGAGCTTCTTGTCCCTTTTGGGCTAGGGGACCCGTAAGGCCTCAGGGACAATTCTCAATAGGGGGGTCCGGGGGACCGTGCTGATTCGGGCCTCGTCCCTGTGATCACCGGTCTCTCGCCCTGGGATGGTGCGACACAAGCTCTGGCGAGTTCTGTGGTGCCGCTCCCATAGCATCTCAGGCTCCGCATACGGCTACATTAACATAACTTGTGTATAATGCATGTTGTATATTGATGATGATGTGTTATGATGTGATGTATGACGGCCGTATTCATCCGGACGGACTGTTACCTGGTTGTAGGTCAAGTAATCACGACGCCCGCCGTGACCGTGCCTCAGCGCGGGGTACCTGCGCCCTAGGTAGCAGGTGTCAAACATTACTTTGGTGCCGTGAGCAGGATCAGTCCAACGGCGTTCCATGGCAGCCTGCCTTCGCAGTATCTTCGCTTCCTTGTCCCTGGGGACCGCATGCTCTCCTCTGGGATATTCCGGCAATAAAATGAACGAAAATGACAGTGTATCTCAACATACACGCTCCCAGGACCTCCGGGAGCAAACCCGCGATGACTCCGGTCATCCAGGAGGACGTCTGGATGATCCGCAGGATCCATCCCAGTCCGCGGACACATCCCCGGCGTTTTTGGCTCCATCCCCGGACATAGAGTCGAACCCTACCGGGTTGCAACATGTGTTTCCGGCGTTCAGAGTGCTACTAGTATAGCTGGAAACGACTCTACTGTGCACCCTCAACAGCCCCGGTGGCCGCCACCTCCGGTGCTCTTCCCTATGACATCCGCAGACGTCCGGAATCTAGTACCAGTCACCGCAGCCAGTCCTGGACAGTTGGATTGGCTGTACCGGCTACCCCACCTGGCTGGGTTGATCCCCTCGAGGTCCCCGGCCTGGATGTCAGACAGTCTGTCCAGAATATGATGAACCAGCTCACCCACTCACTTAATGAGCTGGCCCCCACGGGCCGCTATGACCGCGGCCGGTCACTCCATGTCGGGCGACCTGATCGCAGAACCTGTTCGCCTTCTCCGCGATACCAGCTGCCCTCAGAGCAGCCGACGGAGAGGGAGCGGCGGATAGCGCATGTGGCACTGGAAGAGTATAAGTGCTATCAGTCCGCCACGCTGAGTGTGAGTCCTGTGACCCCTTACAACCCAGGGATGACTGGTCCGCCAGTACTCCCGCAGGTGCCAGTAATCCATGCTATGGGACCCGCGCCTGGTCCGCGGCTTGGAGGAACCACGTTGGCCACCGCTTCCACTGTTCCGGCAGCCGGAGCCATGGACACGTTGACCTATCCCGCTCTGCACAGTGCTCTGTGAGCTAGCTGGCAAGCGGCTTCCTCAGCCCCGAGCTATGCTGGCTACCCTGCCTCGCCTGGATCCTATCCTTTAGGATTGGCTAGGGCTTCGTTCACACTTGGTCCAGGTGGGATGTCCGTGGGTTCATACCCGGTGGTGGCCGTTAGCTTTCCTGCGCCCACGTCTGTGGCCTACAGGTCCGCACCTGTGCATTCCGCCGCGGGCAGGGCTGATGCTTGGTCACTGCCATCGTACACCGCAGACCCTGGTGCGTGATCAGTCAACCAGGAGCGTGACCGGAGGCCGGATTAGTCGTCGTGGCGGAAACATTTCCATGGAGACAACGCAGATCTGGAGGATTACTTACTCCAGGTTTGGTAAACCGCCGTGTATGAGGGTTAGACCCAGGAGGAAGCCAGGTACATCCTCTCAGGGAGCCTGGAAGGCAAGACTCTCCGGTGAACGCCACGCTTTCTGAGATTGCCAAGCAGCTTCACCTGCTGTTCACCCAGACAATGAACAGGCGGATGTTTGAGAAGGAGTTCAAAGCTCAACTCCGCCTGGTGACAGAGTCTGTGACCGAGTATGCGTTCAACCCCCCGGTGATGCCCTTGCAAGCGGCTCCAGCCGCAGCGTGACGCTTGTCCTCGGACGAGTATGACGTGGAAGAGTATGATTTTGGCGCTGTGCAGATGATTGTGCACTGCGCCGGGATCGAATCTGTGGGACCCGCAGATTGCTCCGGGAGTGGTCCTTGAGGATAAGTCTAGCTCCTCCGCAGCTGAGGCAGACAACGAGGACTGCGGAACCCAGTGCCCCGGGTGATTGCAGTCATCCGAAGTGCACGCTGGTTAGGGACCCATGCTGGTACCTGCCCTTGCCTTTTGGGTGGCAGCCAGTGCAGTTCCTTGTTGACTCCGGCTGAGAGGTCACCCTCGTCGCCACGGGAACTCGCTTTCCACAGCATGGAGCTGTGGGATCCTGGCAGTTACAAGCTCTGTGGAGCGGGTAACAACAACGTCCGTATCCACAGACCGATCGACCTTTCAGTCAAACTTTGAGGTATCACCTACTACATAGCGAATTTCAGGGCAGCCGGGATCATTGGGATGAACTATCTACTGATCCACCGGGTGATCACTGACTTCTGTTCCTGCAAACTCCGGATAGGAGGAGACTCCCAGCGGCACTCCCAGCGGCGCGCACCACGACAATGCCGCCCTACAGTGAAATGATCGTTGAGGTCCTCCTCGATGGTCGTCCCTGTATAGTACAACCCGTGAGTACTTTCGCCTGGGATACGGGACTCGCACTGGGTGGAACTCTGGTCAAGTCCGACACCAGTGCGATGCCCATTATCGTGGTGAATCCCACCGATGCTCCAGTTGTACTGCGCCGCGGGACCCTGTTTGCCACGTGGCCTGCGCGCAAGCAGCCGCCGGGGATGATCCGTTCACCCTGCCGGACCATTTGGAATGTCACGTTCCGAAGGACCGGCTGGAAGAAGATCAGCGTCAAGCTCTCCGCAAATTGCTCCAGCAGTATGTGGATGCGTTCATGAGTCCTGGCGGTGTGGTTGGCAAAGCAGATATAGCCAGACACCGCATCGACCTCCTGGACGAGCGTCCTATTAAACAGCGTCTACGACGAGCGGCTATCGTGCACCAAGAGGTCACTGACCAGGAGCCGTCAAATGTCGTTTGGTTGAGTCTTTCTGTTTGAACTTCTATTGCTCTTATGTGCGCACCTCGAGTAAGCAATCGCTGTCTAAACTTCGTGTTGCTTACAACAATGTATATCGCAAGACTCTTGGCTATAGTAGGTGTGATAGTGCTTCGAATATGTTGTGTCTAATCGGATCGATACCTTTGATGCCAGACATAGAAAGTCGTGACATTCCTTTATGAGGAGACTTCAAAGTAGTTCGAACACACTGATTCAAACACTCAATAACAATAATTGATGCAACAACAATTACTTGTTTAGTCATTAGCACTCTCTTCTGTATTTGACATAGATGCCATCTCCATACTATTTATGTTATGCGTTTTTATGATGTACTGTCCTTTTTATGTGGGTGTTTATACCTGAAATAAAGCATTATTATTATTATTATTACTACTACTAACTGCAAGTATTCACTGACCGGAGGTGCTAACTAATGGAGGGTTGACTGTATTGTCGATGTCAGAAAGGGTGTACAGATTTTTGAAGGGTTTGATTGAACCCGTCCTCGATTTTTATCAACACGTCCATTAAACATTGTTGCCGTGGTAATAGCTTTATATACATATAGAATGTTCTCCACGTCATCGTGATCAATATCAGATGATAATCGTGTACCAAATTTAATATTTTTCCCCAAATTTCACATTCGTTCCTTTGCCATGGATAAATATTACATATTGATAAATAAATATGCATAAAATACAACTTTTAATGGCATGGACATGTTCCTTAACAATTAAAATACAGGTATAGACACTTCGTTCATTGTGCTTGGGTGATTATTGATGAAGATATTGCCAGAAACAGAAATTTCAGTAATGGCGGCCTCGAATTTTCATGTCAATCTTTGTTGTGATGGTTTTTTTTTTTATAATTCTAAATGGTGTCTATTTTTAATAATCTGAATCAAACTTAATTGAATTGAATCCCAATTAATTGAGATCAATATATGATGGCATTTTATATAAAATCTGTATTTTGAAACACATTGTCAAGCCAATAAGTTTGGTCATATTTCTCACCGACTTTTGACATGCGTTGCCATGGATACAGAAATGCCGTTTCAATAGGTATATTTGCATAACATGTATTTCTATTGACACGAGCAGGTTCCTTGACCATGAAAACATAGGTATAGATACTTTTTTCATTGTGATTGAATGACTAGTTATCAAGATATTGCCAAAAACAGGAATTTCAATAATGGCGACTATAATTTTTGGCACTAAAGTTTTTCGAAGTTTTAGGGCAAGTCCTGACGTGCATCTATTTAGGTTTTTAGTATCACACTGAAGCATATGGACTACTAAATAATTGTAATCAATATCTGATGACATCGATATAAAATTTATACTTAGCAGCACTTTGTCAGGCAATAGATTTGATAATATTTTTGCCAATTTTTAAATTTATTCCGTTGCCATGGATACCAAATGAATATATTCAAATGTCATCCTAATACAATGCATTACGGTGAAATCTATCTTTGTGTGCTAAATTATTGTATTTATACTGAATTATATTGAAAATGAGGCCAAATCAGTGTTTTAATGGGTTTTGTAGATTATCTGGTGGTTGCCATGTTCAAGGGTCGTTGCCATGGTGACGGACATAATTACCAACTCTACATGTGATAGAAATGAGACCCTGAGATCCTCCCCTTTCCGCTGATACAACATTCATGAATAAGTACCCTGTGTAACTTTCTTTTGTGGGTACGAAAATATGCCTCTTTTTGACTTTGGTCTCCTGCCTAAGTGCGTCATACTCCAACATAGCGCATATTATACATTTTTTGAGCGTTGCCATGGTAACAGCGCCTTGGCTGAAATCTAAGGCAAACAGTGTAGACTTGTAGGTGTTATATCCTGAACATACATATTCATTCATAAGTTTTATTTTATCTGGCTACTGGAATATATCGCAAGTATAAACTGTCAAAATTGTGGAGTTTTTATCATGATACTGTGCCATTCAGATCCGAAGGAAATGGACCCCAATATATTTCCCGCATGGATCACCAGCTAATCACTGACCCCATTAGCATGACTACGGCACTCAACTTTACATGTGTGGATAGTTTCATCTTACTGTACGGAATAGAAATTGAATCATACATTATTAATGAACATGCTCATGGTCAATGATTTTCGAGGCCAGAATTTCTGGCGGCAGAAAGCGTACGAGAGGGGTAACTTCAAGCGCCGTTTCCATGGTGACGGAGTCACTTTAAAGTTTTACATGTGGTAGAAATGACACCCTGAGACAATTAGCTTTCCATTGATACCACATGTAAAAATATGTGAGCTGTGCAAACGAAATTCCTAAAAATCGGGTTTGGCCTCCAGACTATGTGTTTATGGTGAAAAAGAAGGATGGCTCATGGAGGTTCTGCATGGATTATCGTAAACTTAACGATGCCAGGCGGAAGGACTCATACCCTCTTCCTCACATTGAAGACACCTTCTATGCCTTTGCCAGGTCACAGTACTTCTGTGCTCTGGACCTGGCATCCGGGTATTGGCAGGTAGAGATGGAAGAGGATGATAGGGCGAAAACTGCCTTTGTCACCAAGAATGGGCTCTACCAATTCAAGGTAATGCCGTTCGGGCTCTGCAACGCCCCCGCGACGTTCGAGCGCCTCATGGAGATGGTCCTCAAAGGGTTCCTCTGGAAGCGATGTATGTTCTACATCGACGACGTTATAGTGTACGGTCGGTCCTTCAAGAAACCCTCACCAACCTCCAGATGGTGCTCTATGCATCCGCGGCACAGGTCCTAAATTGAAGCCTAACAAGTGCGAGCTCTTTGCCCAGGAAATCTTGTACCTGGGCTTCATGGTGCCAGGTACAGGTGTCCGACCAGACCCCGCGAAGATCGAGGCCATACAGCACTGGCCCCTGCCCTGCAACGTGGCGGACGTGAGGTCCTTCTTGGGCTTCGTGAGCTACCACTGCCAGTTCATTGGAGGCTTCGTGGAGATCTCGCACCCCCTTACAGTCCTCACGGAAAAGGGCGTGGATTTTGTCTGGGAGGCTTCCCAGGAGGGTGCTTTTGCAAACCGGAAGGCCATGGTGGCAGCACCTGTGCTCCAGCACCCTCTTCTTGACTGTGAGTTCATTTTGGACGAGAGCAACTTCATGCTCGGCGGTGTCCTCTCACAGATCGTGGATGGACAGGAGCATGTAGTGGCTTATGCGAGTGTGGCTTTCAGCCGCTCTCAAATAAACTACTGGATGACCCACCACGAGCTGTTATTACTATGACAAAGCGCTTCCGGAATTACTTGTTGGGGCGGCATATCCGGCTGCGGACTGACCACAGTTTGCTCCGATGGTTGCTCAACTACAGTGAGGCCGTTGGCTTGGTGGCCAGGTGGTTCGTCAAACTCCAAGAGTAAGACATGAAAATTGAACACCACACCGGTAACAGGAGCGGATCCAGGATTTTCGAATGGGGGGGGGGGGGGGTGCTCTTTTTAAATGTACATAATCTTGAATTAGTGTCAGCGAGTGTAGCGAGCGAAGCCTTATGCATTCTGGGGGTGGTTCTGGGATGGTTTCTAAGGTGTATTTTACAGCTATACCTTGTGAAATCAATAAGTAGAATTTTACTTTAGAAGTCTGATTAGACATCCAGAGTTATACAGATTTCTGTCTGAAACAAACAAATGAATAAAATAAAAAATATCCCCTGTGTATTTTCAATGACAGTTTCAGTATGAAGTCAAGTGTGTCTGACTAGTTTATTATTGGAGGGGGTGGCAAGCTGGTTAGAGGAGTCAAGCGACCGAGCAAAGTGAGGTGGATAGGTGGTAGCTCGCACGGCGTGGGATCTGTGGCCCGCTCAAGGGCCCCTGGAGCCAGAGTTTTTTCTCATGTTCCGTGGTTTATTCTGAGCTCTCTCCGGCTCTGAGTATTTTCATTCCAAACATGCATGTAAATATTGCTAGTACATGTAAATTTATTTATTCCAACACTACTCATTGTCACTTTACATATTATATGAACTCATGATTAATGACACTCAATTGCATTTTTATTGACCAACGAATATTAGGCCTATGTAACGCTGTAATGCACCTTAACATATTTCTGAGTCACAGATTTTTTTGTTGAAAATATATTGTGGGGCTCCCCCCCACCCACTTCCTGCCCCCGCTCCCCCCAGTCAGAAATATCAAAGGAGGAATATTACACTCATATTTCGTTACATGTAGGTGCATACCCACATTTCCTATAGCTTCTTCCTCTCCTTTTATTCTTGTTTTTCTCTTTTTTTCCCCTGCCCAATAGGGGGGGGGGGGGTGGGTGCGTGCCGGGTGCACCATGATTGACGGTCAATTTTGAACTCATGTACCTTTGTGACGTGTATAAGTTTTGTTACCCTTGAATCGCCCCTCTCCGTGTGGCGGCCATTTTGAATTTTTGACGGGTCGACGAAAAAAAATTTCACCCTTTGAAAATTTTTTTTGGATTTTGGAAAATTTTCGGCATTTTTTCCCTTCAAAATGGGAGCTGCCAGGACTGTACTCATGGAACGCTTTAAGATAGAGCTTAGATATTGACACTTTCAAATAGGGAGTGATATATCGCGATTTGTGAGGTGACCTTAAATTTGACCTCAGATGACCTTGAAAGGTCGAAACAGCCATTTTTGGCTCAAAAAATGCCCAAATTTGCCTCTACAGATGAAATGCATGTAGATAGAGCTTAAGTTTGCATAATGAAAATATAGGAGGTCGTATATGGAACAACTAATGATGATCTTGATCTTGACCTCGGATTACCTTGGGTGCTAAATGCCGGACGTAAAATCTGTAAAGTGGCCTCTGAGGCTCAAACACTTGCACATATAGGTTATGTTTGTGTATAAGCCTATAAAGAGTAATTTATACGTGGTCATCATTTGGTGGCCTTGTACTTGACCATAAACGACCTTGAAGGTCGAATCTCAAAATCTTGACTGACCTAACATGTGTAATGTATGTATCAACCTATTACCACTGTTAACCCAATTTTGATGATGCCAATAAAAAACCTAATATCAAAATCTTTCAGAATAGAAACAAAGCCCAACCAAACATTCATATCCGAAGCCACACTGGTGACATCAGGGGCAGACAGTGTGTAATTATAGTTGTTTCTACTTACACCAGATGGAATTAGTGTACAACTGCCCAACAACTTCTCAAAAGAATTTAGAAATCCGAAACAAACCCCGTGAAATAGGTGTATGACAAGTACATAAGTACCCAATCACAAGCCAAAAGGCTACTGAGTTTCTACTGAGTTTCTACAGTATTTCTACAGGCGAAATACTTGTTGATAGAGCTTGTATGTATGTATGATGAACATATATGAAGTCATATGCAGCATACCTAATGGGGAAATTGAAGTTAGCAACATGACCTTGTCCGGTACTGTGAATCTCAAAGTCACCTACAATGCTTAAAACCAAAATTTGAAGAAAAAAAAACACAAACACAACACAACGCTGAAAAGACACTCTCAGTGATCAATACGTATGTGCAGGAAGCAAACACACAACTGTCCTTGAAATTTCAGGTCGACAAAATGTTACAACACAATGTTCAAGTTTTCCACAACACTTCCGACGCACGAAGAAGAACGTGCCACAGGCCGAGTAGCAATTAAAAACTGAAATATAGCTACGACATACACCAGAGGATAAGGACGTACGCCCGAGAGACAGCGCTTGGAGCTGAGAAGTCAAGTACAATTTGGTTCAATAGTAGGAGATATCCTGGACACAGTGCAAAACTTTTCGGAGAAAGCTATGTGTATGTGCTATTCGTTGCTTGTGGAGGACAAATTCAGCATTTCAGCATTACCATAGTTAGTTATTTAGTAATTTCAAAGACTTTGAAATATCTTCGTCGTTCAATCTAAATCACCAAGTGACATTCACACTCTTGTTTGCAGTAGCTAAACTCAAAACGAGTCAATCGTTTTCACTTGATCCTATCACCATGGCAACTGCTCAAAACGCCACGCTGTCACCGCACAATGTTACCAGAAATGTCAAGAATGCTTTGGAGATTTCATTTAATGCTCCCTGAACATCCGAATATGCAAATGGCGTGTGCTATTCCACTGTTCAGGTATTGCATTCAGGTTCAGGTATTGTATTCTCACTGGTTGTATCCTTTGAAATACTTAGTCTTCCACATTTCACAATATTAAATCGAATGGACTTCATTTTTAATGTACATTGAACCATATTTGACATTTCAGTCTTTCATCGTGAATTCAGAGATCAATCTTACTCATATGAGGATGATGAGGAGTTATATTGAAGTTGTCAATAATTCAAGCTATAATCACTTTTGAAATTGACAAAATTTTTTCATTCTGCGATAGCTTTATTTTGTCTATAGAATGAGAAATCGTACAAATTTGGGTCTAAAAACTCCTAAATTGAGTTTCCAAAACAAGACTCAAATTCGGGACAGTCAATCTCGCATCATTTTCCCCAAAGCGGCCCGCCTTGTGGGCGAGTTCTATGCACAGTCTGATGACGTCATTGGTATATGCCTAGATACTGTGGCAACCGGCAATTTAGGCAGGCCGATCATTCTCTATCTACTGTTTTCATGCAGGAATAACGGCAATTTTCTGAGTATCTGTTGTCGAACTGTGCATATTTCCTCTATATTCCCGACTATCTCGAGATGTACTTTCAAGATTGCGTGACAAACAAGAATGCTAAATTTGGCTGATTTTAGAATTGATTCCAACTTTCAGTGATCTCTCATGCCCTCGGTTTGTGCAGAGCAGGAGGGCTATGTTGACAATATCCAGGTCGAGTATAGTTAGTTTCTTTTCATGTTGTCAGTTACGGTTGTGGTATGAACATTCTTCGTTTACCAACTAACACAATTATTTATAGGTTGGTTCTATCAACAATAAAGTTGTAAACATTTCCAAATCGCAGAAAGGAACTGGCGGAATATGTCTGAAATCTTTCAGGCTTGTAACATTCTGGAAACACTGTCGAGGTGTGATTTTCTCGTTTAGCATAATTTAGCACTAAAATTTATCATTTTCACTTTTCACCCAGAATTTTCAAGAACATGGAAATAAGAAATTTAAGTGAACAGTGAAGTATGTTGATGAATAAGGGCTTTCAGATTCAATTTTATGATCGAGAAGATAATATATTTTGTTTTCCCTGGATTTACTGAAAGTTGGTTCGCCCTAAACCAATCTTTTAATGTATTTAGATCCTTGTTCATTTGTTCATATAAATGTGGAGTATTATGACCACTAATGTACACCGTAGTGTCATCTGCAAATAAAATAACTTTAGAATGATTTATACAACGTGGTAAGTCGTTCGTGTATAGTATAAATCTATCTGGGCTGAATCTGCCGACTTATTGTTGTTCCAACAATAAGTGATGTGCGGTTTGATGTGATTGACGTATATAAAATTACTTTATTTTTGAATGTTGGTAAAGCAACTGGCCCCGACCTTATCGGTAATAAAATACTGAAACAGTGTGCGGTAACACTGGCTTTACCTCTATATACCATTTTTCGGAAATCCTTGTGTGAGGGAATCTATCCTGACGACTGGAAGCTAAGTAAGGTCATACCAATTCATAAAAAAGGGAACCGGCAAACCGTGGACAACTATAGACCTATTTCATTACTTTGTAATGTCAGTAAAATCTTCGAGCGACTGCTGTTCAACACACTGTATAAATTTCTCGAATCTAACGGTCTTTTGACGCCGAAAAATTCTGGGTTTAAAAAGGGCGACAGCACGGTCAATCAACTGCTATATCTCGTACATAACATTTACCTAGGTCTGGAAGAACGAAAAGATATTAAAATAATTTTTCTTGACTTTTCGAAAGCGTTTGGCAGGGTTTGACATCGTGGTCTGATACACAAAATGGCTAAAATAGGTATTCGTGATAACTTGCTGCATTTGTTGAGTTCTTATCTCGTAAATCGTAAACAACTTGTGTGTATTGATAATACAACCTCATACATAAGCAATATAAATAGCGGTGTGCCACAGGGATCTATCCTCGGTCCACTACTCTTTTTGGTTTACGTTAATGATCTTCCCGACAACCTTCAGAGTGACGTTAACTTATTTGCAGACGACACGATTATATGGGATACTGTGAATAACCCAGTGACAACAGTTAACACATTGAACAATGATCTAGACCTGATTCAGGATTGATCAAATAAATGGTTTATGACTCTGAATGCTGAGAAAACAGAATCAATGACAATATCAACAAAGCGGGTTCCTTTTGTTTACCCTCCTATTAAGATCAAGAACACAATTATCAAAGACGTCAAGTCTCACAAACATCTTGGACTAACTTTCAGCTCGGATATGAATTGGTCTACCCATGTCTCTAATATATGCAAAGCGGCCGGCATTCGTATTAATATCCTGAGAAAGTTATCATACAAATTAAATAGAACTACTATAGAAAAACTGTACCTATCATACATCCGGCCCATTCTCGAATATGCTAGTCTAATCTTCGGAAATCAGAGCGTAGTGAACGATGCCAAACTGGAAAATCTCCAATATCAGGTGGCTGTCATTTGTACCGGTGCGCTCCCAAACACAAATCGAATGACCTTACTGGACGAACTTGGTTGGAACACTCTTGCAGATAGGCGATCGGACGCGACTCTGTGCACTACGTATAAAGCAGTAAACAACATTTCACCAGGATATGTAGTAGATCTGTACAGACCCTTTGCATGCATACAAACTGCTGCTTACCCCTTGCGTAGTGTTCCAAATCTCAAAGCTCCTAGATGTAAGACTGAGAGATATCGACGATCGCTCATACCCAGGTCCATTTCGCTATGGAACAGCTTGTCCAACACTACTGTCTGGGCCCCAAGCTATTCAATATTTCGTAACAAACTAAAAAAAGTTCGAGCAAATAGAAAAGCCCCACCTTGGTTCGCTACTGGACAAAGCTACCCTAACATTCTATTGACTAGGCTTCGCTTGAATAACAGTACTCTTAATCGGTCATGGCCGTGAAACATCGACCCATTACCTATTTGAGTGTCATATGTACACTGTCCAGAGGCTTGCTTTGTTTGAAGCCATAGCCCCTATATTATGCCCTATGTCTAACATGTCTGCAGAATTCGAGCGCTATCCGAATCGGTACCTCAGCCTGTTAACAAAAGGCGACCATGCTCTCTCACTTGATAACAATAAGGCGATTATGCTTGCCACTCAAACGTTCATTTCATCTACACAGCGTTTTGTTTCGATCAAACATTAACAGCTTCAGACGATCCCTGACCACCTCTGAGTAAAGAATCTCCCTCCAGCTCACCAACATCATCCCCATTTCAAACAGTGGTTGTATTCCGATTTCTCATCGCTAGTTAAGAATTGAAGTCCTAAATCATTTACTCTTCATTGTTCTCGCATCATCCTCATCACGTTACATCTGTGTTGATCTTATGTCATGTCTGTTTTGAACATATTGTAACATGTATAATGTATATGTGTTATGTTTATCTGTGTATCCGTATTTGTTCTCAAATGTGAAACTATGTTGGAAATCTCACTCGATTAGCCTTTGGCTATTTGAGAAATCCAACTAAAATAAATATGTTTAATAATAATAAATAACAACGGACCTAGCACCGATCCCTGTGGCACACCATATGTTCTTTCCATTTTACTGGACGATGTTCCTTTATAATTGACGTATTGTTTCCTTTGACTTAAATAACGTTTGAACCACTCCAAGGCCCTACCCCGTATTCCAAAATCTTCAAGTTTGTATAACAAAATCTGATGGTTTATAGTGCCAAAGGCCTTGGACAGGTCCAAGGAAACTGAAAGACATTTATTGCGGTTGTCAATGGAGGGGAAAACATCTGCGAAGAAGTCAGTAATGGCGTCTATTGCGGACCTTTTTGGCCTGAATCCATACTGTTTCTCATTAGGTATATTTTTTTTTAGATAGAATAGAGAACATGCGTCGACGCACTATTTTTTCAAGTATCTTTGAGATATTTGCAAGCAAAAAAATAGGGCGATAATTGTTAAATGATTGCCTACATTTGGATTTAAATATTGGCACTACCATTGCAAATTTCATGGAATCAGACACAATTCCTTGTTCGAGAGATTTGTTTTTTATGATCGAATTTGGGAGACTACAGGGTTGAGATAACTGTTGTAAAAGCGACATGCTTACACCATCATCTCCATGGCTCTTTTTGCTATCAAACGTCTTAATAATTTTCTCTATCTCGGATGGATCTGTATGGGATAAAAAAATACTAGTTGTGTTGGTATCATTGTCTAAATACGATGCAGGGGATTTTTTCGACTTTGGTGTGGCCTCAGCATAATTTTCCTATGTTACTGAAATAGGTGCATAATTCTGCAGCAAAAATATTGTCCGTCACTTTCTGTCCATCTATTTTAAAAGTATCCGATATAGAATTTTTGTTCTGCTTACGCCCTGTCACACTATTTATCACTTGCCAGGTTTTTCGAATATCGTTTTGATATTTATTGAGTAAGTATTTACTCAATAAATAACAAAAAAGTGTGTTAACACACACTTTTTTTATGATACAACACACTGTTATATATGCGCTACTGGTATTCAACAGACGATGCTTCTTGTTGAAACAGTAAAATCGTCCAGAAATATGATTAGTAATAATTAAGTGCAGGAGAGTGGGTTATAATTGAGAGATATGCCAATAAACATCAAATATAGTATATCATATATCTATCATGGAAAATATTATACGAATGTTATTTTTTTTGCGAAACAGAGTCATTAACTCAACTACGATATATCTGAAGTTGTAGCAACTGCCTTCGAAACCAGTCAATATTTTTTGAAAACTATGTTTCATATTAAACATGATAGAATAACTGAATGATACATACTCACATCGGATGTTATGACTATAACCAATCCTCTGGGGAATTTTGCTCATTTGACTGACAATTTCACGTACATCATGGTATATCACTTTTTATTTTCTCTTAACTACACTGTATATGCACATACGAACGAGAGAATGTACTCGATGTGTACTTTTAAGCGCGATTTGGGCATTTGTTTACATTCGAGTTTGATGGATACACTTTCGATTGTTATACAAAACCGGTACAAAATGTGTATTAAAACGGATGAAAGACAACTCGGACAATTGTAATGGTCAAAATCATTGAGCACACCTTTTGTTATCTTGCATTAGATGTGTTACACGAAAATATAGTTTTGAACAAAAATATTGCATAAATTACATTCGAAGACAGTAGATTTAACGTTTTAGGTGAACCGAAGTTTGACCAACGTTTGGTCATACGCCTGTGAATCCCACGGTGCAGATAAGTATCCTGGATCCGCTGAGGTTTTTGGAACAGTTTGGTGAGCCAGTTTGCGGTAGCTAGGGTTCATCTTGGTGTCATCGATCCTAGCGTAGACGTCTAGATGCTGCTGTGTGGTTGCATGGGCACTTGGAGCGGCACATGGACTTGGAGCGGCACCCAGCACTTGGAGTTCCTTGAACAGCTCGTCGAAGGATGGTCGGTTCAGAGGTTCCATACTGAGGCACTGCAGGACCAGTCGGTAGCTGACAATAGTACACAGAGTAACGTATTTCGATCAGATCTATATGTCAAACGATATACTAGAGAACATGTATATTATGGAGACTGATTATGTTATTTTTGCTATCGATCACCCGTAATACTAACTTGTTCACGTTGGTCGTTCATCATTCTTCAAAATATACAAGTTTCGTTGACTTAGGGATTTATTGCGTGTAATTATCAATAACCTGGACCAGCTGTCCATTCGCTTATAATGTAAATATAAAGATAACAAATTCATACATTTACATACTTCCTATCAACGTGAAACTTTGCCTCTCTGATTGTTAGCCATCATGGATTACCAACTTCTTTTCTTACTAAACAATGTTAAATCTATCATCATTTTCATATATATCATTTTCCGACCTATTTCTCAGTGGACAAAGTACACTCACAACAGGGCGAGTGAAATGATTATTTTGTACAGCAAAGAACTAGTGATGCTAGTAAAACTCACGGGTGATATGCACTCGGGTGCACCGAGGTGTTTGGGATTAAGATTGTTCCGCTCATTGTTCTCATCTCACAGAAAGTATAGCCTTAGATAATCTCACTATTTTGACCACAACAAAGTAAACTTATACGCAGCAACCAGTGTTTGTCAAGCGGAAGACACGAATTTTCATTTTGGTGAAACGTGTAAAATGACTTATCTACTCATCAAATTGCACAGCTTCCGCGATATAATGCATGAAACCATGTCTCGGTTCATCATCCACGAGTAAATGTGTGTGTGCTAGCCAAGTTTTGGGTCAGGGGATTGTATTGTCTTGGTGATTTTGTTACCTTAACTTTCACCTTATAAGTCAATGGGAAAGCACCTCACTGCAGTCACGTGCAATCAGTCCTTAAATTGAGTGTGGAATAGCGTGGTCCTACAATTAGATACTAACATTGAGTCGGGCATGGCTTGGGGTTTCTGTACCACGCCTCCATCCTTGAAGAACTCCAGCAGGCCTCTGGCATCCACAATCTTGTGGCAGGTCAGCATATCTTCCCCATAGCGGTAAATGATGAAGAACAGAATGCCACCAGCCCACTGAAATAATAAATGATTCCAAGCAATATATGTTGCATAAAGCCACTAGAGAAAGAAATTTGAAACTCGTCACAATAAAATTGTCAGCTAAATATTGTATGTCTTGCAATCATCTTCGGGCTTGTCAAAATCTTACAACATCAGTTTGGAAGTTGTGAGCTGCTCGATTCTTTGGGTCAAGAATTTCTGGAGCTTGTATCTTCCAGCTTCTCTCACAAAACTCAGTATTCACAACGTTGTATTCACTTTTTTGTTCTACCGTTTCCCGAGCACGAACAAAATCATCCACTTTCACTCGCAGGTCTTCGTCCAATCTGGAAAATTTATGGACAATGAACAAGTGATGCTTTCATTAGGTGCTGATCATCAAACAATGAGCTAATATGAGTTCAACTTACAGGCAATTCACAGCATGGAGGTTTCTGTGGACAACACGCGCACTACCGTGGAGGTAGGCCATCCCCTCTGCAATGTCTGCACAAAACTGGCGTAAGATATCGGGAGTGATTTTCTGGAAATAAAATGATTAAATTCTTCAACCTGGACGCCTTATACCGAAATAGCTTTTTTCAAATAATATTTGTCTCATTTGAATTAAATGCTGATTATTTGAGAACGAATATGATAAAGATGTGAGACATAATGAATATAATATTGGCAAGAAGAACGGTTCTACATCGTTCCATGATGTGGTTTCTTCCATTCTTACCTGTCCGTTTGACTTTAAGTAACTCTGTAGGTTACCATTCGTTTGCAGTGGTAAGAGTAGTATTGGCTTTCCCTTGCTGATTACCAGACATTCTAGCGTCATCACACGAGGGTGATTGAAACTGGCCATCATCCTCGCCTCATCCATGAAGTTCTTAACATCTTGGATGGTCACCGAGTCTCCTGTTTGACATGGAATTTGTGAATTGTCAGACGAGTACATGTATATAACGCCTATATTTTACAACAACTTTGCCACATGTGTGATATGAATATTGGCAGAAATATGATGTATCTGATAAGGGTCATATTGTGGCATACCTGTCAGAGATTTAGCCGCCAGTATTTTGTATCCATCCCTAGGATGAGCAAACCTGACTTCATGAACTACTGATTGGATTCCTGTTGAAAGAATGAAGATTATCATGAAAACTATACCCTAGTGGTCATAATCGAATTGAATGAACACCAAGCACAATCCTAGCCAGCACATACCTCTACCAATTTCTCTTTTCATCCGTATTTCACCTTCTAGTATTCGATCTTTCAGGGCAATTCGATACTCATTCCGTTTAAACTCGGGAAGTTGCAGCCAGAAACCTGAAATGAAGAAAATGTGTTCATTCCACACTCCGATTCATCACTCGTCAAATATCTCGAGGTTGTGTTTTAATTGTCCCGAATATGTCATATTATGTATTCACTACCTGCTTCATCTCTTGGCGTGAACAAAGTATGTCTTGGGTTGAAGTTTTCGTAACTCTGTTTAGGTTGATTCAATGCCCTGTGCTGCTCGTCAAACCAATCTCCATTGGGTTGAGATGTTTGCCTGTTTACATAGTCGGGAAAACAGACAGAGCCACTACTCACGCTCCAGTCTGAGAATGCTGATCTGACACTGCTTAGAGAAGTCTGGGAAATACTAGGACTCAATGGTGGTCGATATTCGACAGAACTTCCAGATAGGTTGGTTTCTGGTGAAGATGGCGGTTGACCTCCAGAAGAACCGTCGCGGCATTCATTGTCAAAATTTTGGTTGCTATGCTGATATCCAACATTAGCGTGTCCCAGTTTCGGACCTGTGTCTCGAGCAGACGGCCACTTGTAGTGGGGTATTGGGCTCGTGCATGGCGGTGAGGCCATAGCTGCTGGCACGGAGTTCTGATTATAACCAGATTCATGTCGGGCATAATTCGACTGGAGTTGTTGTAGAGGCTGAAATGATTATGTTCGAACTAATAAATAGTAACAAGAACCGATGTACAAGATTTGCATGTAGCAAAACTGCACCTCAACATTCAACTATCAGTATTACTGAATGGTTAAGTAAGCTTGTCTTACATTTGTTGTCTCCAGGTAATCACCCACTGTTGCTCTTCCTCTTGTCCCTCTCATATCAACTGAAAAGATTGGTTCGAATTTTGATTCATATTGATGACAAGGAAAAGTCAATTTTTGAATATATATTCACCTATGGCATTTGGTAGTTTGAGAAATTGGAAAAGGTACACGGCTGTGTGTAGTCTGTTCGCTCTTCCTGAAGACATCTCCTCTGGCGTGATCCACTGGAATGAGCAAATAAATATGAAATGTAAGATGTGATACGGTGGTACGTATTTCTGGTGAATAACGGATAGATACAATAACATACCATTGACACGCCCAAAAATTGTGCTTCAGTCATAGCTCGTCTTGTGTTTTGAATGTGTTCGACTTCACTCCAGACACGCCAGTCTGTGAGACTCCCTACAATACCATGAAATAAAGAGTGAGTTGATGTAAGAAGTAGCAGACAAATGCCATATTCATCACAGACATACAGTTGTTGTAATCAACTATCACTAAGTGAAATCTTCGAGGTACAAATAAAATAAAGGTCGGACATACGTTGCAACTCTCACCAAAAGTTAATATATTTTGTTGCATTTGCAATATTTTTGAATAGGATAAATGTAATTCAACATGTAGAATATTTTGCTATTTCGTGTAAATACTGGTACTAAACCCTGTGCTTTGTTTAAGAGTATATTTCGTGTATGAGTCCAAGTCATGCAGAGTATTCAGCAGTTCAATCCAATTCAAGGGGAAGTGTTCGATGCGTCAATCATTGGCACAGGCACACACTACTTTCACACAAACCCCAGTCCATTAATATCACTAACGATAGTCCAACTTTCCATCCTTCACAATATTTTCACACATATATCCTTCTCATTTCTCTTGTTATTCGGCAGTCTGTCAAATTTGGGTCTGTCAAATTCTTAAAGTACTAGAAACATGAAAATATGATGTGAGCTCAGATTAAAGCACCATGTGAGCTGATCAGAACGGTTCTTACACAACGTGAATATCTCAATTACTTCAAAAGTTACAGAGCTTCAAAGTTCAAATTGCCCAGAGTACAATTTGAAAAATCAAATAGCTCATTAATATGCAAATTTGTATGCATGACGTCACAGCTGGAACATTTTTTAATTAGCTGGTTTTATCGGCATATTAAGTCTTTAGAAATTGCAATTATTCAACAAAGTTTATTCCACATGCTCTCCATAATTGATAGTCAATGAATTTCACATCCGGATAGTTGCCAAGGTCACCAGTATTGATACAAGGTCCCTAGCAACCAGGGTTGCTATGGCCCAAATCCACAGTCATATCGATGAACAAACAAAACCAAAGGTGAAGATGGATGGACTCCACAAGCATAAATAATACACAATAATCAAAATCTGTCCAAACTCATGTTTCCGGCAGTTAGGACCCATAGTAACCAATGGTTGCTAAGGCTCCAGCAGGTGAATAGCAACCATGGCAACATTAACACTTTGAGCAACATTGATTATTGACCATGCCTATCAATGTGTAAAGTTTAGGTTTCCAATAATTCTGAGCAGAACAATTATATTAAGACTCAAACTTGCCTAATTAAAAATATTCCCAATTCTACGTCACGAATACTTCATTTGCATACTAATTAGCTTCTCGTAGAATCCAAAAGTATTCAATCCAGCATATGTTATAACCTGCCAAAATGCGACATTCAAATGGCCATAACTTTTTAACCGATAGAGATATTGGCATGCCGTAAACAACATTTTACTCAGCAAAACCAGGTCTCTCATTTGAGTTCACATCATATTTTCATGTTCCTAGTACTTTAACCAGGCTACATCCATCTTTTTCAATAACTTTCCATGAACTGCTAAATCTGGGGAAAAGTGTGCGTTACGTGTGTGCCATTTGGAAGTCGTGATTGGTTGGGAATGTTGCTCCATATGATGGGGTCCTGGTGACTTGCTGTTGTCTGCATGGTGCAGTATACTGCTAGTAGAAAGTGTGGTGTGATGTTGTATACTGTAAGTCAGTCAATGTCTTTGCGAGTTGGACGTGTGTGTATTTCGAGAATAGATGTAGGCACGTGATTTTGGAGGAGCGATAAAAACTCTACAGTAGAGATAGCATTGATGGTCAGCTACTAGTTAGTACTCAACTTACTGCTGTCAAAAGAGTTCACCAGAGCAGCCAGGGCTTTGCCTGAGACCCAGTAGTCCGTGAAGTTCCGGACCTGGAGATGAGGCCCGATCCTATTGTTGATCCAGTCGATGAATTCCTGATATGGATCCATGTTTCGCGGATCAGGTCTCGCGGATCCATACAGTGTAGTGAGAACATCATATTTGAAGATGTTTTCCAACAGCAAGAGGGTTCTTTTGTCTGCCTTCAATATGGAAGAAGCGCCTGGAATCGAAAGGGAATACATATGTAATTTTAACAATAAAAATAATTTTAAACGATAAAAATCCCTTTTAAGTCCTGGTTTGGGATTTTATTGCGACTAAAAGGACCTCAATCTTTTAGGTCTTCTTGAACTCCTTGAATAAATTAGTGGAGGCCTACATGTATTCCATGTCACGACTGCTGGATTGAATATTCATTGTTAGTAGATGTTACGCTGAAATATCATGTTCGTTACGATAAAACAGATGTTTGTGCATAATTCTAATTTCTTATCACGCCTACTGGATTCATAGGATGGATTCTCACATTTACATACTCATAATTCACATTTGCATATAATAACAACACATACTTAATATAGAGCCAAATCCAGGCAAAACTCGTTCTCAGACGCTCAACAATAAAACATTCATATCATATTCATTTCAATTTATTTCGAACTCTAGTACATAATAAACTGGGAAAGATCACAGACAGAACAATTAAAACAGTGTAGACAAAGACAGACAAATATACACACATGTCCAGCTGTTCAAATGTATAAAATACTGTTCCACCATGCCGAAATACTCGAGTGTAAAGGTACAACAGAATGTACGATACCTTCAATTATTACCATTGTGCTACTATGTAGGCGACTCATGAAATGTGACACATGCTATCCAAGTATTTCCCAAAATATTGTAATATTCAAACCAATAAACCTTAGATCTTCCAGGATATGACAACAGCTTTTTGAAGTACTTGTTGTGTACAAAAGTTGTACCACATAATTATTGTCCCACATTGTCCCTTTGTACGGCCCCCTTTCCCCCCATGATCATCCAAAACCAACTTTTTCTAGAGGTTTTCTAATACTATTAACCATTACATATGTCTCCGGTTACGCATCTATTGCGAAAATAGGTTTTTCAGGCCATTTTTCAGAATGACCACCCCGGGAAATCACGATTTTGGAGGCCGCGTCACTTTAGGCTGTAAAAGTCTGCCTTGTTTTGTTACCGTTTGCTATTTATTGTACGGCCCTGATAGACTGTCTATGAGATAACAATGGTTAATAAATTTTTATAATATTAATATGTTCATGAATCCAATATGGCCATCAAATTTTGATTTTTTTTTTACTAAAATATCCATAGCTTTGGACTAAGTCAACCTAGAATGTTCATCTTGATGTCTATACATAGGTTCTCAAATACAGGAAAACCATCTAGACTGAAATAAATAAAATCAAGCTATTCCTTGTGAAGCATGTACACCTGCATCCCGTATACACGAAACACATTCATTTACATATCTCTCGAATATAGCTCCTTTGACACTCCCATGCTGACAAAGTCAGGACTGGGTTTTTAGGATTTCGTATTTCGTTGGGCTTAAAAGTCGTACGCATAGATATTCTCACGATAAATACAATGTCATTTTTCACCCCATATTCATTACGTATCTTCAGCAACCATTGTGTTGCAGCTGTAGACGAATTATTCAGGAACAGGGTATCTGCATAGTAGATCTGGTTTATAAATACACACGACCATTCATCATCGTAAACATTGCATAATCTAGGAGCCAGAATTCCACCTTGTTTAACACCATTACCAATTTTGAAGTGATCCCACTTATGAAATTTGGTCATGCGTGGATACACTTGGAAAAAATTGAGAAAACTTGTTATCTTTACGTGAAGGATGTATGTATCACGAATGAACCACGTTATAACCACGTAAGAAGTACGAATGAACAAAGTGAAGAACACGTAAGGCATAAAAAAATTAACTTTCTGTTTCTTGTCCTCCTATTTTTTCAAAACTGGGTAGGGAGGGACTTTTTATTTTTCACTTTTTATTTTGCCAAAAATATCGTCCTCAGCTCAAGAGAAAATTGGGTAGGGAGGCACTTTTTATTTTTTATTTTTGATGGGACGACATTTCACACATATGAAAATAAATTTGATTTATTGATCAATTGAAAAAAAAACACTTGCGCACAGACGCATTCAAGCCCAAATAAATCAAGCCTTTAGAATTGAAATCATGTGTAACTTTATCGAATTAATTTCTAGAGGCTTGATTTATTTGGGCTTGAAACCTCTTGGCCGGGCATTTTGGTATTACTGGGGTGCCATCATCCTGGCAGTCAGCACAGACAGGATGTCCGTGTACTAGTAGTATTATGAAAAAACCGTCAGTTGATAATATATTTCAATTATGAGTAATTGTAGAGAACCGTTCTATCAGTTAATATGTCAATGGAAGTATTCATGAGGAATATAGTGAATCAATTCTTGATCACAATTTGATATTTATTATTACATAAACGTAACCACATAGAATAACTGTTTTTGACAACTGGTGTCTTTTTCTCATTTGGCGGAGAGTGAAAACAAGGAGGTAAATTAAGTATAATGCCGAAGTTGCATGCTGTGATTCGGTGTTTCGATCATTCACTATCCTCAAAATTGGGGCGGGAACTCTTTTTATTTTTTATTTGAGAACCGCAACTAAAAAAATCCTGGAGACTGCTTTTGAACACAGGCGGGCGCGGACGAGAAACAGAGGCCTAAACATGAACCGTACGCGATTATTGCGCTGTTCGGCTGCAGTCCATTAGTGATTCGTTCGTCAATTACGTAATTTATATACGCGATATAAAATGATACCGTATTGGTCCTAATAGTAGCACTGCGTGCCAGAGGAAAACCTCCTGCAGCAGAGTGCGCAAAAATGAGATCAAATTTAAGAAAATCACTGAAAAACATACCTATAGCCTTCAGTCTCCTTTATCATGATTAAAATAACATCAATGTGTGGATTGGAGCCCTCCAGGATTTTATTAGAAAGATATAAAGTGAATTACAAGGTTTCAAAACTCGACCATTTTTGTAGAAAGATGGGGGCCCTCTACTAATGAGGCGCGTGCCACTATTAGGACCGTTACGGTATATCTTTGGTACATACGTGGAAATACGTGGAACGGTCGTGGGAAGCCAAAAAATCGTGTAAGTATCTCGAAAAGCTCACGCACATTTGCGTGAGATTCATGTAATATTTACGGGAGAATTGCGTATAAAATATGTGAAATACGCATAAACTGCGTAAATCTCAACCGACTAAAATTTTTTAGCAGCTACAGTGGCTGACAAGTGACACTGCGGGAAAAAAACTAATTTACTTTCCGGAGTAACCTTGACTTGTTCATAATTGACATGATTTGTGGAGAAAAAACGTTATTTCCGCGTAAATGATGTTATTTCTGTATGAATAAAATGATTTATGATTAAATAAAGTTATTTACGTGTAAGGGACGTTTTTTCCGTGTGATTAAAGATCGTTATTTACCCCCATCGACTGAGGGAAAGATAAATGCACGTGCAGGCATTATCTAGTTAGTATATCACACACGGCATGAGTAAATAATAAATAATAAAATTATTTACGCGGAAAAAAAACCTTACTCACGCTTAAATAACTTTATTTACGTGTAAACAACTTAATTTATGCAAAAATAACATTATTCAGCACCAACCGACCAAGAAAAAAAGCACTTGTACGCAGTATTTGGTTAGCATCTCACACATGGCAGAAGTAAATAATGTTTTTCCGCGTTAATAACATTCTTTCCACGTACTAAGTAACTTTATCTCCACATCAATAAGTCATCATTTTGATGACCTTGAATATGACCTTTGACCTCATTTTCAAGTTCAGACACAAAATGGCTAATATCTCGTTTATTATAGACTTTACATCTCAGGAATCAATTGTGGACATATCGGAAATGATATATTCTGAATATTCTGATGAACTTGGATTTGACCTTTGACCTCATTTTCAAGATCAAAGAGCAAAATGGCTAATATATCGCTCATTATCGACTTTAAAACTTGAGAATCAATTGTGGATATAAAGGAAATGATATATGCTGAACATTGTCATGACCTTGAATTTGACTTTTGACCTCAATCTCAAGGTCAGAGCACAGAATTGCTAATATCTCGTCTCTTATCAACTTCACAGATTAGGAGTCAGTTGTGGACATACGGGAAATGATATATGCTGGATACTGTCGTTACCTTTTTTGTCCCTAGTCAAGTCACTATTCGTTTTGGGACATTTCCAGTATCTTTTTTTGCCATTGAAAATGTGTTTTGATTTAGAAATATTCTCCCAATTTTTGCTTCATGATGGGAGCTTTTCGGAGTAAACTCCTAGACTATTTCAAGATAGAGCCTAAGTATTGGCACATTCAAATAGGGAATCATATATTGTGGTTTGAATTGTGCCCTTGAAAAAGACCTTCGATGACATTGGAAGGTAGAAACGACCTTCTTCCATTAAAAGAAAAGAATAATTTATATCTTTGGTAGTCAATCTCTCAAAATCTATTCAGACAATTTAATCAAAATGTGTGAGTTTTTTTGCCTTTGAATCGTCGGTCTGTGAATATATGACTTGATTTCGTATTATAGTCCATACATACAATGTGTGTTCGGCAACAATTACGAACATGTTTTGACAATAGAGTTTAAGATCAGTGTAACAATTTATATTTTGGAAAATCAATACTCTGTGCAATTTTCATGATAATGCCGCTAAGCTATAGCACCCTTGGTGCTATGTTTCAATTATACTTTGCATGTTGTTCTCAGACATTTCTTCTGCGGGGAGCAGATAAAATGACCATCGGCATATAATGCAGTACATGTAGTGGTTTTGTACCACTCAGCCGATACAGCCTAGGTCCAAATAGTTTAACACGTGTGTTGAAGCTATAAATATGTTATAGTTAGATAAAGGACCATGTAAAAAAATATTATGATAACGACCACGATCTTCCCCGACGGTTAAACGGAATGTAAAACCACAGAACCACGCGTTGTTTGTTTTGATTCGCTTGTGGGTGGGTAAATGCACAGGCGCGGGACAGGCCGCCCACAGTTGGCTGTAACGGCGAAGTGGTATAAAGCCATTCCCGCAGTATGTGTCGATGATCATTTGACATATCCCCCACAGCACAGATGTCAGAGAACACACAAACTGCAAAGTATAACTGCATAATATCCATATGTGCACACAATTCCTCATAAATTTAGGGCTACATATTTCCCTCCTTGGCCGTAATGCGTATACGATCTATTGGTGTGACGAATTTTTATGGTTCCCAGTAATACACGTGCATATATATCTCCCGGTAATGTTGCCACATCTACAATATTTTTATCATTTGTACACAACATACAAACAGGCTGTGTGACCTGGCAAATTTTGTACTCATATGTCGTTAAGCAGTGCTCAGTCACTCAGTCATTGTATGCTATATTACAAACCTAGAGTACATGCCAATGGGTGCATAATGTAACATAACATGTATATGTACAGTTGGACAGATTGTCAAGGGTGACGCTATCAATATTAAATGATTACAAAATATTCCTTCATAGATGTCACCCATCTTTTTATACCCTGCAGTCAACCAATATGCTCTGGCCTCTATCGTGTGCGGCCTGACTCGCACCAGTGCATATACCCGCCCACATGCGGATCAAAACAAACAACGCATGGTTCTATGTGGTTTTACGTTCGGTTTATCCGTCGTGAAAGATCGTGATCCTTCTATTAATTTTTTTTTAACTTGGTCGTTAGCCTATTTATAACATATTTACAGCTTTAACATTCGTTCTGGTGGATTTTTCCAGGAGTGAGAAAAGCTAGAGGCACCATCTCCATAGTGCTCAAAACAAGCTCTGCGGCACATTAGACGTTGTCTGGCAGAGAATTGCAAAACTCCATGCACACATGCCTTTATAGTGAAGTTCTATGAAGGCATATATGTATGCGAGTTTAATGAAATCTAATGTGAACTCCCCTTTGGGAACTGCTTGACTTTTGTCAAGCATATAATGCCAATAAAATCTGGATATTTCCCAATGTGAATACCCATTTCTAGTATGTGTCATTGGTGTGAGCTTTCGCCAGTTTGGATGTGAATTGTACGTGATTTCGATAATTCAGATACTTTTCCAGTATGCAGTAAAAACCACGAAAATGGCATCAGTATGTCAATGATATCACATAGTACATGTAACTATTACATCATCAGATACTTTTACCAATATTAATGACAAATTCCAGTGAGTGAACCTGTTGAACCTACAAATGTAGAAAAAAAACACGAATGTGAAAACCCACATATATGAGAACACAAATCAATCACAAATATGAAGAAAACCTTCACCCACAAATGTGAAAAAAATACTAGTACCAACCACAATTGCGAAAACGTGAGATTTGAAAACGTCGAATCTAGAACAACATTAGGTTCAATGTGAGAGATATCTTTTATAGGTTACCGGACCTATGGTCCGATAACTTTTTGTCGTGGCATTGCGCCCGTAGCCATTGTCCTCCACATTTTTATTTTCTAAACTTTACATTCGAATCTTTCTGAAGTTTGCACAAAAATGCCTAAAAATATTTTTATATAATATAAATATATATAAATTTATATAATATTTTAAAAAGACCTTTAGTTTTTTCTTTTCGTACTTTTTGAATGGTGGTCATTTTCGACTAAAAGCAACCAATTATGGACTCAAAAACTGTTAAGTAACTCTTATTTTTGTTGCTGATTCATACGACTCCTCATATATGCCCCCTGTGATTTGAATATATTTTGTTGCCTTGAAATCGCCTGTCTGTGTGTGGCGATCATCTAATTCTCGACGGGTCGGCGGAAATTTTTATTTCTGTCCCAAATCAAGTCACTATATTCCAAACCTTGATTTTCAATGATCTTGAAGTGTCAAAATGTACTGTTTTGTTAAACAACGCCCCCAAAACAGCCATTCTTGAGGTTAAACATTATAATTTTTTTTTAATTTTCAGCCCTTGGGCTAATATTAAATTTATAGTTCATAGAATTTTGCGCCAAAGGCTAAAAAAATATTGGGGAAGTTTTCTTGGGTTCTTTATTCTTGTTTTTTTTAAATGGCGACCATTGATGAAAAATGCTCGACGGTCATGAGCTATTTTGGCTTGGGGACCATATCAAGAATGTTAAGCCCAAAATCCATCAGTTTTTTTCCAAACCGGGGATAATTGTTCTTTGTGAGTTGAGAAAAAACTTTCTACAAAATACAATTTGTGTTCGCGTGTTGAGGCGGGAAATTCAAGTCTCCATAGCTCCGTCCCAGAACAAGATGAACCTCAGCAGCTTATATACAAAGCTAGCCAATTCATTCCCTCATCTCACTATAGTAAGGACAATATATGTTGATAAATTGGATTTTTCGCTACAGCTCGAATTCTGAGGGTACCCCCTTAAAACGACTGATTTTCATGCATGACAACCCATATATATCGTTCGTCGTCCGAGCCGTTCTGTGCGTGCTGTGGTCTTGAAACTGTTTGTGTGCAATTCCAACCAGCTCGGGTCAACAACCAGTCATAGCAAAATACCCCCCACCATTCTGCGGGGGATCAAGGGCATCCACCGTTTTCAAAATAGGGAATTCTCTGACTGTAACGGATATGACGGAATATCATTGGTGTTGTGTGGCCTAAATAGCAGGGAATCCTGATGTCACTACCATCTGATAATAAATTGTGATGAATTATGATCTAGATAACATGTGTACAAAGTTTCAGGGGTGCAAGTTGTATCACTTTGGATTTAGGCGCCAATAACTGACTTCATTCCATTGTAAAATCGTGGAAAAGGATTCGCCCCATCAATGCGTTATTTCATTGTAGATGCTACAAATTTTGGTGTCAGGGGCTAAAGTTATCACATACTACAGTGGTTGAGGTACTTAAAACCAGGATGCAGTTTTGTTGTAAAGAACCACAAATTATGTGCGCCCCATGGAATTATATATACTGATTATATCACAAATAGTGGACCGAAATGACATAAAAGGGTCAGCTACACAAGCAAAAATAAACAAATCATCGTCAATTTGGTATCAAATCTTCAAAAATACGATATATGATTCATTTTTATGGGATTTAATTACATAACATCGGGAGTTGAGCTGCTAAACTGGAATTCTTTCAGTTCGGCCGAAAACTCAAATATGCATTTTTTTCCCCTCAAAAACGATGTTTATATCAATAACACACATATATTCTGAGAGCTTTTCTTGTTTTGCACATTGGAAACATCATCTCTCAAACACGAATAAGCCATATAAATGCATGCCATGGGAAGCGATTTCTTGGGAGGACCATCTTTTTTGGCAAAATCACGCATTTTCACCAAATTCACGGTATATGTAAAAAATACATCAAAAACAGAGAGGAAAGGCCAATTTTAATCTTTTTGCACCAAAATCATAATAAGGGAATACAACATTAACGTTAACTTCAATCCAGAGTAGAAATTATAGAATACATGTATTTCCTTCAGGACAGATTTCACTAATTCCTTCGGCCATACAAAACAATGATAAAAATCCCAAATTCAAGTCTCCATAGCTCTGTCCCAGAACAAGATGAACCTCAGCAGCTTATATACAAAGCTAGCCAATTCATTTCCTCATCTCACTATAGTAAGGAAAATATATGTTGATGAATTGGATTTTTCGCTACAGCTCGAATTCTGAGGGTACCCCCTTAAAACGACTGATTTTCATGCATGACAACCCATATATATCGTTCGTCGTCCGAGCCGTTCTGTGCGTGCTGTGGTCTTGTAACTGTTCGTGTGCAATGCCAACCAGCTCGGATCAACAACCAGTCATAGCAAAATATCCCCCACCATTCTGCGGGGGATCAAGGGCATCCCCCGTTTTCAAAATAGGGAATTCTCTGACTGTAACGGATATGACGGAATATCATTGGTGTTGTGTGACCTAAATAGTAGGGAATCCTGATGTCACTACCATCTGATAATAAATTGTGCTGAAATATGATCTAGATAACATGTGTACGAAGTTTCAGGGACCCGTGCAAGTTGTATCACTTTGGATTTATGGGCCAATAACTGACTTCATTCCATTGTAAAATCGTAAAAAAGGAATCGGCCCATCAATGCGTTATTTCATTGTGGATGCTACAAATTTTGGTGTCAGGCGCTAAAGTTATCACGTACTACAGTGGTTGAGGTACTTAAGAATCAGGATGCAGTTTTGTTGTAAAGAACCACAAATTATGTGCGCCCCATGGAATTATATATACTAATTATATCACAAATATTGGACCGAAATGACATAAAAGGGTCAGCTACACAAGCAAAAATAAACAAATCATCGTCAATTTGGTATGAAATCTTCAAAAATAAGATATATGATTCATTTTTATGGGATTTAATCACATAACATCGGGAGTTGAGCTTCTAAACTGGAATTCTTTCAGTTCGGCCGAAAACTCAAATATGCATTTTTTTTCCCTCAAAAACGATGTTTATATCAATAACACATATATTCTGAGAGCTTTTCTTGTTTTGCACATTGGAAACATCATCTCTCAAACACGAATAAGCCATATAAATGCATGCCATGGGAAGCGATTTCTTGGGAGGACCCTCTTTGTTTGGCAAAATCACGCATTTTCACAGTTTATGCAAAAAATAAATCAAAAACAGAGAGGAAAGGCCAATTTTAATCTTTTTGCACCAAAATCATAATAAGGGAATACAACATTAACGTTTACTTCAATCCAGAGTAGAAATTATAGAATACATGTATTTCCTTCAGGACAGATTTCACTAATTCATTTGGCCATACAAAACAATGATAAAAAGCCTAAATTCAAGTCTCCATAGCTCTGTCCCAGAACAAGATGAACCTCAGCAGCTTATATACAAAGCTAGCCAATTCATTTCCTCATCTCACTATAGTAAGGAAAATATATGTTGATGAATTTGATTTTTCGCTACAGCTCGAATTCTGAGGGTACCCCCTTAAAACGACTGATTTTCATGCATGACAACCCATATATATCGTTCGTCGTCCGAGCCGTTCTGTGCGTGCTGTGGTCTTGAAACTGTTCGTGTGCAATGCCAACCAGCTCGGATCAACAACCAGTCATAGCAAAATATCCCCCACCATTCTGCGGGGAATCAAGGGCATCCCCCGTTTTCAAAATAGGGAATTCTCTGACTGTAACGGATATGACGGAATATCATTGGTGTTGTGTGACCTAAATAGTAGCGAATCCTGATGTCACTACCATCTGATAATAAATTGTGATGAATTATGATCTAGATAACATGTGTACAAAGTTTCAGGGGTGCAAGTTGTATCACTTTGGATTTATGGGCCAATAACTGACTTCATTCCATTGTAAAATCGTAAAAAAGGAATCGGCCCATCAATGCGTTATTTCATTGTGGATGCTACAAATTTTGGTGTTGAGCTTCTAAACTGGAATTCTTTCAGTTCGGCCGAAAACTCAAATATGCATTTTTTTTCCCTCAAAAACGATGTTTATATCAATAACACATATATTCTGAGAGCTTTTCTTGTTTTGCACATTGGAAACATCATCTCTCAAACACGAATAAGCCATATAAATGCATGCCATGGGAAGCGATTTCTTGGGAGGACCCTCTTTGTTTGGCAAAATCACGCATTTTCAACAAATTCACGGTTTATGTAAAAAATACATCAAAAACAGAGAGGAAAGGCCAATTTTAATCTTTTTGCGCCAAAATCATAATAAGGGAATACAACATTAACGTTAACTTCAATCCAGAGTAGAAATTATAGAATACATGTATTTCCTTCAGGACAGATTTCACTAATTCCTTCGGCCATACAAAACAATGATAAAAAGCCCAAATTCAAGTCTCCATAGCTCTGTCCCAGAACAAGATGAACCTCAGCAGCTTATATACAAAGCTAGCCAATTCATTCCCTCATCTCACTATAGTAAGGAAAATATATGTTGATAATTTGGATTTTTCGCTACAGCTCGAATTCTGAGCGTACCCCCTTAAAACGACTGATTTTCATGCATGACAACCCATATATATCGTTCGTCGTCCGAGCCGTTCTGTGCGTGCTGTGTTTGTGTGCAATGCCAACCAGCTCGGGTCAACAACCAGTCATAGCAAAATATCCCCCACCATTCTGCGGGGTATCAAGGGCATCCCCCGTTTTTAAAATAGGGAATTCTCTGACTGTAACGGATATGACGGAATATCATTGGTGTTGTGTGGCCTAAATAGCAGGAAATCCTGATGTCACTACCATCTGATAATAAATTGTGATGAATTATGATCTAGATAACATGTGTACAAAGTTTCAGGGGTGCAAGTTGTATCACTTTGGATTTAGGCGCCAATAACTGACTTCATTCCATTGTAAAATCGTGAAAAAGGAATCGGCCCATCAATGCGTTATTTCATTGTGGATGCTACAAATTTTGGTGTCAGGGGCTAAAGTTATCACATACTACAGTGGTTGAGGTACTTAAGAATCAGGATGCAGTTTTGTTGTAAAGAACCACAAATTATGTGCGCCCCATGGAATTATATATACTGATTATATCACAAATATTGGACCGAAATGACATAAAAGGGTCAGCTACACAAGCAAAAATAAACAAATCATCGTCAATTTGGTATCAAATCTTCAAAAACTAGACGCTTCCGGTCGCCTACGACCGCTTGGGTGTATCCCCCGTAGCCCTATCATCTCTGTTGCCCCAAATATATCACTGTCAAGTGTGAAAAACTAGAGCAATGGCTAGAAAAGATTACCAGAGAAATGTTAAATCTCAAGTCACAACTGTTTTCTTTTCCCCACCAAAATTGCTACACTGATTTTTCGAGGTTATTGAAGGTCGAATTCAAAATCACCACTGAAATCTTTATATGAATTTCCATTCAACATGTTTGATAAAATAACGAAAATACAGATAGATCAATCTTTTCACCTATTTATATTTCAACTCAGAATGTTCTACAAACTTGGTTCCAAGTTGAAATTCAAAGTAAAATTTGACCAAAAATGCATTTCAAGATGACGAAATTGGAGCCAGATTGAACTTCTCACCATAAGTTATATTTCGACTCATAATACATGTATGTGCCAAACATGGTTTCAAGTTGAAATTCAAAGTAAAAGTTAATCAAAACTGCATTTCAAGATGACAAAATTGGAGCCAGAACAAACTTTTCGTCATGAGTTATATTTTAACTCATAATACCTGCCCAACTTGATTTCAAGTTGAAATTCAAACTAAAAGTTAACCAAAACTGCATTTCAAGATGACGAAATTGGAGCCACATCAAACTTTTCGCCATGAGTTATATTTCAACTCATAATATGTGCCAAACTTGGTATTAAGTTGGAATTCAATGTAAAAGTTGACCAAAACTGCATTTCAAGATGACAAAATTGGAGCCAGATCAAACTTTTCGTCATAAGTTATATTTTAACTCATAATATGTGCCAAACTTGGTTTCAAATTGAAATTCAAGCTAAAAGTTTACCAAAACTGCATTTCAAGATGAAGAAATTGGAGCCACATCAAACTTTTCATCATATGTTATATTTTAACTCATAATATGTGCCAAACTTGGTTTCAAGTTGAAATTCAAACTAAAAATTGACCAAAATTGCATTTCAAGATGACGAAAATGGAGCCAGATCGAACTTTTCACCATAAGTTATATTTCGACTTATAATATGTGCCAAACATGCTTTCAAGTTGAAATTCAAAGTAAAAGTTGACCAAAACTGCATTTCAAGATGACGAAATTGGAGCCAGATCGAATTTTTCACCATAAGTTATATTTTAACTCATAATTTGTGCCAAACATGGTCTCAAGTCGAAATTCGAAGTAAAAGTTGATCAATGTTTTCATAAAAAGCTATTGTGATCAATAATAGACTTAACTAGCAAAAAAATAATGTTAACTTATTTGGTCACAGCCACAAAATCTCTACTGGACAAAGCCTTCACCTTGTTGAGCCCAATAATAAATATTTCTTGTCTTAACTATTTTCAATATGATCAATAATAGACTTAACATGTAAAAATTAAGTTAACTTATTCGGTTACACCCAGAAATTTCTACCGGACAAAACCTTAACCTTGTTGAGCTCAATAATAATTGTTTCTCATCTTAACTATTTTTATTGAGGTCAATAATAGACTTAACTAGCAAAAAAAATGTTAACTTATTTGGTTACAGACATAAAATGTCTACTGGACAGAATCTTTACCTTGTTGAGCCCAATAATAAATATTTCTTGTCTTAACTATTTTTATTGTGGTCAATAATAGACTAAACTAGTAAAAATAATGTTAACTTATTCAGTACACCCATGAAATCTGTACTGGACATACTTTCACCTTGTTGAGCTTAATAATAAATAGTTCTCATCTTAACTATTTTTATTGTGGTCAATAATAGACTTAACTATTTTTATTGTGGTCAATAATAGACTTAACTAGTGAAAATAATGTTAACTTATTCGGTTACACCAATGAAATTTGTACTGGACAAAACATTTACCTTGTTCAGGTTAATAATAAATATTTCTTGTCTTAACTATTTTTATTGTGGTCAATAATAGACTTAACTATTAAAAATAATGTTAACTTATTCAGTTACACCCATGAAATTTGTACTGGACAAAACCTTTACCTTGTTGAGCTTAATAATAAACGTTTCTCGTCTTAACTATTTTTATTGTGGACAATAATAGACTTAACTAATAAAACTAATGTTAACTTATTCAGTAATATTGTCCTGTTTTCACTGAAAACTTCAGTTCTCCATTCTGAACAAGAAACCAGTGTCATTACCTTCCACTGTACAGGCTATTGGAATGATCGTACATGTCAAAATGGATATTTCAAAATTCTGTAATAAGTTAGGCTGTTAACATATTAATATTTATATGATCATTCTAAAAAACGATTGGTTTCGTGTGACAGCCCTTCTCAACATCACTTCCAAATATTATCGAGATTCGTCAAAAATTGCCATCTGTAGAGCGTTCACAAGCCATGTGTCTCAAACAGGCTGTTTTCAATGCAAAATGTGTCCCCAAACGACCAATTCAGTTGCCACGGCAACCAAAATCGATTGGTGTCGGGATCTTACCATAATATATGTGCCTGCAAAAAATGATGGTGATCGGGTGAGAATTGCGGCCTGTAGCGCGTTCACAAGCCATGTGTCTCAAACAGGCTGTTTTCAATGCAAAATGTGTCCCCAAACGACCAATTTAGTTGCCACGGCAACCAAAATCGATTGGTGTCGGGATCTTACCACTATATATGTGCCTGCAAAAAGTAATGGTGATCGGGTGAGAATTGCGGCCTGTAGCGCGTTCACAAGAAAATCTCTGCGGACGCGGACGCGGACGCGGACGACGAAGCCAAATCCATAGTATCCGCCGAACTTTGTTCGGGGGATACAATAAGATATATGATTCATTTTTATGGGATTTAATTACATAACATCAGGAGTTGAGCTGCTAAACTGGAATTCTTTCAATTCGGCCGAAAACTCAAATATGCATTTTATCCTCAAAAACCGTGTTTATATCAATAACACATATATTCTGAGAGCTTTTCTTGTTTTGCACATTGGAAACATCATCTCTCAAACACGAATAAGCCATATAAATGCATGCCATGGGAAGCGATTTCTTGGGAGGACCCTCTTTGTTTGGCAAAATCACGCATTTTCACCAAATTCACGGTTTATGTAAAAAAATACATCAAAAACAGAGAGGAAAGGCCAATTTTAATCTTTTTGCACCAAAATCATAATAAGGGAATACAGCATTAACGTTAACTTCAATCCAGAGTAGAAATTATAGAATACATGTATTTCCTTCAGGACAGATTTCACTAATTCCTTCGGCCATACAAAACAATGATAAAAAGCCCAAATTCAAGTCTCCATAGCTCTGTCCCAGAACAAGATGAACCTCAGCAGCTTATATACAAAGCTAGCCAATTCATTCCCTCATCTCACTATAGTAAGGAAAATATATGTTGATAATTTGGATTTTTCGCTACAGCTCGAATTCTGAGCGTACCCCCTTAAAACGACTGATTTTCATGCATGACAACCCATATATATCGTTCGTCGTCCGAGCCGTTCTGTGCGTGCTGTGGTCTTGTAACTGTTCGTGTGCAATGCCAACCAGCTCGGATCAACAACCAGTCATAGCAAAATATCCCCCACCATTCTGCGGGGGATCAAGGGCATCCCCCGTTTTCAAAATAGGGAATTATGATCTAGAATTCTCTGACTGTAACGGATATGACGCAATATCATTTGTGTTGTGTGGCCTAAATCGAATGGTGGTAGAAGTTCTGAAACTTGCAGTAAGAAAACAACGTACGGGTTTAAATAGTCCCATCGAACTTCCGGGCGATAATACCAGTTTCCTCGTAAATTTTCAATGTAACTCCAGTAAGCCGCGGCCCTGGGGGCCCCGACAATAAGGCTGCGCACATGCAGACAAATGTTTCCTCTGTGATTTCTCTATACCTTAATGAATCTTGGATACAAACTGCGGATATACTTTTACTAACGGATACGCGAGGCACCACAAAAATCGTCTGGTCTGGTGGTTGTAATTCATTTTCATGGATTTTGGCGACATTTTAGTTGATCATATCATCGATCTAGACATTTTATCGCATCTATTTTCCTTTACGGCCAGGTGAAATCATAACTGTTGTTAGATTGGGTCATCCTTAAGGCTTTGTGTGAAATTATTGATCGATTTGACAATGCTGGTTGAAGGTTTACCCCCACGGCACATGACCCTTCTACAAACGAGGCAAAGACAAAAAGTGCCAAACGGGGCATGATGATATTGTCGCGGTTGAGAAAATGTGCGATTCCCATATTGTTGAAGCCAGGAACACTGACTGATGAACTTGTTTCACTGACAGATGAACTTGAATTTAAAGTCATAGTGATGGGTGACTAGCGTTATGATACAACTCGACTGTTAGGGTTCAATTTGTGGTATATTTGTTGCCATTATGCATTCTCATATTCGGTTAAGGTGTCATACTGGGAGCCGTTCCCGCATAGTACGTCGATTATTACCATCGCCCCGATAGCGGGACAGGCTGTTGCATTTGGGTCGGTCTCTCTGATGCGCTAGATAGCAGTGGCTTGGTCCTCCTCAATTGTTGTCAAAATAGAATGAAAATGGTTGCCATGGCAACCGAAAAAGTGAAAATTACATAATTGGCTTTAACTCCGGTTCTAATCAATACTAAATTTTCCACCTATATTTGTATTTTGCTTTGGTCAGTTTTCGATCGTTTGGTGTACGACCGATGACCTTAAGAGCAGAACTGTCCATTATTGCCCTGGGTCGAACATTTGGAGTCACGATTTCACGACTTTTGAGTGTTCTAAGATTAAAAACCATAGTGTGGAGCCAATTCTTATTCGTTTTGAACCAATTTCGTTCATGAGATTCGCCTTGATGATAGGAAAAATACTGTGAAGTTTTAAAGCCTAATATTGAACGACAAGATCAAGGTCACAGGAAAAGTCAAAATCGAAAAGTTGCAATAACTGCTTATATTTAGGGTTTATTTTCTTATTAATTTTCTATTGTTCTATGGTCAATTCCCCATCATCTGGTGTGTGAGCGATGGTCGTACGATCGAAATTCCCAATTATAGCTCAAGGTCGAATATGTAAGGCTCATCAACTGAAATCATCAACTCGTAATATTTCAAGTAGAAGTAATTCCGAAATCACTGATGATTTTCACTAGAACATTGAACGTGGAGTATGCAGTATGGATATGAGATCTTGCGGATTTGGAGGACCAATATCAAGAATTCCGGTCGTGGTCTAATTAATATGGTCAAAATAAAAAATAATAATTGAAAGAACACTCTTATTAATGATTATTTTACCCATGATTTTTGTATTTTTCTGTGGCTAATTCCCGACCATTTGATATATGACCAAAGGTTGTACGATCAAAATCCCCCGAATATCGCCCAGGTCGAATATGTGAGGGTCATCACTCATCAGCTTCAATTTTACTGACCAAATCTGAAGGGGGCGATGGTCTGCAATCTCTGATCGTCTCGTTAACATGGTACAAGTTAAATCGCAGATGCTAGGCATCGAGAATAACTGGGGCCCATGATTCATATTCACAGTTGGAAAGGATACGTGACTAATTCGAATGAATGATTTTGTAGGCAGTAGGCCTAGCTAGGTCTAGTCTGTGAGCTCTTTTACACTAGCCCATGTTATAATTTACACTAACTACATATTGATATTGACAAAGAAAGTTAAATGAATTGGCATCAGTGATACAGTTACTGTAATCAAAACTATATAGATTATTATAAACCCTATTGATCAATAACAAATTAATCTTCCAACTTTTCAATTTAGGTAAATCAATGCCTTAAAACGGGTGTATTTAACAGTAAGCAATACTTAAGTGAAATTATTGATATAGGGTCCCCATATCGAATGTTGGTCACAGTGCCATATCAGATGTTGAACCAGTGATCAACAGTAAAATTTGGGATGCATGAGTGTTTCCCTGTATAGTGTCTACATCTATCAAATGGTGGTAGAAGTTCTGAAACTTGCAGTAAGAAAACAACGTACGGGTTTAAATAGTCCCATCGAACTTCCGGGCGATAATACCAGTTTCCTCGTAAATTTTCAATGTAACTCCAGTAAGCCGCGGCCGTGGGGGGCCCGGCAATAAAACCACAACACAGACATGACTCAGCCGATCATGTGCGATTTCCATGACACCCAACACGCACCTCATTTTGGCGGGAAAATACACACACTTAGACAAAGACTTGCATTCACCCTAGGATAGTTGGTTAGGAGACGTCCACAGTGAGGATAATCTCAGGACTGAATTCAACGGTGACGACCCAGGATAGTGCAAAGGACTTGATCTTTGGGATACCGGACTGGTAGCGACACACGCGGATAGCCGTGATCGTGCCTATCTCATCATTCGCGCTTGGGATTTTGTCTGGCTGTAATAAAGAACTTGTGTACGATCAGGCGAAAGGGCAAGGTAGGAACCTGAATAATTCCTATTCCATCACACAAGCATGTTGTGATGTGTAATGCGAAAGTGAATGAATAAATTCATACACCAAAATGTTTTTATATGCTTTTCATCTCAATAAGATGCTACAATCAGGTTAAATTGATATTATTATATAACGAGAACAACACCAGAAAGGGGATGCACATACATAATATTCTTGCAATTATGGTCACACATCTTTATAGCACAATTTCTCAAATACTGAAATTGTTGCGGTGCATATAACGATCATCTTGGAATCATGCTAACTAGCAAAACTAGTCAAATCGAGCTGAATCTGTTCAAGGATTTAGTGGAATTGCAAATCAGTGAACTTGTATTGGAAATATCATTGCAAGATCCACAACTGAGAATATCAAAGGGGCTATATTCGAGAGATATGTAAATTAACTCTCATCATGTACTACCCCGTATGTAGATGTACTTACTTCAAATGGTAAAATGGATCATTTTTGGCAACTTTGACCAAAATCAAAGTTGTGCTTGTTTTTTATTCGGCGTTGTTCGTGGGGGAAGGGGGAGTATATATTGGCTCCTATGCCTCCCCAATCCATGATTTAAAGTTGTGTTTTTCGTAAGTGAACAACATGTATCACTCATCATAATGGTGCAAACCACATAACCACGACCACAAGAACGGCCTTGACGGCTAATTCCATTCGTTCATCTAGGCACGGTACACTGTGTATAATATCATATGACATATGCCAATGTCAATAATTGTTGCGCAAACTACATGTCGTACCCGAAAGTATTGGATTGCAGGCATGATAATCAATTTCAATTTATTTCAGCACAATGACGAAAATTTACAATGAAACTTGTATGTCGCTGCAATCGAAATTGCACAATAACTATTGTTTGCCTACTTTCCTTTCATACATGCTGATCTCATAATGTCGTCTTTGCGCACATAAGATATAAAATGACAGAGCTTTTCGACAAATTTGCATCTACCTGCATGGGCTTACACGTAGTTGTTGTGTTGTGTATTCGAACTGAGAGTTTATTATCACTTCAGATATAAAGTGAAAAGTGAAGTTAACATTTATGAAGCGCTTCTAGACTGGATTTCTAATCAAAGGCGATGTACACTTTACTCCATTCTAGGACTAACTACAGCTGCCGCATCCAGCGCTACATACATCACCTTATTGAATGATTGGTACCCATTTAATTATGGGGGAATATGAGTGATTAATGCTGCACACAACCCATGGCCTCTGCATTACGAGGTCAATCATATCCACTGAGCTACCCACACCAACGATGAGTGATCTTAACATTAAAAAAATAGCCCAATGGCTAAGAAAAGTAACCGGACAATATATATTTTAGATATTAACCTTTTGTCATTGGGTCATTTGGTCATTTCAAGGTTACGAGAATATTCAGCATATATCATTTGTAGTGAGACCACAATTGATTCTTAAGCTGTAAAGTCGATAATAAGTGAGATATTAGCCATTTTGTGCTCTGACCTCGAAAATGAGGTCAAAAATCAAGTTCAAGGTCAGGAGATTCTTCAGCATATATAATTTCCTCTATGTTCGCAATTGATGTCTAAGCTGTAAAGTCTATAATAAGCGAGATACTAGCCATGTTGTTCGCTGACATTGAAAATGAGGTCAAAGGTCAAAATAACGTCACCAAAATATTCAGCATAATCATTTTCTATATGTTCACAATTGATTCCTAAGCTGTAAAGTCGATAATGAGCATGATATTAGGCCATTTTGTCCTGTGACTTTGAAAATGAGGTCAAAGGTCAAACTCAAGGTCATGAGAATATCCAGCATACAGCATCTTCTATATGTCCACAATTGATTCCTAATCTCTAATCTCAATATTAGGAAAAAGAGTGCCCCATTATAAAGAATAGGATAATTTAACATGGGAAAGTCCCATTTGGGTCGAGTTTGGGCCCAAAATAGCCCACTTCGAGCGATTTAAGGATGCTTATCAGTCAGGATCCATGCCTTATCAGCAGAATTCTGGTATGTTTTGTTTGGCCTATAACTCTGCAGTTTGGTAATGGATTGCGCTGAAAATTGTTGTGTAGGTTCTATCCACGACTACAATGCTTGTCCAATGGCCATATTGAAGACCCAGTCGATATTCATACAGATCCTGAACGTTATACACCGCCAATCAAATGTAACTTACATAGAAAACTGACAGCGTTTTAGGGTACAGTTTCTTGACTATGGTTAGTTTACCTATCATAGAACAATAACCTACTGTCTGTTTTGGGATTTACCTAAACACTTGATGGGAGTTTGATGGTGAAAATAGCATGTTATGTACCATCCGCATTGAAAATACACTGGGCGAAAGAAATTGATTGTCAATCGTAATAATGACGTCTATATCCGTTGGCATTGTAAACTCCGCAAACAACATCAAGAATTCAGCGACTCTTAATATTTTCTAAGTGCAGTATAGAACCCAAATCACAACAACATCTCACTCCTGAGTACAACGTTCTCGACAGCTGAGCATTGACGGTATTTGCCATACGAATAATCCGCTGATCTGTACTTAGCGCTTCACTGATCAGCGGCACAAGACATTTTTGCGGGATTGCAATAGATATACACATTTGCGCATCAATTTGACATGATCATCGATGGGATACTTAGAATTTAAGGGTAGGTTATTGATCACGGATATGTGCACTCGCTGCAGTTAAGAAACTACACCATGTAATGCTTCGTGTACGCAACGTAAGTTACATTTGTTCGAGCAACATTCAACTCCACTTATATACTAAGTTATCAATGAAATCTTCAATCTCTTATTCAAGTCAGCTTCATAGATATATACAGAATATATATTTCAAATTTCATGTAAGTTTGTTATGAAACGGCCGAGATATGAACCATCATTGCACGTGGTATGAAACCATTGAAATTGCGTGGATCGTGCTCGATACTCAATCTTAAGGGCAACGAAGCTTATACGTGTCACAGGGGAACATATGGGGAGTGTTATGCATCAATGAGAAAAAAAAGTTACTGAACAGTTTTTGAGAAAATGGCCGCTAAAGTTCAAAATTTGCCGTTTTTTTTTTTTGACGAAAACGGCCGCCATATATATATGGAAAAAATTAGCCCAAGGGCTTAGAAACGTTACCGGACAACGTATATTTTAGATATTGGCCTTTTGTCCAATGACCTTGGAAATAAGGTAGTTGGTCAATTCGAGGTCACGGGAACATTCTGCCCATATCATTTCTAGCATGTCCACAATTGATTCCTAAGCTGTAAAGTCGATATTAATGAGATATTAGCCATTTTGTGATCTGACCTTGAAAATGAGGTCAAAGGTCAAGTTCAAGGTCATGAGAATATTCAGCATATATCATTTCCAATATGTTCGCAATTGACTCCTAAGCTGTAGAGTCCCTAACAAGTGAGATATTAACTTTTTTTTTGTTTTCTGCCCTCGAAAATGAGGTCAAGGTCAAACTCAAGGTCACAAAATATTCAGCATATATCATTCCCTGTATGTCCACTATGGATTCCTAGGCTGTAGAGTCGAAAATGAGCGAGATATTACCAAGTTTGTTCTCTGACCTGGAAAATAAGATCAAAGGTTAAATTCAAGGTCAAAAGAATATTCAACATTATATCATTTCCTATATGTTCACAATTGATTGCTAAGCTGCAAGGTCAATAATAAGCGAGATATCAGCCATTCTGTGCTCTGACCTTGAAAATGAGGTTTAAGGTCGAATTCAACGTCATGACAATATTCAGCATGTATCATTTCCTATGGGTCCATATTTGATTCCTAAGCTGTAAAGTCAATAATAACCGAGATATTAGCCATTTTGTGCTCTGAGCTTGAAAATGATGTCAGAGGTCAAATTCAAGATCATGAGAATATTTCCTATATGCGCACAATTGATTCCTAAGCTGTAAAGTCGATAATAAGCGAGATATTGGCCATTTTGTATTATGACCTTGAAAATGAGGTCAAAGGTCAAATTCAAGGCATCAGAATATTTGGCGTTTATCATTTCCTATATGTCCACAATTGATTCCTAAGTTGTAAAATCCATCATAAACAAAATATTGCCTATTTTGTACTATGACCTTGAGAATAAGATCAAAGGGCAAATTCAAGGTCATCAGAATATTCGGCGTATATCATTTTCTATATGCCCGGGATTGATTCCTAAGCTGTAAAGTCAAGAATAAGCAAGATTTCAGCCATTTTGTGCTCTGATCTTGAAACTGAGGTCAGAGGTCAAATTCAAGGTCACTAGAATATTCTGCATATATCATTCCCTATATGTCCACAATTGATCCCTAAGCTGTAAAATCGATAATAATTGAGAGATAAGCCATTTTGTCCTGTGACCTTGGAAATGAGGTCAAAGGTCAAATTCAAGGTCATCAGAATATCCGGCATATATCATATCCTATATGTCCACAATTGATGCCTAAGCTGTAAAGTTGATAATAAGTGAGAGGTTAGACATTTTGTCCCGTGACCTTGAAAATGAAGTCAAAGGTCAGATTCAAGGTCATCAGAATACTCGGCATATATCATTATTATGTCCACAATTGATTCCTAAGCTGTAAAGTCAATAATAAGTGAAATAATAGACATTCTGTGCTCTGACCTTGAAACCGAGGTCAGATGTCAAATTCGAGGTCACGAGAATATTCAGCATATATCATTTCCTATATGTCCACATTTGATTCCTACTCTCTAATCTCAATATTAAGTGAAATATTAGGCTTAATGTATCCTAATATTTCAGCATATATCATTTCCTATATGTCCACATTTGATTCCTACTCTCTAATCTCAATATTAAGTGAAATATTAGGCTTAATGTATCCCACTATAAAGCATAGGAGAATTTAACATGGGAAAGTCCCATTTGGGCCGAGTTTGGGCCCAAAATAATAATAAGTGAAAGTCAATAATAAGTGAAATAATAGACATTCTGTGCTCTGACCTTGAAACCGAGGTCAGATGTCAAATTCGAGGTCACGAGAATATTCAGCATATATCATTTCCTATATGTCCACATTTGATTCCTACTCTCTAATCTCAATATTAAGTGAAATATTAGGCTTAATGTATCCCACTATAAAGCATAGGAGAATTTAACATGGGAAAGTCCCATTTGGGCCGAGTTTGGGCCCAAAATGGCCCACTTCCGAGCGATTCAAGGGCAACGAAATTCACACATGTCACAGGGGTACATATGAGGAGTGTTATGCATCAATAAGAAAAAAAGTTACTGAACTGATTTTGAGAAAACAATCGTCAAAGTCCAAAATTGGCCATTTATCGACGAAAACGGCCGTTCTGACCTTGAAACCGAGGTCAGGGGTCAAATTCGAGGTCACGGAAATATTCAGCATATAGCATTTCCTATATGTCCACAATTGATTCCTAGTCTCTAATCTCAATATTAAATGTGATATTAGGCTTAATGTGTCCCATTATAAAGCATAGGAGAGATGAACATGGGAAAGTCCCATTTGGGCCGAGTTTGGGCTGAAATGGCCCACTTCGAGCGATTCAAGCGCAACGAAACTTATACACATCACAGGAGTACATGTGAGGAGTGTTATGTATCAAAAAGAAAAAAAGTTACCGAACAGATTTTGAGAAAATGGCTGCCAAAGTCCAAAATCAGGCGTTTTTAATCGAAAACGGCCGCCATTTTGAAAAAAAATCGAAAATCAGAAAACTAAAAAAAAACCTTTTCTGGAAATATTTTTAGGTATCTTTGTGCAAAATTTCAGAAAGATTCGACCGTAAACTTTAAAGATAAAAATGTGAACGGACGACGGACGGACAGAAAAATGCCTCCCTCTGGACATATTTTAGGCATTTTAGTGCAAAATTTCAGAAAAATCTGATCGTAAACTTTAGAGGGAAATTGTTCACGGACGGACGACGGACGCAATGCTATGGCACTAGGTTTTCGAACCATAGGTTCGGTAACCTAAAATTAGGTTCGCATTACTCCTGCTTACACGTAGTTGTGCATTCGACCTAGATGTGCATCAAAACACCGACCAACCATTCATCAGTATATAAAGCTGCCATGCCACCGGTAATGTTTCAACATATTTGTGACATGTTTGAACGAATTTCTCAAGATTAGAATAGAATAGAGCTTTGTTTCATGTATCAAACCCATAGATAAATGGACAGTACAGGTAAAAACACATACAATTGTACATATATATGGACAAATCAGAGAGTATACAAGGACTTAACCCAATGTTTTCATATACAAATGTGCTGTACCCACGTGTTGCTATTTAATTCAGGGATAATTACATTTTGGCATACTGTACGTACTGTCAAGGCGTTTACTTCATAGACCTCGTCACTCACTCGGCTTCCACGTGTCTATTCCCTTAGCTTGTACGTGTCTACTCACCTAGCATACACGTGTCTTTTCACTCAGCTTGCACCTGTCTACTAACTTAGCTTGCACATGTCTAATAACTTGGCTTGCACGTGTCTACTCACTCAGCTTGCACGTGTCTACTCACTTAGCTTGCATGTGTCTACTCACTTAGCATGCGTGTGTCTACTCATTCAGCTTGCATTTATCTACTCAATTAGCTTGCACGTGTCTACTCACTCAGATTGCATGCGACTACTCAGCTTGTACCTGTGTACTCACTCAGCATGCACGTGTCTACTCACTCAGCTACCACGTTTCTATTCACTCAGCTTGCACGTGTCCAATCATCCAGCTGGCAGGTGTCTACTCACTCAGCTTGCTTTCATATACTCACTTAGCTTGCACGTGTCTACTCACTCAGCTTGCACGTGTCTACACACTAGCTTGCACGTGTCTACTCCCACAGCTTACACATGCCTACTCACTCAGCTTGCACGTGTCTACTCACTAGCTTGCACGTGTCTACTCCCACAGCTTACACATGCCTACTCACTCAGCTTGCATGTGTTTACTCACTCAGCTTGCACGTGTCTACTCACTCAGCTTACACATGTCTACTCACTCAGCTTGCACGCGTCTACTCAGTCGGCTTGCACGTGTCTACTCACTCAGCTTGCACGTGTCTACTCACTCAGCTTGCACGTGTCTACTCACTCAGCTTGTACCTGTCTACTCACACAGCTTACACATGTCTACTCACTCAGCTTGCACGCGTCTACTCATTCAGCTTGCACGTGTCTACTCACTCAGCTTGCACGTGTCTACTCAATCAGCTTGTACCTGTCTACTCACTCAGCTTACACGTGTCTTCTCACTCAGCTTACACATGTCTACTCACTCAGCTTGCATGTGTTTACTTACTCAGCTTGCACGCGTCTACTCACACAGCTTACACGTGTCTACTCACTCAGCTTGCACGCGTCTACTCACTCAGCTTGTACCTGTCTACTCACTCAGCTTACACGTGTCTACTCACTCAGCTTACACAAGTCTACTCACTCAGCTTGCATGTGTCTACTCACTCAGCTTGCACGTGTACACTCACTCAGCTTACACATGTCTACTCACTCAGCTTGCACGCGTCTACTCACCCAGCTTGCACGTGTCTACTCACACAGCTAACACATGTCTACTCACTCAGCTTGCATGTGTCTATTCACTTAGCTTGCACGTGTTTACTAACTCAGCTTACACGTGTCTATTCACTTAGCTCGCATGTGTCTACTCACTTAGCATGCGTGTGTCCACTCACTCATCTTGCATTTATCTACTCACTTAGCTTGCAAGTGTTTACTCACTCAGCTTACACGTGTCTATTCACTCATCTTACACGTGTCTATTCACTTAGCTTGCATGTGTCTACTCACTCAGCTTGCACGTATTTACTCACTCATCTTACACGTGTCTATTCACTTAGCTTGCATGTGTCTACTCACTTAGCATGCGTGTGTCTATTCACTCAGCTTGTACCTGTCTACTCACTCAGCTTGCACGTATCTACTCATTCAGCTAACACATGTCTACTCACTCAGCTCGCATGTGTCTCCTCACTCAGCTTGCACGTGTTTACTCACTCAGCTTGCACGTGTCTACTCACACAGCTAACACATGTCTACTCACTCAGCTTCTACCTGTCTACTCACTCAGCTCGCACTTGTCTACTCACTCAGCTTGCACGTGCCTACTCACTCAGCTTCCACGTGTCTACTCACTCAGCTTGCACGTGTCTACCCACTCAACTTGTACCTGTCCACTCACTAGCTTGCACGTGTCTACTCACTCAGCTTACACGTGTCTACTCACTCAGCTTGCACGTGTCTACCCACTCAACTTGTACCTGTCCACTCACTAGCTTGCACGTGTCTACTCACACAACTTACACATGTCTACTCACTCAGCTTACACGTGTCTATTCACTTAGCTTGCATGTGTCTATTCACTCAGCATGCGTGTGTCTTCTCACTCAGCTTGCATTTGTCTACTCACTTAGCTTACAAGTGTCTACTCAGCTTGCACGTGTCTACTCACACAGTTTTTACATATCTACTCACTCAGGTTGCATATGTCTACTCACTCAGCTTGCAAGTGTCTACTGACTCAGCTTGCACGTGTCTACTCCTTTAGCTTGTTGTAAACTCACTTAGCTTGCACATGTTCACTAACTCAGCTAGCGCGTGTCTACGTCGATCTTCTTCAGGAATTCCAGGGCCACACGGGGGCAGTTGGCGCAGTCAGTTACGGCGCTCCTCTCGTGACCAGTAGATTGCTGGTTCAAGCCGCGGCGCTGGCTCTGCTTTGTTGATTGTCTAACACCCTCGGGCGAGGTGTGAACCACAATCTGTCTAAAATCACTCAGTCGTATAATTGAGCACCCGATTGGCAGTGTTGGCAATTGTACGTGCGTCCTGGTCACCTTGCGCCAATATGGCAGCAACAAGTCTCTGACAAATGGGTGATTGTCTATGGACCCCAGGTAGTCGGAAAGTAGTTCCTGGCCATATATCGGGGGTATTAATTGTGAAGCGCTTTGGGCAAGTTATTGTTATTATTATCAGAATAAAGATGGGGGTAAGTTCGATCTATTGGCCATCTCAATGCCGGACATACCCCAAACTTCGGATATCACAGGGCCCGACATACCCCATCAAGGGTCTAACTTACCCCACCAAGGGTCTGACTTACCCCACCAAGGGTCTGACTTACCCCACCAAGGGTCTGACTTACCCACATCAAAGGTCTGACTTACCCCATCAAGGGTCTGACTTACCCCACCAAAAGTTTGACATAGCTTACACATTGAAGACATGACTTGCCCTTTCTGGGAGTTTTGCATCTAGCTGGTAACAGGCCAAATGGGATATTGAATAGTCTAGATGTCATCTTAGACTGGCATGGTCCAGACGGTATTGCATATAGGTACTAGTTTTGCCTTAGGTTTTGTCCTCTTTCAACTGGTCCCCTGTTTTAAAAATAAATGTATGAATTGCAATTAAAAATGGAATAAGTGTACAAATGTATGACCATGTGCCTTTGTGTCATGTCAATAAATCTACTACTACTATTGCAGTGTTTGGATATATATATGACTTACATGTTTCATGACTTGTATATTAGTATGTTATTATATATGACTCTGACACATGATATATCAGTAGTTATGATGTACATATATGTATGTTGTACACGCACTTACACGTGTTGTAAATTTGCACCGTGGAGACCCCCTCGTGGCTTCGGCTGTGGGGAATCCTCACAAAAGAAACAGAGTTTACACATATATGACTCTGCTGATGAAATACCCAAAGTCAGACCCTTGATGGGGTAAGTCAGACCCTTGTTGGTCCCTTGGTGGGATAAGTCAGACCCTTGTTGGACCCTTGGTGGGGTAAGTCAGACCCTTGTTGGGGTAAGTCAGACCTTGATGGGGTAAGTCAGACCCTTGTTGGACCCTTGATGGGGTAAGTCAGACCCTTGTTGGACCCTTGTCGGGGTAAGTCAGACCCTTAATTGATGGGGCATGTCAGACCCTTGTTGGACCCTTGATGGAGTATGTCCGGCATTGAGATGGCATGAGTTCATAATGTGTCTATAATATGTTATAAGTTTCTCTCACACAACATCACACCGAATTTCTCTTGTTCATATTTCACATTCCTGTACACAGAAGCATGTACTACCATAATGTATTTATCATTTCATCTTTATTCGTGTACCATTTGAAACCACGGCGCGCACGACATACCCCAGTCGTAAATACCCCATATTGTGTACTTGAGATCGTTTCGATGGCCATTCAGAAGTCTGCGGTGTTACAGAGTCTATAGACAAGAAAAAAAACTATATAACTATCCAACATCTGAGCTCAGTACCCGTTTTCACTCCTAGAATTTGACCACTTAAATGAAACTTATTAAACCGCACAAAATGTAATATCGAGTCTCGACTAACGCACACAAGTCCACTGCAACTGCATCCCCAACACACCGTCTTCTCTGAGATGGAAAATGCAACTTCTAGGTTGATGTGCTAAACATGAAACAAGTTTAATGAATAACATCTGCACTACGTCACAAATATTTAACCAAAACCCATACAAACTAATCACTCTGTGGCATACTTCGATTGCAAGGGCATGACATACCCCGATGATTGAATAGTGAAGACAGTTATTTCAAAGAGCAAAAAACAGTGGCCTTGTTTACTTTATACCTGGCTTCAATGTACTTGATGCTACCACATACGTTTGATACACGCGGTGTTTCCATTGTTTATGGAAGTTATCACCTTTTTCAGGAAGGTCGTACTTTTCCGGGAACGATCGTTATTATTATTATTATTATTATTATTATTATTATTATTATGCGAAAGTTGCTATCTTTTTGGTTGGGTGGGTTCGGGTGAAGTCGATTCGCAGCCCAGTAACCTACTCAACAAGCAAATTGAGAGTTACACCGTCTCGAAGGCTCTCGATATATTTCACATTTTCCCTTCCCTTGCTGCGCCATCTCACATACTTGAATACGATCTATTTGCATTTGTCTTTTTGTAAGACATCATTTTATTAATTTTATCATGTTCGTGTGATCAGCTGAGCCTATTTTGAATGTGTTTTACCCTGAGGACTGTGTGTTACCTGTGAAAATGACCCATTTGAAGACGGCACATGTACCATCATTGAACTGTGTGTCCGAGAAAACCCCGTCAGTGGTTTTACGTATACTATCTATAACCCTTGAGCAATTATGAGCAATTGTGGGTATATAGATTGAAGTCGTTTCTAAAAGTTTACATTGCTTAAACATCCAATGAATTCGCCTGTTTTACGAGACATCACAAAACAAGAAAGCAGCAAATGATACTCATTATTATTTGTCTCAGTGTTATTGGGATTTTCATAATTATGTCATTGCACATGAACCCACACCTGTGATAAAGTCCATTATCATCTTTATCATCTTATATGAGCCATCAGTGATATGAGCCCAACTATTATGATTATGCTCAAAAAGTCCCTACTAGAGACTTGAGCACGTATTGTAAGTACTTATAATGATAAGTGCTCAGCATCATACTTATCTCGGCTCACCTTTGTGAATTTATGTTCGGAGAGAGAGACTTTTGAAGTTAGATTTAGTTATTCAATGAATATACAGATTGTCAAATATGGTGGCTCATTTGGCACATAGGATTACGTTTCCATGAACCCGTATCCATGAAATAGACGTGGAATCAATACCCAGTATCAAGTATTCCGAGCAAACAAAACAGGGTCCGTTATCCAATCTCATAGTCCGGGGACAGAAAGTCATATCAGGCATACGAAGTGAGAGAAAACAAAAATGACAGGGAAACTCATGAACCCCCGTAAATGGCCATCAGGAGGTGAAATCAGGTGTTCCGGAAAGAGTGAGCATTTCCTGCCCCACTAGTGGCACCCGTCATGAATTCCCCAAAATTAACATGAAAATAGATCTAGTTGCATGGCAGACATGGATTTGCTGTATTTATCAACCAGATCATGATGACGTCCATAGAATTTCTTAAACGCAGCGATAAGTCTTGGTAAAACATATCCTTGTCGTAGCAGTTTAGAGACTAGCTGGGCACTTCGATAGACAAAGTCCTCATATTTGCAACTAGCTCTGGAATAGCGTATAAGTTGAGAAACAAACACACCATATGCCGGTGACATAGGAATGTTGCTGCTTAGAAAAGGGAAATTGACTATGGAAAAATTGAAATCATCACGTTTGTCATATAATCTAGTTGACAGGTTAGAATCATTATCAATCTCCAACCTCAGGTCTAGATAGTTGGAAAAATTAGCGGATTCTGTAGTATCCTTAATTTCAAGTTCCTTAGGATATATGATATCCAAATAATCACCAAACTTGGGATTATTTAGCGACAATACATCATCTATGTATCGGAAAGTGAAATTAAAATTACATGTTAGTTTCTTAGAACCTCCTCTTTGTAAATGTTGGATAAAATCTGATTCATATGAGTATAAAAACAGGTCTGCCAATAATGGTGCACAGTTTGTACCCATGGGAATACCAATAGTTTGTTGAAATATTCGACCACCAAATTCCACAAAAATATTATCAATCAGAAAATTAACCATATTTACCACATCTATTTCAGTATATTTGTATGGGGCATCAGAGTCGCCATTAACAAAATAAGCGGTATTATATTTAACTACAATATAGTGGTACCGACGTTGTCCCTTTTTAGAGAAAAATGAATTATTGATTAGTTTTTTAAGCTGAGATTTCAGTTCAGAATGAGGTATAGTTGTGTACAAAGTGGAGAAATCAAATGTTTTGATAGACGTTACTTTTGAAAGTGTTCTGGCGATTCTTCTATTACGACCATATGCTTGACCATGACCTGAGTTGTTGATACTGGCCTCGGAAACTTCGCCATCACTCTCAGATTTATACTGCACACTTATGTTCAATGTTCTGTTGAATATCGTCAGTGGTTTTGGAATTACTGCAACTTGAAATATTACGAATCGGTGATTTCAGATGATGACCTTACGGCGATAATGAGCTTAGATTGTACTGGCGTCGGTCATACATGTTTTGCAAATGATGGGGAATGGCCTGGAGCCATAAGGGCCCAACTGTAATACAAATAGCATCCCAGTTATGCCATTATGGCTCCAGGCCATAACACAAAGCAAACTTATTAGGGAAAATGAATCATGAATATAAGCAGAATTATAGCAACTTGACCTACTCCCTTGACCTTGTCGCTCGATATTAGGTTGCAAAATCTCACAGTATTCTATTATCAGGCACATCTCCTGAGCTGAAAAAAAAAGTTTTAAAAGATCGAAAACTAGCTTCACAATGTGATCTTGAGTCTCAGAATACGTGAAAGTCATGAAGTATTGACCCTTGTATAGGAAGTTAGGGTCTTAAGACCAATACAACGGGCGTACGAACTACGAACAGGAGTTGTTCAAAGAATAATACAAAAATAGTTGGAAAAAAATAATATCAATTGATACGGAGTTATAGCCGATTACGTGATTTTACCTTTTTTGGTTTCCATGGCGCATTTTCATTTGATTTTGACGACGATTTATTCTGACGAAAATTGAGGAGGACCGAGACAGACCCAAATGCAATACTCTCTCCCCTTATCGGGGCTAGGGTAATTACCCACACAAACCAAAGGGCCCAGGTATATGACGCTCTTGTTGTCGTTATCAAATACGATAGGTATGCACGGCAAGAGGGCTATGGCGCACTCCTGACCTGCTATCTTACCGCATCATTTGTTTTTGGTATATTGGTTTCGACAATTCCTAAAAATATATATTCCTGATAGTTCGTATAAAGCTCAACCGCAAATACTACGAGTGCTCTGATAATTTAATTAGGGAATCCTAACTTCCTTCAGTTCTGTTTCGAAATATATCATGTGTAACCCATGTAGAATTGTCTACCACACATCCATTATTTTTACGGGCGGAACATATCTCGACAATGAGATGTGCTGTTCCGTTTTCGACGGCACCATATTCGACAAAGATTATTTGACATTCCAGCGAAAAAGAAATCGTGGTGAAAATTTGAAGTACGGATTTACGAATCTATAGCAGTATTGTAGAATCGTATGGAGTCAGCTTTCGACAACTCGAAAGTGAATTGCAAAAAGGGTTTATTTATTCGTATTTAAAAATTGTTCAGATTGGATAATTTAGACAAATTTTCAGTATGAATAATAACTACGAACATGACAGTATGTTGATGCAACTCAAATTACTTGGTACATGTCACCATCATATCATCAAATACTTTCACCAATATTAAGGACACGCTACAGTGAAGAACCACTCTGAGTGGTTTTTCGATTGAAGATTCTCTTCAATGTTGAGTCATGGGTAATTTTATCCCCATAAAACCGAACTACCTGATATTTTATTCCGGGGAATTCCGATTCTTTGACCAACGCAATGGCCCATTCATTACCTCAGCACTCTTCCGGAAGACACCTGATTCAATGTATTTATTAACACATGGACACTATGTATCTGATCCTATTGAATCCTGTGTATTCTAAATCAGAGTTGAAACCACCAATCGGTTTGCTAATTGTTATCACTATTTTGGTCAATAGTACTCGTGCTAATGTTGTTTTTTCCCCTCTGTATCCGATATTGAATAAAGTTTTATCTTACAAAATATGTCATTGTGGTTACTTTCACTTGAACTAATTTTTTGTATACATGTTTGGAAAGGGGATTCATACTTTTGAACTATTTTTTGTTGGAGAGAGAGAGAGAGGGGGGGGGGTTGTAATATACTGGCACTTTTAAATCCCCCACCCACATGATATGAAGTTGTTTTTTACTAAAGAATCAAGAAATGTATGACTCACCATGATGGTGCAAATCACAAAACCACCACCACAAGTATGACATTAAATGCTATTTTCATTAGTTCATGTAGACATGGTGAGCCAGTAGCAAATGAAAATGTCAGTAAGTGTTTAGTAAAAATATATGGCTGAAAAAAGCATCGAATTTTTGAAAGGCATTGGACCGCAGACTTAAAACGAAATTGCACAATAACAAACTACTAAGATAAGATAAGATAAAACTTTATTTAACGTCGGTTATTTACAATATAAAACATTAGCTGGCGAACAGCTATTTACCGACATGAAGCAATGATAGATGATATATACAATGAAAGATAAATATATACTAATGGGCATATAAAAGTGATAAGGTACATTCACATTACATACACATAAATCAATAGACATTACGTCCGTGCACACTTCATATTATAATCATGCACACTATATCACTTGCACAATTGTCAAATTATCTTGCTCGTACAAATCACATAAATATAGAAACAAATGCACCTACAAATGTACATACACAATACATGGTCACCATTGATTCACATTTGACTCAACGTACATAGTATACAGGTGGAACAATTACATTGTGCTGGTTGCCATTTGCTTAGTCTATTCTTGAATGTATTGAGATTAATTGAAGATTTCAAATCATTGTCTATGCTGTTCCAGATTTTACTCCCTTGATACAATAAAGTATTATACCCATATTTCATACTGTTAAATTTGCACTGAGTTAGTTTCAATATACCTCGACATTCATAGTTACCATTTTGAAGACTATACATTTCATTCAGATATGATGGCCCTAAATTGTTTACACATTTAAATACTTCAATCAGAATAGCACGTAACCGTTGGACATATAATGATGAACAATTGGCTCGTTTCATTAATATCTGATAATTTGATGAGTGATCATTAAAAACATATTTTAATGCCTGCTTCTGAAGTTTCTCCATCTTGAGAACATTCCCTTTAGTACAAAAATGCCATATAATAGAACAATATTGAAAGTTCGACAAAATAAATGAGTGGAATAATAATAATTTACTTTTCTCATCAAGGTTCTTGGACAGACGCCGCAGTACATTCAATTTCCGTCCGACTTTCCTACATATATCTTTAATATGAAAGTCAAAGTTTAATTTAGCGTCAATTTGAATCCCTAATAATTTAACTTGTGGTTGTGAATATACAATATTGTCACCCAATGTAACATATTCATTTTCATAATGATTATTACCAAATACTGTATATATCTACTCACCATTCAATCTAATCGAATCCCTATCTAATCGATTTCGTTGCGAATTTCTAGTAGAGATATTTTGAGTTTGTTTACATTAAAAATCACCGCCATTATCGGTAGTCTGTATCTCTTGATGCAGTGCGATTCCAAATTACTCGTATGTTCGAGCCAATCGAGCGTGAAATAGGTTAAGTCAGAGTTAACTCTGGCGCACAAAACAAAAGAAAAGCGGCTGCTACTACGGTCATATGCTTGATTTATCCATCTGATCAAGCACAGTTTGTTTTGTAACCTACTTTTCTGAGACCACAGGCATATATACCTATTACCAAAAGTCTGGAATCACTTTTAGCTGCTCTTAAAATAACTATGCTTTTGCAATAACACACAATACATATGGATCAGATACTTGCTACAGATGTTTGAGACAAGAATACAGTCAGGAGAAAAATGATATTTATTAGTAATAAAAGTTGAGCAAATGCATTTGTAAGAAGCTAACAGTAATCATGACAATGCACAAAATGACAAACTCGCAAACGTAATGTTCAACATGTCGGTCCTCCTTCACTATGAAGACAGACTTGGAATATGGATGGATATGGACATTACAATTTGTGAATATCCTTTTGAAGAATCTGAAACCATTCTGCACACAATACAACAGCGAGATCCCAAACGTTGATGACTGGTGGTCGATCGATATCAATATGAGCTAGTAAACGCAGTTTTCGCAATAAAAAGCACAATTTTTCACTAGCTAATGAGAACTTATCTGCTCTCCAAAATAATGGATTACAAACACATGAATCCTTTCAAAACATAAAAAAAATGGTTATTTGTTTGTTAGTATCGTAAAAAGTAAGCATATACTTCACAATTATACACATCAAAATAATATTTGTGCACATATATTTGTGATTCCAGACTTTTGGTAATAGGTGTATGTACGGAGCCTCTGAGAGGACATGGAAGAAATATTTTTAGCACATTGTTATTGCGTTCCCTCGCAATATTATCGCGTTCCCTCGCAATATTATCGCGTTCCCTCGCATTCCGGATCGCGTTCCCTCGCGATCTTATTGCGTTCCCTCGCATTCGCAATAACCGTATGTCAAAAAATATTTCTTCCATGTCCTTTCAGCGGCTCCGTATATATGTAATTCATTTAGAAAAAATAGTTATCCTGCCAACATCACTTTAATACCAAGATCGCGACACATCCGCTCACACGAGATTACATTTAGGTGTGCATTCGACAGAGATGTCCATCAAAGTGTTCATAACAAATGCCTAGGCGCTCAACATGATATAAAATTTGGAGGTCGCCATCATTGTTTGAGCTTTACTTGTGACATGTTGGAATGAATTGTTCATGAGGTAGCTTAATTCATAAACCTTGTCACTCATTCAGTAGGGTTACCACGAATTACAAACTTCTTAAATAAATCTATTCCGTGTACATTATATGCAGTCGGGTGTCAAACGTTTCTTATCCCAACTAAATATATGATACTAAAAAATACATCAATCTTTCGAAAAAGAATTTGTTAGATTAAATTTCTCGATGATAAGTCGAAATAACAGTGAAGTTATGATGGCCTGTTGGTACACAACTCATTGTAAGATACGTCGCGACTTTTCAAGAGTTGCATCCGATGTACTGCTCACTTAGTTTGCAAAAAACACTCACCCAGCTTGCATTCGTCTACTCAATCAGATTGCATATGCCTACTCACTCAGCCTGCATGTATCTACTCACTTAGTTTATACGTGTTTACACGTGTCTACTCACTTAGCTTGCACGTGTCTACTCACTCAGCTTGCCATGTCTACTCACTTAGCTTATACGTGGTTACTCACTCAACTTACACGTGTCTACTCAGCCAGATTGCACATACATGTCCACTCATTAACCTTGCACGTGTCTAATCACTCAGCTTGCATGTATCTACTCACTCAGCTTGTACCTGTCTACTCACTCAGCTTACACGTGTCTACTCACTCAGCTTGTACCTGTCTACTCACTCAGCTTACACGTGTCTACTCACTCAGCTTGTACATGTCTACTCACTCAGCTTGCACGTGTCTACTCACTCAGCTTACACGGGTCTACTTTCTAAGCTTGTACGTGTCTAATCACTCAGCTTGCATGTATCTACTCACTCAGCTTGCACGTGTCTACTCACTCAGCTTGCATAAATATGTCTACTTACTCAACTTGCATGTGTCTACTCACTCAGCTTGCACATACATGTCTATTCACTCAGCTTGCACGTGTCTATTCACTCAGCTTACACGTGTCTTCTCACTCATCTTGCACGTATCTACTCACTAAGTCTGCATGTGTCTACTCACAAAGCCTCCAGGTGTCTGATCACTCTACTCACTCAGCTTGCACATACATGTCTACTCACTCAGTTTGCACGTGTCTACTCACTCAGCTTGCAAATACATGTCTACTCACTCAGTTTGCACGTGTCTACTCACTTAGTTTGCACGTGTCTACTCACTTAGTTTGCACGTGTCTACTCACTTAGTTTGCACGTGTCTACGTTGATCTTCTTCAGGAATTCCAGGGCCACACGGATGTTCTCCTTTCGATCTTTTTCTTTAGATGGGTTCGGATCAAAGTTGATTTTCATCCCAGTAACCTCTTCAACAAGCACATTGAGTGTTACACCGTCTCGAAGGCTCTCGAGACAGTTCACATTGTCCCTTCCCTTGCTGCGCCATCTCACGAACTTGAACACGATCTTTTCGTCATAATCTGTCAGGCTGAATTGTCTGTCGAAATTTGCCTTGGTCTTTTCGTAAGACATCATTTTATTAATTCTATTGTATCATGTTCGTATAGTAAGCTGTGTCTATTCTAAATGTGTATCATTTCATAGCCTCGATGTTGCCTGTGAAAATGACCTATTTTAAATCGAAACCGTTTTTGAACTACATGTCTGTCAAAACCACGTCAGTGCATTGACCTGGAACCTGTCGTGGGTTTATGTATACTTTATATAGCCACAGCTATCCATGAAGTTTCATGAATTTCTCGTATTTCACCATAAAAATTTTTGTAGACAAACATCAAGAATATCACACCTGCCAGGATTTGGATGTGTTATTGGGAATCATATGCTATATGCCAGTTTCAAAGTTTTAATCGAGATTGACTTGATATATACCTCTTTTTGTGTACCGTTTCATAAACTTTCATACAAGACTGACTGTCAGCTCCGAACACATGAGTTCACAGGCCATCAGATATGGAACTTCTCTCCTTGTGACTGTTTCTTTCTTGTATATCAGGTGATATGTGATTCCAAATGTTGATTGTAGCAATATTTTACGTGAACCAGAAAATGTTCACCGTTCATCTGTGCTGTAGCTTCCGTATGTACCACAGATACCATGGATACAAAATAGCAGTAACATAGCATACGTTTTTTTCTAAAATTAATATTGGATATGGACCTAAGGAAATATTGGAATTATTATACGACTAATAGCCTGATTTCTATGGAAGATATCGATCTGTTAAATGCATCGAAAACAAATATCTTGAAAGCTATTTTGTTGTAACCAACTTGTAATCGAAGTCATTCATACTTTGGGAAATGGCAGCGGTCATTTCCGGAAGTATTTTCCAGGAACTTGTGAATGCAAATTACCAATCACGGGCCAAAGGACCAAGGTACCACACATACGTTGCTCGTTGTCGCTACTCAAATACAATTTATCCCATATAGAAACGGTATATGGGGCTATGGATGGCTCCAGTCGTGCTATCTTTTGGCAGCAATAGACTTGAAACTATTGCTTTTAACACTATGAACATTCAAGTAATTCTTTGAAAAATACTCCCGAGAGTTTGTGAAAAGCTTAGAGAAATAACCGTGAAAAAAATACTATGAGTGAGTGCTTTAACAGGCAAGGAATTACTTCTCTCTGATTGACGGGATAGCCGACTCGTTCCTTCAGCACTGTTTCAAAGGGTACCCTCCATCAATGTCATGAATGTTTTGAGAGTGAAATGTGATGGGTTTTTTTTATCGGACCAAATTCATAAAAGTTCATGACCTTTGTGTCAGTCAGGTGTTCCAGCTCAGTAGTGAAGTTTTTTGTACTGAATATTTCGAGTACCGTTCCACAAATACATAATAATATTGTAGAATCGCATGTGGGTGTTACTTCTATGTCAGCTTTCGCCAGTTTGGATGTGAATTGGGTGTGATAGTTGGACTTAAAATCGTTAGGACTGGATAAATTAGAATTTTCGGCATTCAGTAATAACTGCAAACGTGACATGTTAATGCTACCTTACGTTTATAATGCACGGTACAACTAATTTCACCAAGTATGATAAGATACTTTCATATATACTAAGGATGAACTGTAGTGAGGCACCCGATCCAGGAGGATAAAATATCAAATTCAACTGATTTTTAAAAGACTATTGTGCATTTAGAATTTGAACATTCAGATTTAATATTCTCTTTGATGTAAAATTGTTGGTGTGTATAATTTTAACCATATACTGATTGCCTCGCTCTGGATATTTTTGGTATGAAAGAGAATGATTTATTTATGAAAGTAGGCTCCTAATCCTCTGCCCTCCACAGTAACATATTATAGTTATTAGGTCGCGGGTCCGATGAAATCAGCGAGCACATCACCCCGCCCCCCCCCCCCCCCTCCCCGAACCCAGAAACCTGCTGTACCCGATTTTGAAAGTTGTTCACTATGAAAACGGTTGGGTGAACATCATGTTAACACCCCGCCATCTATAGCCTGCTGTGTCATTTTCATGACACCGATCATCACATGATGAGTTGATTTAGGCCACGGGCTACGGGAGTCACTCATGCACTCCCCCTCCATAACTCAGCGAAACATATTTTTTTCAGAAGCCCCAGGGTGTCCTTAGTTGGAAATCAAATGTTAACATTGAAAATATAACATTTGATTATATGTCATATTATATATTATATATGTTCTGTATCCCCACAGAAACCTCACCAACTGGTATCATTTTGTCCAGTAGGGTCCACTGAATGAAATGGAACATGCTAACAAAAAAAGGTACGAACTTCATGTCAACAAAGTATAAACATATGTAACCCTAAATGCATTTTTCGCGATTTCCGCATTTTGGAAATAAGGGGTGTGCTTGGTAAATAGTCTACGATGTCAGTTTCATGGAATGGATCATTATATGTTATATACCATTGGAAAGGAAATTGAAAAACCTTTCCAGTAAATTTCTTTAGATTACTTATATGTTGAACATTTATCTGTCTATGGCCAGTTAGATTAGTTTTTCATTGACAACATTCAGCAAATTCCTGGAATCCCCCCATATTTCACATGGGATTAGTGTATCCCATGTGAACCATTCAAATTCTCCAACCTCTGATGTAATTTTGTGAACTAAGGCCCACCTAATGAACAAATAATATTAAGAGTAAACATATAGGGGGTCAACCTCATTGCTGACACCCTATGATAATGGGTACCCTCGAACACATTTTTCGCGATTTACATATATATATATATAGTTGATGAATAGTCTACTGTGTCGGTTTCACTGCACTGGTCACTACATGGTATATACCATTGGAAAGAAAAATGAAAAACCTATCCAGTTACGTCTTCAGATCGCATATATCTTGAATACTGATATGTCTATGGCCAATCAGATTAATTTGTCATCCACAACAATCAGCGAATTCACAACCATTCCACAACCATTCAAATTCTCCAACCCCTGATGTAATTTTGTGAACTAAGGCCCACCTAATGAACAAATAATGTTACCAGTAAATATATAGGGGGTCAATCTCATTGCTGACAACCTATGAAAATGGGTCCCCTCAAACACATTTTTCGAGATATACATATACTCAAATTAAGGTTGTATACTTGACGAATAGCCTACTGTGTCGGTTTCATTGCACTGATCACTAGATGTTATATACCATTGAAAAGGGATATGGATTGGCTATCTAATGATGTCTCCAAGTCAAATATATATGTCATGGCTGGAATATCTATTTGTTCATTGTCAGTCGAACGAAAACGTATATATTTACTGGTAACGTTATTTGTTGATTCAGTGGGCTCAAAATTAGTTCACAAAATTACATCAGTGGTTGGAGAATTTGAATGGTTCACACGGGATTCACTAATCACATGTGAAATATGGGAGATGCCAGGAATTTGTTGAATGTTGTCAATGAAAAACTAATCTTACTGGCCATAGACAGATAAATATTCAATATATATGTAATCTGAAGACATGTACTGGACGGATTTTTCAATTTCTTTTCCAATGGTATATAACATGTAATGATCCATGTCATGAAACTGACATCGGAGGCTATTTACCAAGCACACCCCCTTATTTCGAAAATGCGGAAATCGCGAAAAGTGCATTTAGGGTTATACATATTTATACTTTTATGACATGAAGTTCGTCCCTATATTTACTTGCCGGAATCTACGATTTCGGCAAGTATGTTGGTCGGTTGGTTTGTTTATGTGTTTGTATGTTTGTTTGTCTGTTTGGTTGTTCGCCCTCTAGGGTCCACATTTCTCACTCGATTTCTTCCAAACTTCGTGTGCGTATTCCGTGGGTTCATGGCTCGCGACCGCACACTTTTGGTGATTCTAGGTCAAAGGTCAAGGTCAAGGTCATGCAAAACAATGAATACACATAAATGGCCATAACTCCGGTTCTAATCGGGCTAGAGACTTCAAATCAAGTGCATATTGTAGATAAACTCGAGTTCTATCTTCTGTAACCTTGACCTTGACATTTGACCTTGACCTTGAGAGTTCGCCATGAGGTGAATGTCAAGGTCAAGTTTGAAGGTCAGCGCACCATGTCGAGTAGTATATCGTTGGGAAGGTCTTGGGCCCCTGATTCCAGTGATATCTTATTTTTGGCGCTGCGACGTAAACTGACGTCACAATGACGTCATAAACGTCAAATTTCCGAAATTTCAAAAGGCCATAATATCGTTAATAGTGTATGGAATCCATTGAAACTTGATATGCATATTGACATCATTGACCTCTACGACTTGAAGTACAAAGGTCAAAGGTCAAGGTCAAGGTCATCGAAATCCCAGAAAAACGCGTTTCCGTTAATAACATCTGTTGGAATCGTGTTAGGTTCATGAAATTTGAACCATATCATTCAGAAGAGGTATGGCAATCAGACGTATATGTCAATTTCATGATTGACCTTGAACTTGGTCGGAAAAATGAGGTCACATGAGGAAAATCTCAAGGTCAAATTTCCAAACTAACTGAAACCTATCAATTAGTATATCAAATGGAAGGTCTTTACACCCTGACACACACTATCCCATTAATATTCAGATTTGACGTTTATTGACGTCACAATGACGTCATCAACGTCAATTTTTTGAAATTTCAAAAGGCCATAGTGTCCACAATTCTTGTTCGATTGTGACTAAAATATCCAAGTATAATATATATTTCCATGCTCAGGCAATGCACAATCTTCATGACCCAAGGTCAAAGGTAAAGGTCAAGGTCAAAGAAAAGGTCAAAATCACATAATTGACCATAACTTCGGAACTAATCGTCGTAGAGAGTTCAGACTAGGATCATATTGTAGCATATCAAAAGGCCTTTCTTAGGTGACCTTCAATGTGACCATTAACTATGACGCCTGAGGTCAAAGTTGACCTCAAAAATGACCTTGACCTTGACCTTTTGTGAATATATCGAGTAGTAGCTCATTTGAAAGGTCTTCGAAAGTACTTTTCAAATCTGTTGTCATTTTTGGAATCGGACGTCTATTGACGTCATAATGACGTCAAACGTGATTCCAGACTGATATTCAGGTCTTTTAAGTGTCAGGTGTGTAAACTTATAACATTTACTGCAGATCTAACACCTGCAGACGATGTGGATTCGGCCTGTGATGCTCTGTCAATTTTTAGCTCAATTGATATATCTATTTTGACGTAATTGACGTTTTTGTGGCAACAAATCGATAAAATTTCAAGGGAAACTTATTATCTGAAGATATTATGATCTTGTCTGGTGATACTATAACATATATAAACACGATTTTAACATGCATATTAAAGAAAAATCCATTCACAGTAAGTTTGCAGCATAGAAATGATCACAAATGATGTCATAATCACGTGAAAATCACATAAATGGCAGTAACTTTGAAACTAATCGCCGTAGAGAGTTCAAACTATGACCATATTGCAGCATATTGAGAAGCCTTTCTTATTTGACTTTGAGACTTTGTGATGAGCTCAATATCGAGGTCAAGTACGAAGTTCAGCTCATCATATCGAGTAGTATACCGTTAGAAAGTTCTTGGTCTCCTGAGTCCATTGATGTCTTATTTTTGGTGCTGTGACGTTCAATGAGGTAACATTGATAGTAAGAGTAGTTTGTGAAGTAAACTAAAGTAAAATGAAGTAAAGTAAGTAAGTAAACGTAGTAAGTAGGGAAGAAATTTTAGTCAATTTGTTCAAATCCATATGTCATGTCATTGGCATATGACATATATTTTGGTTCCGGCAAGTGTGTGCCCTATGGGCTCTCGTTTTTATGTTAGCATGTTTCATTTCATTCATTGGACCCTACTGGACAAAATGGTACCAGTTCGTGAGATTTCTGTGCGTATACACGTGGTTCAAAATGTGCCCAGGCACTATATGGGTTCTGTTGAGCGATTCAAAAAGTTGTCGATTGAAATTTTGTTTGAACCTTTGTGGAAAGGTGAATATTAGGGGGGTTGGTGTGTGTGTGTGAAGGGGTATGTCAGGAAGACAACTGACAAGTTATGTGATACCCCAACAGCTGATTTGTAAATTACAATATTATGTTTAATTGTCGTGTACATGTGAATGCTGTTGAAATAGATTGATTGATTGATTGATTGATTGATTGATTGATATTATGTCTACAGCGATGTTTGATATCATTCGAAAGGTTATTCAATTCCCCTTCTTTTGATACCTCTTGTGTGAGGATATACCAAACTGCTATTACGGACCTAAAGGCAGAAATACCCCCTAGGGTTTTTTGTTGTGGAAGCGTCGAAAGGCGATTTAGGGTACCTTCAAATAAGTGGTGTAAACAGAAAGTGCATCCCTATATTTTCAATGTTAACATTTGATTTCCAACTAAGAAAACATGTTTCGCTGAGATATGGGGGGTGCAAGGGGGACCCCCATAGTCCGTGGCCTAATTCACTCAGCTGATGGTGTCTTCGAATTCGACTGACAGAGTATTGATCTGCCAATATCGACAACTCTGAACGAATCCTCCTGGTGCCCAATGTAGGGTATGGGGAGTTGTGAATACTTCCCATCCAATATTGATGGATCATCTTGGATCATTTCATAATGTCATGGTATCTTGAAGATCCTATTTTGACAGCCCCCCCACCCCCACCCTCTCCATTATCGTCATTTCCAAGGCCCTTCATAGAACGTGCCCAGACTATGACCTTAATGTCTAATTTAGTTCATTCATATTCCATCTCTCGTGTCTATTCACTCACACATATGATGTAAACATATGATAATGTTATCGAATGTTGCTTAAAAATACATGGCGTACAAGACAACAAAAACATCCAGTTGGGCATTTGGAACGCCTTGGAACCCAGTGATACCTCATAATGTCGCCTATGCTCACTTAAGACATGATACTCTTGACAGGCCTTAATTGTAAATACCAAGATCATATTACACGTAGACGTGCATTCCGCCTAAATGTGCCCCAAACTATTTAAAGCGACTGGCTACGTGGTGAACAGAATACAAATTTTGCACGGCGCCATTTTTTTTTCAAACTTGTTGGTGACATATTTGAAAATGAAATCCCATGACGTTGTTCTACCCTTATTCGTGATCACCTATTCGTGAGGTGTACTACAGAATCGCTAAATAAGTCTTACATCAAAAGTTTATTTCTCAACCTAATATATGATGTGTTATCGAGCAATCTTTTGAAAATGAACATGTTAATTACAGTATAATTTTGATTGGCTGTCGCTTCCATAGGATTAGAGTTGCATCCAATAATGGATAAAACTGTACTTGGCTCCGATGTCTTCTAAACGCTGGTACACTGGTATGCTGGTACAAGCATTGCCAGGTGCATGAACTCAACAATACTGCTCATTTATGCTCATGCTTGTACCAGTATACCAGCGTACCAGCGTTTAGAAGACATCGACTTGGCTCAATGTACTGTTCAATCAAGCACCTCGTTTCTGTTTTCTCTTTTAGCTTGCGATGTCTACTGACTTAGATTGCGCACGTCTATACACCCAATTTATCCATGTCTACTCACTTAGCTGGCGTGTGTCTACTCATATTGTGCATGTCTACTCAGCTCAGCTCAGTTAACCTGCACGTGTATATCCACTCAGCTTGCAAATATATTCTCACTAAATTGATCGTCTCCAATCAATGAGCTTGCTCATTTTTAACTCACAAAGCCTGCATGTGTCTACATCAAGTAGCCAAAGTACAACGGTTGGAAGGCTGGAATGCCTGTCTCAGTACTAGGGCAAAAATTGCCACATATGTCCACAACCAGTGATACCTAACAACACCCTCAGTGCACTTTCGTGGAGATGTAGGTTTTTATATAGCGCTTTTCAACGTTTTCCACTTTCCGACCACCGTCCATTGACAATTACCTATATGTTGCAGCCATTGGCGCAAGGTGACTAAGTCATACGTACATTAGCAAACACTGCCAATCGGGTACTCATTTGTACGACTGAGTGAACCGAGACACATTGTGATGCACACCTTGCCCAAGGGTGTTAGACAGTCAACACACCAGCGCCAGCACCGCGGCTCGAACCAACAAGACGTAGGTCTCCTGCTCTTCAAACCACTGGCAAACCATTGCCGGTCCTGTCTTGTAGTGGGTGCTGGTTGCCCAGCCTGTCTGTAAGTGTATTGTCCAATCTCTCGGAAATGCTGGATCACTCGGAGTTCTCATCGTCATTCACTCTCTTCCAAATTGTTAGTGTATTTTCACTCACCTGACCACACATGACCTCAGGTATCAGAGGGTCACATACGAAGTGGGTGATAGACGCCACTGTGTCTTTGGATAAACTATTTGGTCGGGCTTTGTTTCTATTGCAAAATGTTGTACTTTACGTTTGTTATTGGCATCATCAAAATCTACTCTATTTGTGGTAATAGATTGGTTCCTACATTGATAAACTGTGTGATCATAAGTGAAACTGCAACAAAATTTCACAACTATTTGGACCAGAGTTGAGTTGGACTCACAACACCATGCTTCGAGAAACATTTTTCAGGTATATTTTGATCGTGAACGTATTCTAGGAAGTGTATCTTCGACCCGTATCACTTCGACCACACAACAATGTCACTTGTCGTTGGCACCAGGTCTATCATAGCATTACCATCGTGAATCTGTTGAAAGCCCAGTCCCACTGTCGCGAATCGGGCTGCGAATTGATACGAACGAATATTCGTAGCACATCGTGCATCATCGCATTGGTTCTCAGTACGTCTCATCAAGTCGTTGACACATTCGTATCACATCGGCATCGTTCACACAGAAACGCAGACCACTACGAATTTTTTTAACTGTTGAAAAAATTCGTATTGGTCCTGCAAACTGAATGTTACTGAAAATCGTTCTCACTAATTCGCGGTTTATCGTTGAACTTCGTGTCTATTCCTGTTCGTTCGTGTCTCATCGTTTTACATTCCAATCAGATCGCCGCGAATTCGCATTGCTTCGTGTTGCTTTACTGGCAAGGGCGGATAATTGTTGCTGATTCACTATGTCTATATGCAACTAGTAAATGTATAAAATGATATTTCATTACGATTGGGTGGCCATTGAAATTGTTATTTCCTGAATATACGTCCATTGGCATACACATTTTTCCCGATCATAAACCCGGAGCTTAATTACAGGGATCTGCGGTAGCTGATACAGTTTGAAAGGTGTACATATTTACGTTCCTGACATGACAGTTGTGGCTCTTCTCGTTCGTACTCAGAGTTTACACCTTGTCAGAAGAGAAAGAGTAAAGTCCTCTGATTGGAGTGGAGTAGTTGCCGGATAGGGTGCAGCCTTTCCTTCAGACTGTCCCCTTTCGATGCTTTTGGCATGTTTGATCTTGCGGGTCTAATTTGTACCACGAATTTCTACGATACTTATTCTATATTGTCCAATCGTACTTCGACGTATAGATTCCCATTGATTCGTATCATTTCCTATTGGTTCGCACTAGTTCTCATGACCATGATGACGTTCGTTTCGCTTCTTAGCGCATCCGTATTGATTCCCCATCATTACCTTATTGTTTCGTGATGTCACTGCTGGTGGACGTTAAGTCTGTCCCCGAGGATACCATCAACTCAGTAGCCTTCTGGCTTGTGGTTAGGTACTTATGTACTTGTCATATATCTATTCCATGGAGTTCGTTTTGGATTTCTAATTATTTTCATAGGTTGTTGGGCAGTTCTATACTAATTCCATCAGGTGTACAGTAGAAACAACTACAATAAGTACACTATCTGCCCATGATGACGCCAGTGTGTCTTTTGTTTCTATTGCAAAATGTTGTGTTTTACGTTTGTTATCGGAATCATCAAAATTCGGCGGTATTGGTCGTAATAGATTGATACTTACATTACCTTATTGTTTCGTATTACACTTTATTGTGTGTTGTATGCTCGTGGTCATGTCTCATTGATTATTAGTCATTTGCGCTTATCATCGTAATACATCTCATTATCTCATTAGCATCTCATTAGCTCTAATTCTACAAAAATTACACCGTTCGCTTGCGATTTCAGCCTCACTGATTCGCATTAATTCGCCGGAATCATTCGCAACTGTGGGACTGGGCTTTAAGATTGAGCTAAATATTTCTTCATGCACACCTCACCAATAGCCTAATGAACCTACTCTCATTCTTTAATATAATAGTAAACTTCCAGTTATTAACCTGTACATGGAATTTGACACAGACATTTGTTCATACTTTTGCCCCCTTACGATATGTTTATTACATGATATGAATGAACAGACTCATTTATACATATTTACATATACATACTGAACATCTTGTATTATATTCCTACAATCACTGATCGCCTATCAAAACATTTCCTTATTCGATGTATCCCATCTCTAGCAAGACGTCTTCAAAAACTCTATCCATTAACTTCTTTAATTCCTCCGGCATATCTCGTCGCCACTTGTTGGCCGTGTTCGTGGAGTTTCTCTTGAAGGTCTCCATTATTCCCCCGTCCCTATCTGCCCGAGTATTCTCTCGCATCCAGTCCGTCACTTCGACTGGCAGAGGGCGCCCCACAAACTCATAGACTTCTGTCAAACGTTTCATTGTGTTCCTTGCGAATTCCTCGTATATCACACGGAAAACAGGCCAATCGCTCGCATCATGACGCTTTAGCCATAGAATGTCATCTAAGAATCGTTTTCTCCAAAGTTCCAAATTGTGTGTCATTTTATCGCCGACTGGTAATTTAATAAAGTGACCTAGACTCGACCATTGCTGACCGCGGGGATCACGAGAGAGGTAGATGAACTTCACGTCGGGATCAGCTTCATGGATGACTGGCAGCACATCCAAGCGCACTCTTATCGTTTTTATGACTCTCAGCTTGGCTCGTCGACAAACTTCCTCCACGGGAGAAAAACATTCCAACAGTATTTCATCCCTTTTTTGTAGCTCAGAAGCTTTTGAGCTGTGGTTCCTGATGCATTGTATCATATTATGTTGCCAATTATCTGGATCAACCGAGAAGTGTGCCTTTTTGCGCAGGACATCCAAAGGCAACTGGCGCAGATTACAATTCAAAATGTTTGTGATTATAACTGTCAAAACCTTTGAGACCTCAGCTGGCATTGGCCTGTATGGAAACAAAATATCCAACAGATATTATGATCGCCGTATCAGTAAACACATATCAAGCAGTGTATAGGTTTTAGTCATAATTTCGCACCATGGAAAGGGTTTGTTGTAGACCTCCTCGTTAGCTGAGCTGTTCGGTCTGAGAGATTCCACTATTCCCCACAAAGGTTCAAACCAGAAAAACGCCTCTTTGTTCTGCTTGAATGACTCGCTCAAGAAAGTAGACCCGTTCCGGTAATACGCGGCTATCAGGATCTTGACCACGTCTTGTGGCGGAGCAGTCGTGATGTTTTCAACATGGTCAAATGTACCATACTGTAGGGCATTCCTTTCGAATTCCTGCAGGGAAGATGTCACGAAATGACAGCAGTAAATGTGATTGAATTGAGATACTTGTGATGATCTTTACCTATCGATACCTTCTAAAAACAAATTTCGTAAGTCATACTTTCATCAGAGCACCGATAATGCCATACTTACTGTCGACGGCGATTCTTGTCGATATGTTAGCAGGAGAATGTATGCGCCCAGACCAACAAACGCCAGCACCGCGGATGTCTTCGTGTAAAGCGAGAGTCTGAAGAAAACAGTGTTATTGTGTATACATGCACAGGTGAGTCGGATATTGCATGTGACTGTTTGAATGATGTTCAGTTTCATGATATGGCATCGCCAGCCTGGTGGAGCAGTAACGATGGCAACATGAGCTCAAAGAATGTTTTGAATAGAAACAAAGCTCATCAAACTTTTATTTCCAAGGTCACATTGATGTCATCAGGAACAAACAGTGTGTAATATTGTTTGTAGATATAGATATATTGTCTGCACTGTACCAGGTGATTTCCTAAACGTTCTTTTTTGTTCGAAGGGGCCAAACAGGAAGACAGCACACGCTTTTGTTTGGTCCTCAATTTCCAATTGTGCCATCCGTCTACTATGAACTCATGTATTAATATTTTGTTTTTGGAATTGAAATAAACTTTTTGTCTTGTCTTGTCTTGATAATAATAATGATTGGTGTAATTTTGACTCAGGTGTTTTTGTCCGTGGGAAATTTAGGGTAGCTTATTAGGGACATTCATTTTTCATTTATGAATTATTTTTTTTCTGAAGATTGATTCACTCCCTGGGAAACTTGGAAATGAAAATTAAAAATCAGGAGTAAAATATTGAAACCTGGACATAAGTATTAACACTAATACTTCATTCCAAGTTTTAACAGGGCCAGATTAACGTAGGGGCTATTGGGGCTGCAGCCCCAGGCCCACAGGCCCAGCAAGAAAAAATAGGCCCCAATTCTCACAAAAACGATGCACAGTTTTGTTTTAACTAGGGGGCCTATTTTTAACTGCACAGTTTTTTTTAAAACTTGGGTCCTCATTTGCGAGTGCTTATTCGTCCCTTTGTCTCACTCATAGGCCTATCGTAGGCCGCAGATTGAAACCGTGTTTTTTTTTTAACTTGAGGACATATATTTTTCTGCGGGTGCTAGTGTGTCTCCTTTTCACACAGGTGGGCTTAGGCCTACAGAAGGTATCCATGATAGGCCTTCATGATAGGCCTACTCCTGCCATCAACGGATTTGCAAACACAAAAAGGCAGAAAAATACCTATGTATGAATAAAATAAAAATTGATTACTTCAGAAATTTGTGTTTCACTGTTTATAATGAACAACTGCATATACCACAATATGTTTTTTATTCTGGAGAAAATCACTGATTATTTAGGGGGTCAACTTTAATAATTATTTGGAATCCTCGATAAATTTACAAAATTTGAAATATACCGGATTTACAATAAAAGATATAGGCCAATTTACTTTTTCAGTCCTTTCACTCTTTAGTGGAAAAAAAGTTCAAAATTCGAATCCGATTTGAATGTCCAAATATCGCATAATTTCTCCCTCAGATACACGCCAATCTGCTAAACTCACAAAACAAAAAAACCATTTTTTTCACGGGGGGCTTACGGCGCCCCCCGGGCCCCCAGACCGGATAGATTCAGGCCCCTCTTTATATTTTCCAGCCCCAGGCCCCTCTGTCGTTCAATCCGCCCCTGAGTTTTAATATTTTTTTCCTGGCTTGAATGTTAAGTTCCGGCTTTGAACATTTACTTCCAGGTTTCAATATTTATTTCCTGGTTTAACATTCAACCCCTTTGGGGGGGTTTTAAATATTCAAAATATTAAATATTATTATAAAATATTTACATATTAAATATTCAACCCCTTATTTAGGGTTTTAAATATTCGGTTCCGGGTTTGAAATACTTATTTCCCAGGTTCAAAAGTGAGTAAGTAATCCTACAGAAACAAGTTCTATCCTGAATAAACAAAAGTTGAAGGTCCCTTATAAACTTCTGCAGAAATTCGAAACCCGATCCATAATTTCACAAGCTCCTGTGCGCATCCATTTCACCAGCTATTTTGACCTCAGTGTTCACTTGGTGGCGTTTCAGTCTCATTATTTCAGATCTAGTGGTATTGACCGATGTCATTATTGCTGATAAAATAGATGCACCCATGACCCGCCCGTGAGCTTATGAATACACGTATGTATAATTCGAGTTTTCAAGTTGGGAATAATCAGTGATATAATCATTTTTTGTTTGCCAAATATGTATCCCCTATGTCACCTTGAAATATTACGGAAGCGCAGTGCTGCGACATGAGAAAAAAATTAAGTCGTTTTAACGAAAAAATAAGTCGATTTAACGAGATAATTTAGTAGATTTAACGAGATATTATCTCGTTAAAACGACTTACTATCTTCGTTAAAACGACTTAATTTTTTTGTCATGTGGTAGCACCGCGCTTCCGTAGTATATAGCTAAGGCTTAGAGGGAACAATTGTGGAAGATTTCGATTTATTTGTTGGAAAGATGTACACATGATTTCCGTCCTGAGGGTATATGAAAGCCATCTCAAATACTCAGCGTCGCTCAGGCTGAGTGAAATAATGCACACCTGCAAAACATCACCTTGAAACCATTCAGGAATCAAAACAAACTTTAATACCATCGTATAGTAGTGTAATTGGATATTTGTTGAGCCCACAATGTTTCATTCGAATTTTGAGGGAGTTGCAAGTCATCATTTATACAGTAGCGACAAGTGAATTATAGACACTAACTGCTTCTGAATAGGCCGGTGTGGCTCGGCCAGGCTATGTTTCGTGTCGAAAAAAGGACAATTCGGTTTATTATTTTTCATCATCAAATCTTTGTGTTGTGGCAACAAATCCATACAATTATTCACTTTGAAATCAAAAACTATATATATATACACAACGAAATAAATACTGAAAACTCACCACTTTTGAACTGAGTCTATTCAGTGCTTTTAAACAACATTATTAAACTTTTTAATTTTGATATTCTTAATTGTTGTAAATATTGGTGTATGATTTTCGTTATGTGTAAATAAAATAAATATATGTTTTTCATGAAGAAAATTGACATACACAAAACATCGTATGTGGTACAAGAAATCCCTCTTTTCATAAATACCACGAATAATCGTATATAATAATATAACTTACCCAAACATTTTGGTGATGTGTTCACAATTTGACGATGATACGTTTGGAAAATCTCATCACAAGTTGCACAGCAAACATACTGTATCCATCTGTTCCAAATTAGGATACAATTGTTTTGCTTGTCAAGTTACAAGCTTATTTCTATCTCTTCACAACTTCGCGTGGAAAACAAACTGTATCTTGAGATTTCCCATAGGCAAGTCATTATCTATTCATTTAGGCCAAGACAGAATAAATCGGTGTTCCCGACAACCTAGTGTACATATGGGAGGAAGTCGAGAGGCGAGACTCCCATATTGGGGGGGGGGGGGGGGGTTGGGGATCATAACACAATTTGCCAACAGTGTATTTGACAAACGTGCTGTTTTTATTTGTGTATCGGACATGAACTTTCGGTCAGCTCCCTTTATATTCCACAAAACATTCCTTTTAGGATTTATTCTGATTATTTACATCGGATTATTATATATTCAGGATTGCACATATTTGAGTATTGGAGAAATAGTTGCAGTACATAACTTGACACCAGTCTCTGTCATGGCGACAGGGTCATCTCCATCAACATCCATTTTATAAACACATCTAATCATGAAACAATCCAGCAAAATAGTTCGTATGATACTCAACAGCACACAATCATATGGATATTATAGTGATCTGAAACAAAACTCTAGTTCCTTTGGCTTTTTGAAGCATGTTCACATGTATCAGAATTGAGGAAATCAATGAGAGTACAATGAACTGAAAACCAATGACCTTGTGATGAAGGATGAATTAATGACATTTCTAAAATTCCTTAAAATTCTCAGTTTGAGACTGGGTAACGGACCTGGTTTTGTTTGCTCGCTTGAGATACGTTATACTATCGATTGCTATTCCTTTCACCCCAGCCATTTGTCTGACTGTAAATTAAATGAACTCTTCTGATTCTACACACATGCTCGACCTTAGTTCAACAACGTTAAGAGGTATTGGACGCCATCTACCGGTAGTGTTCTGTCTCCAATAGGGTTTTTATTCATTTATTGTACATTATAAAATCACACAGAAAAACGATATCCCTAAGGAAAAACACTCAATATTATCACTTTTGTTTGTACAAATTCGGTTTCTGTTACTTGCTAGAACTTCGGTAAGTTTGTCTGGTCCACTCTGCACATATTTCGGACTCATCCTTTTGGGATTCCTCACAAGCGCTGTGCAGTGAAAAGAACAATTTTATTTTTGTGGCCAGCGGAAATTTTGCGGAATGAGACAGTTTGTGTGCTTTTTGGTTTACTGGCCCTATAGCTCAATAATGTATCCAAAATAAAACTGCGGGCAAATTTCGTGTCCAATATTTTCGATATGGGCGTGACGAAGTCGACTAGCGCCATCTTTTCAATGCTTCGAATACCACAAGGCGACAGGCGCTGAAACGCTACAGCCAGTGTTCCACGTAAACGGAGTTCCAAGCTTTCTCTGTCACGTGACGCTCCAGTGATATTTTTCCACATCACAGAAGCCCAAAGCGACGCACTGGCGAATAATATTATCAAATTTGTTAATTAGGGTAGTGACCTAGTTTTGGGGTCAAAACTGTACTCTGGATTACTTTTCCTATGATGTGGGCTGAGTCATGAAAAATATGCCAATACAGGTACCATTGCATTGGCAAAAATAGGGTTAGCTAAGCATGAGCTGTATTCCAGCTTACCCAGTGACGAAATAATTGAGAGAAATGAAACAAAATTAAGTTAGACAGACAACCTGATAGGACATGACATGAGATATAAGTGAACCATTGTTCAATTTACAAACCATTCGTTCAATTTGATATATCGTTCACTGAATATCATTAATCGTTCGTTCAATATATTAGGATCTACGTTCTCACGGCTTGACAAACCGTTCGTTCAATATAATAAATCGTTTCGTGAAGTATATTAGGTGAGTGGTTTGTTAAACTGAGCTAGCGATTTGAAAAACTGTTCTCTCAATTTATCAAATCGCTTGTTCAATTCATCAAACCATTCCTTCAAATAACTAAATATTTAATTCAATTTGTCAACCATTGGTTCAAGTTGTCAAGTACATATTTTGAATGAACGGTTTGTCAAACCGCATGAATGGTATAATATATTAAATGATTGAAACGATTTAATAGATTCAAAGAATGATTCAATAAATTGAGCGAGCTGCTCAAATTTTTTTGCCATATCCGAAACAAAACAAAACTTAAAACGAAAAATAGTTAAAAGAGTAAGAACGGAAGCTTGGAACCTTCTAGATATGAACGTTTCATATTTTCGTTGAAAATGGGTTCAGTACGGGGAGGAATGACCCAGCGACACACTGTTCCATATGGTGAAATATATGAATTTGTTAGAGCCCGTGCGAAGGCCGAAGTGCAACGATGGATGCATTTGTATAGCAAAAGATCGGATTGCCTCGTCTTTGAATGTTTGAAATTTCATGGCTGTATTTGTATATTCCTTTATTGATAATGACAGCTATCTTTAAATTATTATGCTAGCCCAAGCAGTTGCTCTCTCCAACCGCCCCACCGTTTTCTAGGTTGGAGAGAGCCACTGCTGGGGCTAACATTATGCGTGATATATGTTTCTAAACTAAGTTTGTTTTCTTCAATGGAAGATTTGGTACAGCCCCTACGCCACTAGTTTTTAAATTTGCTTGAATATATACAGTTTTATATATAATATATACATGACAGTTGTACATTGTAGGATATTCATCATAGTTACTTCCCGTTCTAGATTGTGTTCTGTCATCAATTTTCATGAGAGTCCGTGGGAATTGCACGTTATATGGCTTGGCTTGATGACGATCTATTTTGTGTTTTGTTGGGTTTAACAAACACTAGTCACTTCGCACAGAGCCATTCATACGAACTGTTTATTTCAGAGTTTGATTTTCGCAAGATATATTGTAGATCATTGTCAGAAATATACATGGTCGTATCATCTGCGACAATATCAGACTCGAGTATGAGCTAGTAATGATGTTTACATAGACGTGTACATGATATTTACATAGTGAGTACAAAGAAGGATAAAAAAAATCCCTTGGGCCCCAAGTGATATGTTAATTATCTTTGTTTGTTTAAAACTGACATATTTTCTCCCGGTTGGTCAAAGCATTGCGAAACCAGTCATTTACTATGCCATTGAGACCCAAAATAATAAGTTTGTTTAATTGAATATACTGATTTACTTTATGTAAATCAAATTCTCAGAGACGTCACAAAGGATTCCAAGGTGACCCCTAGGCCACTGGAACTATCTCGCAGTGTTCTATGAAATGTGTTCTATGTTCTATGATTGTCAATATAGTATTAATAAATGTAGAGCAAAAAACTGCAAAACTTGTGATATATTAATTACAGATTCACAGTTCACAAGTTCACTCACCAAACGTACATATACTAGTAAAAGTTATGAAAACATCAATTGCAAGACCAGCAATATCGTATATGGAATTGAATGCACTATATGTGGTCTCGTATATATTGGAGAAACCAAAGGACAGCTTAACAAGAGAGTTAATGGTCATCGTTCCAACATCAATAATAATTCTAATCAACTACTTTATCAACATTTTAATCAGGATGACCATTCTATTTTGTCAATGAAAGTTCGAGTCATAGAAAAAATATACCACCATACTAATAGTCCCTCATTAAGTACACCCACCCGCAGGAAACGAGAAGAACATTGGATACGTGAACTAGGCACAGCTACACCTTATGGCTGTAACGATAATATCAGTTCAGTGGGAAACCTGACAAGCCCAGGATGCAGTTCAGTCAATGTAATGAATTTATTTACATCATTTAAACGTAGGAAACGAAGCCATGGACAACGACATTATAATCGACCATCTATTCATAATATTTCCTTTGATGGTCTACTCGAAATATTGAAACAACCACTTGGACTGCACTATGTTCGCACTAAATTATTTGCCATACCTCATGTTAAACTTAAAGAACTAGAGGACCAATGTCCTACCCACTATATCAGAAATACCAATAGCTATGAATTTCGTCTGTATTCCATTATCATGGATATTGTTTATCATCGGCTTTATAAGCCAACACAGAATTCCGAATATATACCACCCAAACGGTCTTTTCTGAAGATAAAATTTGCCAATAAAGGTATTGATGCAATTAACATCGGTAATATATTACATCATAAGTCTGTTCAGTCCCAGGTACCATCATACTTCACTGACACGGCTGCTCCATCTGTATCGTACTCATATACCAAATCTGTTGCTTCCAAGATTTTCAACTACAAACAAACATTGAATGATTTGGATATTGATGATCTCTTACATAACCCACCCTCCTGCACTTGCATTAACTCTCCGTTCATACACGATCCAGTTGGGCATGTTATTTCAGGCGACCTCAATATAGTGGAGAATGAATCATTGAAAGACATTTTGTCCAAAGGTCCCAAATATAGAGAGCCCACGTCGTTTTCATGGAGATACAATTTTAAGTTAATCATGGATGCAGTTGAGGAGCATGCCAGAAAATGGACAAAGCGAGAAAAGGCAGAAACTGATTCTCTGTCAGAATGGGTCAAACAGATTAGGTCATTGGTAAACAAACGCATCAATGTTTTGTCAAAGTCAGTTAGTACTAAATATAGCTCTGTCTTCAATGATCCCGTGGTTACTAATAATTTGTTGAAACTTCAAGAAAGGTTCGTCATTGTCCCTGCAGATAAAGCTTCTAATAATGTTGTTTTTGTTTGTAAAGCATACTATATACAGTGCCTGTTTGACGAACTGGGTATTGCCAACAATACTAATCCCAATAGTACATACCAAGCCATTACCGTGCCCAAACAGGATATCTTATCAAATCATTTGTCTGTATTGCATTCGTTTGGTATTACTACCTCATGTAAAGATTCTAATCTACCGAACTTATATTGGATCCCAAAGTTGCACAAAAATCCACACAAACAAAGATATATTTCAGGTTCAGCATCATGTTCTACCAAAGCCCTTTCTAAAATATTAACTACTATATTGTCTAAAATTAAACAGGGTCTCCAAAAGTACTCTGAAACCATCTATTCTAGAAGTGGTATAAACCAAATGTGGATATTAAAAAATTCCAAATCTTTATTGGAATATCTACATGCACACACACTTGCAAAAGTAACGTCTATCAAAACATTTGATTTCTCCACTTTGTACACAACTATACCTCATTCTGAACTGAAATCTCAGCTTAAAAAACTAATCAATAATTCATTTTTCTCTAAAAAGGGACAACGTCGGTACCACTATATTGTAGTTAAATATAATACCGCTTATTTTGTTAAAGGCGACTCTGATGCCCCATACAAATATACTGAAATAGATGTGGTAAATATGGTTAATTTTCTGATTGATAATATTTTTGTGGAATTTGGTGGTCGAATATTTCAACAAACTATTGGTATTCCCATGGGTACAAACTGTGCACCATTATTGGCAGACCTGTTTTTATACTCATATGAATCAGATTTTATCCAACATTTACAAAGAGGAGGTTCTAAGAAACTAACATGTAATTTTAATTTCACTTTCCGATACATAGATGATGTATTGTCGCTAAATAATCCCAAGTTTGGTGATTATTTGGATGTCATATATCCTAAGGAACTTGAAATTAAGGATACTACAGAATCCGCTAATTTTTCCAACTATCTAGACCTGAGGTTGGAGATTGATAATGATTCTAACCTGTCAACTAGATTATATGACAAACGTGATGATTTCAATTTTTCCATAGTCAATTTCCCTTTTCTAAGCAGCAACATTCCTATGTCACCGGCATATGGTGTGTTTGTTTCTCAACTTATACGCTATTCCAGAGCTAGTTGCAAATATGAGGACTTTGTCTATCGAAGTGCCCAGCTAGTCTCTAAACTGCTACGACAAGGATATGTTTTACCAAGACTTATCGCTGCGTTTAAGAAATTCTATGGACGTCATCATGATCTGGTTGATAAATACAGCAAATCCATGTCTGCCATGCAACTAGATCTATTTTCATGTTAATTTTGGGGAATTCATGACGGGTGCCACTAGTGGGGCAGGAAATGCTCACTCTTTCCGGAACACCTGATTTCACCTCCTGATGGCCATTTACGGGGGTTCATGAGTTTCCCTGTCATTTTTGTTTTCTCTCACTTCGTATGCCTGATATGACTTTCTGTCCCCGGACTATGAGATTGGATAACGGACCCTGTTTTGTTTGCTCGGAATACTTGATACTGGGTATTGATTCCACGTCTATGTAGTACTGATTGAATGGTCGTGTTTCGTTCTCCGTGACCATATTCATACGACATCCTTCACAAGATGTAAACTACCCGGCATCATCTGGGAATTTTTGTCTGCCACAATGTAGACATTAAACACCAAAGGAAAACCAATTCAAGCACGATGTGCAATGATGGATAACATGTCCAAGTATCAAATATTTATTTCGAGGTGGAATTCCAAAAGTGTTTTGATGACTGAGGGACAAACTACTCCGCAAATAACACCAAAATTTAAATGCATCATCTTAACAAAAGTGGCAAGGTCAAACGCAAGCATGGCAAAAGGTATTGGACGATACATCTGTTATTTTGAGGAGATTTAGGAGGGAGGGGAGCACCTGTTTCACCATAAGTGCTGACCATTCGTCAATTACAGTATTGCAAACAAATTCAAACGTATACAAGATGGCAATACTTTTGGCCTTCAGGTACTTTGGCCTTGATCTATAGTGATCTCAAGATCGATGTTTTTCCCGTCCTGTTTTGGGGTTCAATCTTACAACAGTGCACCTCGGTGTCAACATCGGAAGTCAATACCCTGATGATGCGTATTTCGTTTGCGTGTCTGTTGTGTGTTGGTCACCTGGAGCGGATTGAGTGTGATAAAATGTGTGTGTGGGGGGGGGGGTCCTACATCCACGCTGGAAACATAGTATGAGCATTTGATTTCATCTCGGGTCATATTCCCAAGTCAAAAATAAATGCACAATATGTGAAATCCAGTCGTCACATCATACAGAACAAGTCTGTTTATTCAAGCATTAATTGTATTTTACAGTTTATATTTTTGAAGCAGATCCTTAGTCACTCAAGGTCATCAGAGGTCACATTCAGTGTCAAAAGGAAATGAGCCACATATGCTCATCATGTGCACCAAACTGTACCTTGCATAATTTGACTATTATGCTAACTCAAGCATTTCGGGACAGAAAACATTGAGTTTCAACGCCACATGTAAAAATGTACCTATGTGACTTATTTCAAGTTACTTCAAAAAATTCAAAACTATAAGCTAAGCTCTTTCTTGCAGAATGTGGCATGTCAAAAAGGCGATTGTGGATTTCGGACATATTCGGGCATCTACCCTTGTATGTTGGTCCTTGGCATTTGCATCCTTGATGTGATATTTTCAAAATCCGAGAAAGCAGCCCAGGGTATCAACCCTGTAACGACACATGATTAATCCAGTATTCTACTTCGGAGATCATACATTACGATGGCTGAAAGAAGAAAGAATAAAGCCCTCGATCTTTAGGTATGATATCCATATGAAGGCACGTTTGTGGCACCGTTAGATGTAGCACCTACCCCAAATGAAGTAAGGTATATGTCATGAACACAGGAACCCCAAGTGTCATAAGGTCCCCTAAATGTCATAAAGGTCCCGTAAATGTGACACATCATCATACCCTAAATGTCATAAATTTGAGGCCCCCTGAATGTAACATACATGCCTACCCTAAATGTCATAACACAATTGAAAACATTCTGAGCCATAAATCAAACATACTCGACCACTTATCGACCATTTGTCCATTGCTTTTTATTTGAAAGATGTTAAAAATATGCTCTTTGGGTATAATACGACTATGTATTTGATTGAAAAAATATTGACAGTGTGGTTTAAATACTGAGTAATCAAATAAATACTTTATCCGACTAGTTCAAGGCAACTCAATTATCATTTAACACAACTAAAACTAATTATATACTAATTAGCAATACATGCGAGTGTTGAGGCCCCTATATTTATTTATAATACATGTAGCATTATTGTCCTATACATTACCTCTATAATACTACACGGGTAACGTCAAGAATAAAGAATGACTCCTCCAGTGCTGTGACCAGGGGCAGCATCGTGCTCACTTCCTCCATTCCCAATGCTCCCATCATAGGAACAACCACTTTAAAGCCTACTCTTCAAATTTTGTGTTTAATTCTTGAATTTGGACCAAATTTTGTTGGATGTCTTCAGGAAAGAGTCTATTTACTTTTAGGGGTCGCCTTAGCTCGTTGATTGGTGGATCGTTGCCCGCCGCTCAGTTTTAGTCGAACCGAGCTATGCCTCACCATGTGTGTGGCAAGTGCCATGTGTTTCTGCCAGCCTTGGCGGTTCACGATTGCTGCTGGAGGTGCACTAAAACCTTCAGCATTGAATACCCCCCCCCCCCCCCCCCGTACGAGGTGTGCGAGAACCGATCGCAGGAGGACTGGTCGACCATTATGGCGCCCTGAGAGACCTTCTTCATCAGGGAGAGCGCCTTCCCCGCCTTTGCGAACCGCTCACAATCTGCACAAGCTCGCCGGCGCTCAACTATCCGATTTCCACTCTCCTCCACCTGGCTGTATGCCTCTTGGCCTCATGGGTGTCGTGGGAGATGTGTTGGGTCGCTCGCTGATCAAGGCATTACACCCTCAGCTTACGAGTGCTTGAACCATTGTCCAGCGGGCTTGGCAAAATCCTACTTCAGTTTTCACTCTGAGCACTTTGGTTCCAAGTCTCTGTGCAATGCTAGTGCGTTGCATGATGGCACTCGGTTCCCGGGATACAATCGGGTCCCAGGCACCAAAAGGTGTCAAGATATGCAGACATGAGCTACTACGGGTCCCAGGCACCAAAAGGTGTCAAGATATGCAGACATGAGCTACTACTGGAGGCTTGGGCAGTATATCTGGATCTGAAAGATGCCTTCTTCCACATTCCGATCCACCCGGCCTTCCGCCGGTATCTGAGGTTTGCTTACCTGGGCTGCGTTTAGTATTTTCGTGCTCCACCTTTCGGTCTGTCACTTTCCCCGTGGATTTTCACTAAAATGGTGCGTGAGATCCAAAGCCTTGCTCACCAATGCGGTATCTTCCTATATTGGCTCCTCGATGACTGGTTTTTATGCAATCAGTCTCGGAAGGGCCTGGTTATCAATTCCGAGAACTCGGAACTCGCTCCATCTAGCAATTTTTTCTTTCTGGGCTAAATGTTTGTTACCACGTCAGCATGGTATTCCCACCACTGGAGTGGATCTGCAAGTTGCTTCCCCTCTTGGCCTCCTTTCTGGCCAATCCATGTCAGTTGGCCGCCTCCTGGCAGTCCCTGCTGGGTCTGTTGGCTGCAAATGAGAAGCTGGAGCTGCTCAGCCACCTTCACATGCGAGAACTTCAGCATTGCCTGAAACTCAGTTGGTGTCAAGCTACTGACCCCGACTCTACTCTGGTAACTTTTAGTAGAGTTGCATCCGGTGGTGGATGCAACTTGGTAACTCAAGCCTGGGTTCTCGTTTCTGTCTTTTGCTGACATCCAATCATCTGTTTACGGATGCCAGTATGGAGGGCTGGGGGCCCACTTGGAGTTTCAGGAAATATCTGGCCTGTGGAGTGGTCACTATTTGTCGTGGCACATCATTGCTCTGGAGTTGGAAGCCATATCTCGGGCCCTGGCCAACTGGGCATCCAAGTTAATAGGCCATGTCATATTGGTTGCCACGGACAACTCAATAGTCGTGGCTTACATCAACAAGCAGGGGGTCACCCACTTTCTGACACTCAGTCGTTAGGTGTCTGCCTTGCTTCAATGGTGCAATGCCTGATAAATCCTGCTCTTCACATCGCCGGCTGTCTCGGGTCCGTCCCCGGCCGTTTCAATGTCTTGGCGGACATGCTTTCTCGCTGGGATCAGGTGCAACCTACCAAATGGACATTGTTTCCAGCTGTTTTTCGGCAGCTTTGTCCTCTTTGGGGCTGACCTCAAGTGAACTTGTTTGCCATTTGATGGAACAACAGACTTCCTACGTTTGTGTCTTCGATTCCAGTCCCTCAGGTGTGGAGTGTCGATGCTCTGTCAATGGATTGGGAGGGCCTGTGTGCATGCTTACCCTCCAGCGATCTTAATACCGCAGGTGATCGCCAAGGTCCAAGCACATCATTGCCGATTTCTGTTGATCATTCCTCTGCAACCCGACAAGTCATGGTTTCCAGAGCTTCTCGATCGTCATCGAGTTTCCGAGGCCGTTAGACTTCCTACGTTTGTGTCTTCGATTCCAGTCCCTCAGGTGTGGAGTGTCGATGCTCTGTCAATGGATTGGGAGGGCCTGTGTGCATGCTTACCCTCCAGCGATATTCATACCGCAGGTGATCGCCAAGGTCCAAGCACATCATTGCCGATTTCTGTTGATCATTCCTCTGCAACCCGAAAAGTCATGGTTTCCAGAGCTTCTAGATCGTCATCGAGTTTCCGAGGCCGTTGCCTCCCCAAGGAGATTTGGTGTTTCACCAGAGTCCGCACCAGCTGGCCGCACCATCATTGGACGTTGTCCAATGATCCTTCTGCTCAAAGGGCTTTTCTGAAGTGTCCTCTCAGATTGCACAGGCAAATCAAAAGTTTTCTCTGGCGGTCTATGAGTCAAAATGTCTACGAGTCAGTATTCAGTGTGTGTTGTGAGAGCAGGCAGACTTTCAAGGCCAATGCTCGCGTCCTCTTAATTGCTGAATTTCTATTGCTGAAATTCAATGAAGGGATGGCGGCTTTAAAAATAGAGCCGTAGGGCTCTGCGCTTACCGGACCCAAGATATATGTTTCAGTTTTATGTAAGCTGAAAGCAATGTCATGAAGTCATGAGAATAATTGCAAATCATCCATGCTTAAGACTTGCTCTACGTAAGTCGATCTTGTTAGAGCCTAATATACAATGATATGAAACTAGAATGGAACTGACTAATACTGTCAAAGATATTCTTTGCTTTTGTATCGGTTTCAGTTTATTGAGGTCAAATTTAAGCTCACAAGAATATTTGGCATATATAATTTCCTATATGTCCTCAATTGATGCCTAAGCTGTAAAGTCGATAATAAGCGAGATATTAGCCATTTTGTGCTGTGACCTTGAAAATTAGGTCGAAGGTCAAATTCAAGGTCACGAGAATACTCGGCATTCCTAATGTCTAATCCCAATATTAAGTGAGATAATTTAACATGGGAAAGTCCTATCTGGGACACGTCGAAAAAATCAAAATGGCTGCCATAAGCAGACCGACGTTTCACCCGTTTGTAATATCCACCCCGCCTATACATCGTATCCGAAGAGTATAGTTTTAACATCTTAAGTTTTCAGGAAGATCGTTTAAGTAAATAATAAAAAGCAATGGACAAGTGGTCGACAAGTGGTCGAATATGTTTGATTTATGGTTCAGAATGTATCAATTGTGTTATGACATTTAGGGCAGGCATGTATGTTATATATAGGGGGCCTCAAATTTGTGACATTTAGGGTAGGATGATATGTCACATTTAGGGGACCTTTATGACACTTAGGGGACCTTATGACATTTGGGGTTCTTGTGTTATGACATATAGGGGACCTTACTACATTTGGGGTAGGTGTTACATTTAGCGGTGCCACACACGTTTACTACATTCGCCAGTGTTGTGAAAGCACGTTTACTGAGTTTTTTAATTTTTGTCGGTTCTACAGATAGTCTCTTTCGTCAAACATAAACTGGTGGTCAAAGCACCACTACTTCGTTCATGTGCATACGAATACAAGTAAGTACAACTGCTGGACGGGATGAATGAATACACAGGCCTGTAATACATGTATCTCTTGATGGGTATTGATGGGCGAGTACCAGCCCATGTTTAAATAATACATTTATTCCTAATTACAATACTTATAATGTTTGTTTTTGTTTTCATATGTCATCCAATTTGTCATCCGAACCTACATTATTTTTAGTCAAAATTTGCCTTGTAAATTTTTATGTATTTTTATTATTGCCAAATGAATCAAATCAAATCAAACCAGACACTGTAGATCTGCCATACCCTTCCAATTCCTGTATTGTTTATCGGTAATTTTTAGGTTACCGGACCTATGGTCCGTAACCTCTTGGCATGGCGATGCGTCCGGCGTCGGCGTCGTCGTCGTCGTCGTCCGTCAACAATTTTATCTTTAAAGTTTACGATCGAATTTTTCTGAAATTTTGCACAAAAATGCCTAAAAATATTTCGAGAGGGAGGTATTTTTTAGTTTTTTGATTTTCGCATTTTTTTCAAAATGGCGGCCGTTTTCGACGAAAAATGCCTGATTTTGGACTTTGGCGGCCATTTTCTCAAAATCTGTTCAGTAACTTTTTTTTTTATTGATGCATAACACTCCTCATATGTACCCCTGTGACACGTATAAATTTCGTTGCGCTTGAATCGCTCGAAGTGGGCCATTTTGGGCCCAAACTCGGCCCAAATGGGACTTTCCCATGTTAAATTTTCCTATGCTTTATAATGGGATACATTAAAGCCTAATATCTCACTTAATATTGAGATTAGAGACTAGGAATCAATTGTGGACATATAGGAAATGATATATGCTGAATATTGTCGTGACCTTGAATTTGACATCTGACCTTGGTTTCAAGGTCAGAGCGGCCGTTTTCGTCGAAAAATGGCCAATTTTGGACTTCGACGGTCGTTTTCTCAAAATCTGTTCAGTAACTTTTTTTTCTTATTGATGAAAAACACTCTTCATATGTACCCCTGTGACATGTATAAATTTTGTTGCGCTTGAATCGCTTGAAGTGGGCCATTTTGGGCCCAAACTCGGCCCAAATGTGACTTTCCCATGTTAAATTTTCCTATGCTTTATAATGGCACACATTAAGCCTAATATCTCACTTAATATTGAAATTAGAAACTAGGAATGAATTGTGGACATATAGGAAATGATATATGCTGAATATTCTCGTGACCTTGAATTTGACTTTAGACCTCATTTTCAAGGTCACAGGACAAAATGGCTAATATCTCGCTTATTATCGACTTTGCAGCTTAGGAATCAGTTGTGAACATATAGGAAATGATAAATGCTGAATATTCTTGTGACCTTGAATTTGACCTTTGATCTCATTTTCAAGGTCACATGACAAAATGGCTAATATCTCGCTTATTATCGACTTTACAGCTTAGGAATCAATTGTGAACATATAGGAAATGATATATGCTGAATATTCTCATGACCTTGAATTTGACCTTTGACCTCATTTCCAAGGTCACAGGACAAAATTGCTAATATCTCGCTTATTATCGACTTTACAGCTTAGGAATCAATTGTGAACATATAGGAAATGATATATGCTGAATATTCTCATGACCTTGAATTTGACCTTTGACCTCATTTTCAAGGTCACAGGACAAAATGGCCAATATCTTGCTTATTAGCGCCTTTACAGCTTAGAAATCAATTGTGAACATATAGGAAATGATATATGCTGAATATTCTAGTGACCTTGAATTTGACTTTTGACCTCATTTTCAAGGTCAACAGGACAAAATGGCTAATATCTCGCTTATTATCGACTTTACAGCTTAGGAATCAATTGTGAACATATAGGAAATGATATATTCTGAATATTTTATTGATATTGAATTTGACCTTTGACCTAAGTTTCAAGGTCAGTCATTTTATTTTCAAAGTCAGATTAAAAAATGGCTTATATCTCGCTTATTATCAAATTTACAGCATAGGGGTCCATAGTGAACATATAGGAAATGATGTATGCTGAATAGTTTGGTGATCTAGAATTTAACCTTTGATCCCATTTTCAAGGTTAAAGATATGGCGATTTCAGTGGTCACCTTGAATTTGACCTTCAACTTTCTCGGCCTAACTCTGTATATTTCTCCGGTAACCTTTCCAGCCCATTGGGCTAATTTCACGGTTCGAGATATGGCGATTTCAGTGGTCACCTTGAATTTGACTTTCAACTTTCTCGGCTTAACTCTGTATATTTCTCCGGTAACCTTACTAGCCCATTGGGCTAATTTTTTTCAAGTCCTTGTTGGTGACTTGCCATATGTTCTGAACCTTGGTGTGAATTATTGGCGTATGACTCAACCTATATTGGTAGTTTTCCGGTTTTGCTTCATTTTCAGCCATGTGTCTTTCGATCTTTAACACGATGTTAAGCACAAAGACTAGCTGTGCTTGAACATGAGAATACAGGCTAACAACTAAGTTAAAAAGCTTTGTAGAATGCACCACATATCTGGCCATGAAACTGGAATACCAGTAACAGATGGAGATCTACATTAGTGTGAAACAATGCTATATCAATGTGTGTTGAAATGTTCAACTTAACTAACAGCAAACTAACAGGCGGATCATTGTTCTGTATAATACGTGGGTCCAAACACGCTAATAAATGCTAAAAATCGATGATTGCAACGTGGGTTGCATGGGCGATTTCTTTTCAGTGAATCGCACATTTCATAGTGATTCGTGTGTCGAGGTGATCCACAAGCTGCGTCCGAAGGAGCAGGAACAGTTATCACATCCGCAACAAAAGTAGGCCTATTGATTTTCCAATTTGCTGCGGGTAGAATTTATTCACGTGTCTCTAGCATTGAATAGTTGTCAGCTGTCTTCAATGAAATCATTTCGATGGTTTTCATGGCACGATTTCGATGTTTTTTCTGTGATGGTTCAAACGGTATGATAACGCATTTGTGGTAAACTCTTTGATTTGGGTCAGACTACAGAGCAGAGCTACTTAAACAGTAAGTAATGCAACGCGATCGTTCATTGACTAAAGAAGCGAAGTATCACAAACGGTAGTAATATGTATTCGTAATAGAGTACATCACTCGCATACAAATTAGCACTGTATATGTATATTACAGATGGAAATCGGTATATCTGTAGGCCTACACCCTTGTAGCGGAGATATCAAATCTCGGTAACTGACGGTGTTTAAGGGAAAAGCCTATACGTATGCTTCTTCCCGTCAACAAGAACATCTCCATATTACAGTTGTGTGGATGCGCTCAAGATGCTGGGAAGTTGGGTCAGCTGTGCTGTGTTTATGTGTGTATTGACTATCATCTATGTAGGATCAGGTCTGCACAGGTCAATCTTCAACCTGGTGAGATGATAAGAATTATTACTATGAAAACAATCATATTGATATATTAACTTGATTCATGTCGTGGTTATTCCTTCCATCTTTCATTCAAGAGATGTGGCGAATGAGAACTTGAAATGATATGAAAATCGAAAAAAAATAACGAAAAATATATCATGACATTCAATAGATCTACTATTTATTGAGTAAAAGATCGAAAATGACGATAATAACGATCTTGTATATTAAACTACCAATCACATACAGATCAAAGACAACATATCACCATATTCCCCCACGGCAGAGTACCAACCCAGCCTACAAGTGAACCTCTACCTGGAGCTGCCAGACCCTCCCTCGCTACCCGCATTGGACAGGATCCACGTGTCAGACCCTAGCAAGCTGGTAGTGCTGGGCCTGGGCGGGCCTGGGAGGGGCGAGTACGGGCGGCTTCTCAGGGGCCACGCCCGGGTTTTCTACTGGATGTATGGGGATTTGGACAGCCGTCAGGACCAGGGAGGCGTACAGGGTGACGCACGGTGAGGCCGGGTACTCTCGTGGCGTTCTGAAACTGTCTTCAAAATATAAGTATCGATCTATTACCACCAATACAGCCAAATTTTGATGATTCCAATAACAAACATACAACATTTTGCAATAGAAACAAAGCCCGACCAATTACTTTATCAAAAGACACACTGGCGTCATCAGGGGCAGACAGTGTGGTAAATGTAGTTGTTTCTACTGTACATCTGATGGAATTAGTATACAACTGCCCAACAACCTATGTACTGGGTTGATATGTTCTTCATCAAGATCTTATCGTATGTCGATAAGTCATATGTCGTATATGTCGATAATGACTTTCCTGTTATCTATCCTGAAGCTATACGTTTACGAATTACCATGTCTCTCCAGCATGACTGACGAAGAATTGTGGATGGAAATCGATGAGTTCTTGAACATTTTGGATTGTCGACTCACCAAGTTGAATACGTCTACTATTCTCCGTGCAATTTCATCGACTCCAGACTGGTTGTCAGCCAATAATCCTTACTTCTCAGACTGCATGGTCAGACAGTTCCAAAACGAAACACAATCGATACGAAATGCCTTGGAATCTTGCCTGCCAATTGCCACCAAGACATGCCAACAATCGAAACTGAGAGTTCTAGAACTTCCATGGCTGCCTCCTGATTGGATACCAATGTTGGTATCACGTAACCCCTCAATCCGGTTCATCTAGATGTACTTTACGAATACATAATTCGTTTTGTTATCCACTCTTGTGTATTTTGCTACACAAAAAACAAATCATGTTAGCTACACACACAAAAACATAATCATAAGCATAATCGTAATCATGTGGATGATATAAGCACTGTGTCTCACAGATAATATTGATCAGTGTAAAGGGAATTTTCTGTAGTGATTATCCTCAGTTTCTTCACTGCGAGCATCACACTGCTCCGCGTGTATATTATGGAGGAGAGCGTGTTTCGCTACATTTTCTTTACGCGGTGTTCAATGAAACGCTTCACTTGAAGTTCATACAGCCCCAGCCCTGCTGTCCCGGTTTGACGCCAAGTCGACTCCCGGATCGCGGACCGGGCTCACCGGGTCTCGTCCAGCCACACAGGGTCTCTACTGGGTCTGAACCGGGCATACCGTGTCTCAACCGGCCACACCGTGTCAATCCGTGTGGCGAACCGGGTCTAGGCGAACCGGGTCTCGAATTATGAAACATGTTTCATTTTTTTGGCGAACCTTGGTCTCGACTGGGGGACCCTCAGAGGGGGTGGAAATGGACCCAGGGAGTCATTCTTGAGTCCACCGGCCGCACCGGGAGTCATCTTGGTGTCACCCGGCCACACCAGGTCTCAACTGGATGTAAAATGAAATTAAAACTGTCGCGATATAGACCTATCGTAGGCATTGGTTACGCAGGAGTTGCGTTAGGGCCGAAATGTGTTGTGTCATATGACACACAGAGATATAACATAAATTGCATGCCATAACAAAGGCGTATTGGTAGTCCCGCTGCACGAGGGTGACATCACTACTGAAGTGTTTGAATCTGGCCCTGTATCCAAGTCCGGTGTTACATGTACACTCCCCATGTTCAAAATTTATAAATAACTGAGGTGAAATGCTTTGCATATGATATTTTTGTTTTGTCAGATGAAATGCAGTTACAGTGGACAATATTCTTGGGCAAATCACATCCATTACAATCAAACACTGACCAATTAAAGATGATATTTCTTTTCTTCTTTTGAGGATTATCATTCAGATTGTTGATACTGGGAACAGATAATGGTATTCACGTGTTGAATGGCTGGATAATGTGTTTAATTTGCCGATACTGATGTCCCTTCAATGGACACTATTCTTAAGGACACGCCCATATATCTGCAATGATATTGCAGTGCACTTCCTTTATAATTTTCACAATAACTTATTCACAAAGAAGCGTTCTGTAAAGCGTATCATCGTCGTTCAATAACACATGTAAAGCGTATCAAGCCACAAGTGAAGCGTATCGTGTAGCCTCGCAAAAACTTTATATTACCAACCAAACAAACCAATCCATGGGGTACAAAACATAGCATAGAGTTCTGCTCTACATCTGTTTTTAAAATATGATTAACCTTTTGCCTAATTTCCACATGGTATACCCATCAGACACCATTTTTCATTTCTGGAACAATTCGTACCTGTTCTATATTTAATTCGATTTATTTACGACACTGCAACTTTCAGTAAGGAGTTGTCAATACTTTATATGCCTGAGTTTCTGCATAATTATCTAACACATAATAACGGCAATCGCCCCGGAAAACGTCCGCCATTCACGCGGCCATGTGTTTACAACTGTAGTAAAGCGTATCAAGTTGAAGTAAAGTGTTTCATCAAACACCACATAAAGCAAATGTGACGAAACAGCCCCCCCCCCCCCCCCCCCTGTACGTATATTCTCAACCTTTTCTCTTTATCATGATCTGTTCGCCATTCTGCTGGACGTCATCGTTGTAGGTGTTCGTATTGTTAATGTTGGAGCGGGAATGGTAATGATGGGGTGGACTCGACCAAATGTTGTCAGGATTCGATACATCCAACAGTGTTCCAGTTGAGTTACTAATGGCTTCAGGATTAAGGGTTGGATTTAGCCATCGTTTTTGTACAGAAGCACAGTGAATATTTCCGAACTGGATATCATGAAAAAATTGAGTATCGTTCTTAAAGCAGCTGCCTTCGAAACAAGTCAATATATTTTGAAAACTATATTTCATATTAAACATGCTAAACTAACTGAATGAAACATATTCACATGAAATGTAATGAAAATAACCAGTCCTCAGGGAAAATATGAACAGGCGGTTCACGCGTAAATACAGGAACTGTATCCGTCACACGCAGATGTAAAAAAAAAAGCATAGAAGCATAGAAGTGCGAGATAAACTGACAATTCCACGCACATAATGGTATATCACTGATTATTTTCTCACAACTACACTATATATGCAAATACGAACTGGAAAATCTACTCGTTGTGGACTTTTAAGCGCGATTCGGGTTTGATGGATACACTTCGTTTGTTTATTTACAAAACCGGTACAAATGGACATTAAAATGGATGAAAAGACACTTCGGACGAACTGTAATCGTCAAAATCATTGAACACACCTTTTCTTATATTGCATTGAATGTGTTTAACAAAAAAATGGTTTTGAAAAAAATATTGCATACATTCGAAAGCAGCAGCTTTAAAACATAAGCACAAAATCTCTTCAAAAACGACCTATTCTATTAATCTGGCCAGCACTATTGGACCTCAGAAATATGGTCAGTTAATGATTGATTTGTATTGATTCTTTGATGAATTTCAAAATATATAATATATTTTAACTTGGAATTTCACAGAAATAGATTTCTAATTGTCCTTCGTGCAAAATGGACAAATTTCTAATTGTCCATTTTCTAATTGTCCCATGTTACATTCGTGCAAAACAATTATGCTCAAATGTCCAGAACATTTTTTTTCTGAATAGCTGCATATATTCAGCTCTATGTTCGAAGCAAATTTCACCTCCACTTGATATTTGCATGTGGTTTTTAACTTTATGCTTTCATCGACTTTTCGGTCATGGACACTTCTCATAACAACCAAGGATTTTTCAACCCTTTCACCGACAGGGGATATTGTGATGTAATATACATAGCTCGGCAATCGTTATATTCACCAGACTGTCCTGCACTACACTTTTCTCCGGTAACCTTTCCTATAGCTCTAGGGCTAGCTTTTAATCTGTGCTTTTGTTCTTTTTTTATCAATTATCATGTCAAATATAAAATTAATATCATTAAATTCATTTAAGGGCCAAATGTAAAAACAGCATCCAGCTATTTTGGTCCCCTAGTTTTCATAAAGTTAATACTAATACTATACCAAATACTCGAATACCTTATATCATTTATTTCTCTCCTCAAATAACTGGGCATTTTATGTATCATATTGTATATTGAATGATTTATATATGAAAACTGGAAATAAATTACTTACTTACTTACTTACTTACTTCATGAAAACTCCATTCCAGCCCCGTATGTGTAGTCATGGTTGACTGACCAGAGCTGTTAATACCACCCAAGTGTTGAATACAACATTCATAACGATTTATTAATATGCTAAATTTATATACGTACAAGTAATAAAATGTACAACGATCACGATAAAATTATACACAAGTGATATTCTGTTCAAAGGTTACACAATTATTTATCTCACACCCTATCACAATACAAGACAATAGTAACAATAAAAGTATATTGCCATAGTATAAACCAAAAATCATTTTAAAAAATCAAAATCATGACAATTTAATGGAATACCAGTAACATATCATCGGGTCGTAACAAATTGTGACTTTTAACTTCTCATTGATCGTCTTTCCAGCCGCATTCAAGCTGCAGTGGGGAAATTGTCACCATGATTTTACTCAGTACCATTAGCATGTATTTGGGCACATAAATGGTGTTATTATATACCTGCGATGTTATTCGTCCGCATAACCCTGTTTGTGCCCTGTGCGATAACAACGGTGAGCGGGCAAATACGAGGGCAAATATCAGGGCAAATACTGGCCGGTATACTGCCCGCTGTCAACGATCGCTCATGCGCATCGAATGACGTTACCAAAACAACACAAGTACGCGTTATTAGATTATTAGAAAAGAATATGACAAAATATGTGATAACGATGGAGGTCATCTTGGATTTCATGTTGAAGGGATATGCTGAAGTAGCTGTGGTTTGATTGTGGCCATTTTGGAAAGTTGCCATATTGGATAGTGTACCCCCATGATATCAAGTGTTAACAAGTAGAAGCTGAAGCACAGAGGGTGCATATATATATGGCACGATACTTCCTGCATACAAAATCACAAGGTATTGATCTCAAAAATATACTCATAGTGCAACTCAGTTTTCCCTTTATCCAAGTGAGTGTTGTACATTCACAGTGTAAAGAACACACGACTGTACTGATTTTTCACATTGCAGACTTGACTTCTTCCTCAGAACATCCAAACATGACTCAATGCACGAAACTTAGACCTTCAGAACAGTGGTCATGCACTGGTGACCGTGACTCGAATTAGAACTCAAAGTACCCAGGTGACACAATAGGTGTATGTCCGGTGTATGTTTGCTGGTCACCAGAATCACACCCTAACGCCACGTGACTTACAGGCCCTATGTGAACAATAAAATCAATGCAGGCATTTGCTCGAGAGCAAAATCACTGTGGCGAGACTGGATGCACTAACGATCGTTAGTGAATCCCGCAATAGCGGACAATAAATAAGGTATGTTTGGTTTTTAACCGTATTTTAACAAATGATAGGGCCATTTGTTGTGAATAAGTATGTCGAAGGTAACTCAGCGTTTTGGTCAAAGTCATGCCTAGGTATTTCAAGCAGATCACGTTTTTTATTGAGATATAATGACAAAAGGAATTAGTGATGAGATTCCCTAACGATATAAGTGAGATGCCCTAACGATATGTTCATGAATTTTGATGATTCCCTAACGACTAATTTACACTGAAGTATTCCTTTCAATTTCCAATGCACGAAATATGTATTTCAAGTACATGTCCATGTATTGCATTTTGATTATACAAATGAATTCAATCAATCAATCAATTCCAGACTGTCATATGTAATACTATTGTAAGACTGGGTTCGTGACCTCCTGTGAGGTTGCTCAGCACTCCGTAGAAGAACATGCGACCCACTACGGCGAGAGTTCTTTGTCACTGCGACAAAAATTGTTGTCGGACAAGACCGGTGTCTCACAGTATAAGTCGATACGCTTTTGCTGTTACCCTCTCGACACTTTGAACATGTCACATTGACAATAGATTTGTAATAGATAAATGCACCTATGTATATACTTTTGTTTCAACCTACCGCAAACAAAGCTTCAGCTTCATGTGATGCTGAAAATTGTAATGATGTGTGACAACAAATGCAAATAATCACATACACCATATTGACCTACCTAAACACATGCAATCACAATACTCAGTAATTCACAATATATTATGTTATTCATAGCCGAAGTTCATTTGTACACATCATAGCATGCCAAATTGTACTTTATTTCACGTTTAACATTAAAACAAGGTGAATTTGAATGAATATAGAATAGATCGTTAGGGAATCCTAAAATGTTCGTTACTGAATCTTGCTTTTACAAAAACAATCGTTAGGGCATCGTCCGGCTTTTTTTCAGACGAGTTCTCCGTGATCAAATCAATGCAAATCGCCGCGTCTTCGAGACGAAATTTTAACCCACGCGCATAAGAATCAGCAGGTATATGCGTGTATTTTTTTTTTTGCCGTTGAAAACGAAGGAAATTCAAACGAAATGCGTGTGTTGTCCGCCATTTTGGGATTCACTAACGATCGTTAGTGCATCCAGTCTCGCCACAGTGAAAATAGTGTCAACTTTGCACTATGAACGTGCAACTTTCCCTTGGATATATGGCTACAAAACTAATTCTACAATGAGAAAGCAGAACTGGTATCCCCATAGTCCCCACATGCCGTTTTTATCCTACTTGGAAATGTCACCTCCATGATGACAACGCTCAGTGTTAGTCATTAGCAGGAGCAGTGGGATCAATCTGTGTCTTCTGACAAGAAAACATCACACGTAGTTCTTCACGAAACCTGCCACCGCTCAAAGTGTACAAGAAAAAATTAACTGCATAATTCGAGTGGTAAATTATCGTTATAATTGCAGCAATCAAATCAAGTCTTTCAATATCTTCGGCAGATTTCGCTGCTCGGTAAGCTCTCGGCGACAACGATATGAATATTGTAAATGGGATGTTGGTAAACAGAAATACAACATTTACTGCAATGAGAACAATTGTCATGTATTTAACTCTAGCTGTGTTGTTCACGATACTGCTCCTGGAGACCAAAACAAGCTTGACCACGATGGACGCACTGCACACGACCATGATGAGGAATGGCAGAACGGTGAAGAGAAAGATTGAAGTGTAGATCATTGCGTAGAACAGTGACGTGTGCTCCGGTGGCGATCTACAAGATGAGTCAACAATCTTGAATCTCCACGTCAAGCTAAGATCCAAGGCGAACACTACTGCTCCCATCGAAGTTATGTGGATCGCGCTGTCCTTTCTCGTGAACCAGGCCTTGTATTGAACAGGTCGGAAAGTTGCGACAGTTCGTTCGATGGAAATTCCGACCAGGAGCCAAGTCTCACAGTGAATAGCTATGAAGGTCAAAAATCGACCTGCCCAGCAACTTTGGTCAGATACAATTTCGATGTCGATGCCAAAGGACTTTGGGAGCCAGAACGTGATAGAGCCGGCGTATAGTGCTGCTATGTCCGCAATAGCTAGGGCCACGAGGTAAATAGAAGTCGGTGCCCGTCTGAGCGGTTTCCTCAACATGACGACAGCAGCAAGGATGTTTCCTACTGTACCTACCACCAGCAAGCTCGGCCAGCCATAGTCCCAGATCCTCTGAACACGGGGTGAAGTCATTGCAACAGAACCATTTGGTGTCAACTCTGTGAATGCCATACTGTCTACGAAAAGCACTTCACTTCACTGGTATACATCAATATTGATACCTTAGACGTGTATGTGTCTTATACACCACAGCATCGAAGATATAATCACTCCTTTAATTAGTTTACAGACATTCACGTCCATACTTCAATCAAATTACATGTGCTTCCACGTAATCCACATTTGCATGGGTGCATATACGGAAACAAATACCGAATAACAATAAAATGTCTAAATGTCGGGTTTTGAGCCGACTTTATTCTGTATAATTGTCAGGTGCGTCAGAAGTTAGAAAGTGGCAGTATCACGTGAGGTATTTGAACCTGAAAATCCTAATTTTCCACTCGTGCATCGAACACAAATAACCCCTAAACCGTCACAAATTACCCCAGTAGACACAAGGATATGAGACTTACTGAAGTTACCATCACGATACTAACTAGCTACAGAACATTCTCTCAAACAAAGCTAATTTTCCTGGAAAGTACGTGTGAATTTGAGAAGGGCATGCAATGAAACATCTATATGAAGTTTGCCTCACGTTCAAGATGTTTAATAGTTCACCAATTACAAATGTGTTTCAGGGAAATCCCGCTTTGGTGACGTATAACACACGACACACACGATCTAACATTCTCAACCCCTCCCTTCCCCCGTGAAGGGTGTGTCAGTGATGTGCGTGTTTGAAATTGGTATAATTATCTCCGTTACGCCGATGCGTTTTGATGTGAAGCACATGAAAATAGCGACAAACGATCAGATTAATGTACGGCGTTCTTCGGGTGTGTTTAAAAACACACTAGTTACCTAGCTGAGAGTCAACTTCGTCACGGTCATCCGTTGTCAACTGTTTAATAGAATGAAAGATAAGAATAAGTAGTCATTAATTCAATTAAACTATTTGATAATTCATCAATTTGAAAACATTTGTTTTCTTTTAGTAAATAAGTTTTGTGAGAAATTACGATGAAAATAATAATAATAGTGAAAATATTATTATTGCTATCACTATTATCCCTCATACATGTATCATTATTAATATCACTAATATTATTGGTATCACCAGTAAAGTATTGTTCACTGCCTGAAATAAGGACTGAACAAATTAAACATTCACATTCATTTTGATTCATTTTATTCCGAAATATTTTCTCTTCACTGTACATAACTTGTTTATATTATGTAGTTGTTCACGGTTCACGGTTTAAAGAGTATTCCTAAACTGTACAAGTGTTATTTCGTTGATAAATGTTATATACGGTTACATATTATTGGTATTAGAGAGGTGGTCCGGCCCAGAACTTAGTATATTTTCTCACGGTTGAGACGGAACCGCCAGCCTCTCGGTTTAGCCGGAGCCTCCGGAGTACAAAAACGTCAAACTACGTAATTTCCAAAAGGTCAAGTGATCAGCCTCATTTTAGGTTTACAAAGGTGACGTGGCAGCAACTGATTGGTTCTAGCATGTTTTCTAAAATTCCGGAAAAATCAGTATTTTGTCTGTCAGTGACGTCACAAAGAGCTTGTCACGTGACACCCAGTTCCTTGTCTATTTAAGCCCTCAGTTCCGGTGGTTCAGTGAAGTTGTTGTTCTGACGTCGATCAGTGCAGACCCATCTTTCAGGTTCCGGTTCACGGCTGAGTCATGCAGATGGTTTCCAAATTATTTTTTTCGTGTTCCTGAAGAGACTTGAAGAATGATAAAGTATCGGTAATTCAGAGTAAAGAGAAACAAAGGAAAAAAGATATATGAAGTAACAGTCGGTTAAGATAAAGCTGATAACGTCTGAGGGTGATCCAGAACCCAGATCATCAGAGAAGAAGACGGGCGGAGACGGAAGCGGTGGAGCAGTTGCAGAGACGGAAGCAGCACGTGGCTGAGTTCTTCATTCATTCTTCATTCCAGAACTGCAAACGGTGACGGTTGGAGGTCTGTTCCAGACCACGCTACCAACACTTAGAGATCTCTGACCATTCCAATCGAGTAGCAGTAACCGATAATCTTCCGTCAGTTCCGGCTGACCTCAGATCCGTTACAATACATTGTTGGTAATGTCTTAAGATTCATTCAACCTATGATATACTGTTTCATTATCAACTAGTAGTGTGTTGGGTTATAACAATTGTGTATTTCAAACGTACCAGGTTATGTTTCGTTCCATGTAAACGAATCCATGTAAAAGAAAAATCATTTAAATGATACTGAACAATTTTGCTTCGTCAAATACAAGTAAGGAGTGTACGACCGAGCCATTATGTTCCGCCGTTGTGACTGAACGGCAAAAACGGCAGTTTGTCCCGTTTAAAGGGATCATTTCTTTTTTCAAAAATCACTGTCCGGAATCCGTTTCGGCAGAGGATATTGGGAAACGATATTTTTCGGTTGGGAAACGATATGTTCGATTGGGAAACGCCGAGCTGCAAGGGGATATGTGTTGTTTTCCTCAATAAAGTATAAAAATAGGTGTAGTCGTTAATCAGAAGAGAGACAAACATGCGCTGATGTTGTATAAAGCCTCCAGTGTCGACCATACCTGCTATACTTGATGTAATATCATTTTTGTGACATGAAATGCGATGAAAATCACACCGTTTTGAACAAATGAATACTGATAATTAAATATGTGTCTGATACACACAAAGAGTAAAACGAGTCAAGAGAAAGGTATATTACATGATCCCCAACGAAAATAAACATTTTACATCGTCTCATTAATAAATGTTTGCTGATTTTCTGAACCATTGATGTTTCGGTGGGTAAACGATACGTATAGAGAAGGCGCCGGTTGGTAATCCATGCTGTTTCGATTGGGAAACGGAAAGTTTTGTACATATGAAATACGAGATCAACTGTTATACACAAGCAATACTGTGTGGTCTTTAGTGAAAGGTTACCGCGAGTGAATTATTAATTATAGTGTAACGGTTTTGGGGCGTACCCAAAAGTTTCCCCTAGGTAATTCTATCAGTGTTTTGTGATATGATGGTTAAACAAGAAAATGCAGCTAACTGCGGGAGACGACTTTAGAGCTCGAGCACATCATCAGCACCACGACAGCTGAATGTATTGTAACGGGTTTGCACCCTTCTGTGACGTCTTGATGAACCGGTTTTCTAGGGAGGTGGGTGAGTTGTTGTTTAACCGGAGCTGAAACGGTAAAACTCCGGGAAACTGCTACTGTTGTACGGTTGAACTCCGGCTAGAAGTCTCTGAAGGTTGGTAGCGTGGTCTGGAATGGACCTCTCAACCGTTGTCCGACTGCCAATCTGCAACTGCACCTGTAAAGTAAGAATCCGGAGGCGTTTCCGTCTCCGGGTACTGCAACTGCTCCGTCGGGTTACCGCTTTACTGTAACAGCTCCGTCGTTTTCCGCCTTACTGCAAACTGCGACTGCACCTAGAATAGAGAATCCGGGAACGTTGCCGTTTCCGAATACTGCAACCGCTCTGCCAGGTTCCGCCGCACTGCAAACTGCTCCGGTTGGCTCCGCCTCACCGCAACCTGCGACTGCACCTGAAATGGGGTATCTCGGAAGTGTTCTCACTTTCGGTTACCGCAACCGCTCCGTCAGGTACTGCCTCTGCAACTCCGTCGTCCGGTACCGCTTCTGCAACTGCTTCGTCGTTCCCGTCTCTGCAACCGCTCCGTCCGATACCGCCTCCGTAGTTGCTCCGTTGAATTCCACCTCCGTCTCCGTCTCCTTCCTTGGTGATCTGGGTTCTTGGATCACCCTAAGACGTCGTTGCAACTTGGTCTTAACCGACTGTGGTCTTATCTCCCTTCTTTCCGTATTACTTTCTTTTCCGGTGAACTAACTTTATTATAAATTCCAGTTCCGTAACGAACACGGAAAAACAACTCGGTTGAAGTTTTCATGTTTATTCTCCAAGTGCACAGTCAGAAGACTTATCTGCTATCATCTGGATGACTCTATCCGGAACAAGGGAGTACTCTGCTATGTCAGAAGGGGTCTGCACAGGTCGACGTCAGGACACCAACTCCGCCGTCCGCTGTGAAGCGGGGGCTTTTATAGACCTGAGACCCACGTCACGTGACCAACCTATTGTGACGTCATAGTCCGCCAAAACACTGATATTTTCCGGATTTCTAAAAACACTCTAGAACCAATCAGTGGCTGACACGTCACCTTTTAAACCGAAAACGAGGCTGATCACATGACCTTCCGGAAATAACGTCATTACGTTTTTGTACTCCATTGTTCCGACTCCGTCTCCGGTTCCGTCTCCGGTTCCGGCTCCGTCTCCGGGTTTACCAACATACAAATAGGCCTATACCAAGTTCCGAGACGGAAAACCTTTTAAACATTAACAATACGGAACCGTATGAACCTTTAAACACATATACATTTTAATAAACGGTTGTTTAACCATAATATCACAAAACACTAACAGAATTACCTAGGGGAAACTTTTGGGTACGCCCCAAAACCGTTACAGTATCTTACACAATGCCACCCCCCCCCCCCCCCAAAAAGCTACCATATCCTAACCCACATGATTCCCATTTATTCCCGTATATTATCATTCATTTATATTCCTAATAAGTAAACTTTTTTTTTTAAATCGATCTACGAAACAGATACACCTGCTAAAATAATATTGAACCTCAATAAATATCCTTAAAAATATTGGAAACTAAGAGGAATATCTCCATCTGAAATCATGATATAGCCTAACACATGCCTACTAGGCAAATTAAAAGACCAAAATAAAAAGGCTTCGCAATCCAGCATGAAACACTTTGTCATGTGATAAAATACATCAAATTACGGTAAATGTAGCCGTGGCATTGCAGACGAATCGTTTTGTTTACTTTATAACGCCAAAGAAGGCTACACGCAAGCTTACATCTATGCATGTACGAATTGCTGAACAGAGAATTGTGTGTTCCAAAATACGCATCATTGCGGTAAAATTTGCATTGCATTCTGGGAACGTCAATTTCCATCGGCTCCGCCATTTTGACGTTTTCAAGACGACCTGAGCGTTTTTCGTATTTTTCTCAAAACTAACACATCGATTTATGCTTTATATATCTGTGGTATATTCGAAGTTTGCTATCAATTGGAGAGATTTTATGTCAAGGACGAAGAAAATACTAATTTGAAGTAGGTGTCTAAACGTTTACATGCCAAAACGGGCGTTGATAAGTTGGCATGAAACCTCCATGAAAAAGTCAGCACATAGACATGTAGAGAGTTGGGGGCTTCGCCCCCAACGCTCTAATGTCAATAACCGTTTATTAAAGATAGGGGTTACCCTGCGGTTTTTTGCAATAAAATGGATGAATACATCCAGTTGAACATTCTGAAATTTTCTCATAATTTATGAGCACCTAATTAGTACATTGCAAGTGTTCCGATAATCAGCATTCTAATCAAATTACCCGCCTTTACGTTTATCCGCACGGGGGCGCATGTGTACCGGAAATGACGTGTACTCGTGCAAACAAACCGGACCCGAGTTTGCCGTTCTTGCCTGCTTGAAGTGCTTCTGTGCTCACTTTGTTCGAGTGATTTTCACGTATTTGCTTTGATCTGTGCAGTTATCGACGTGTGGAAAGATGAGGAATGAGTACCTGCGTTTCGTTTGAAAGTGACATCAGTCAGATTTATTGTGAATCTTGGCAGCAGCCTAGGTAAAGTTAGCCTACTTCATCACTCGTGTGGATGGCCCGTCTCGCACAATGTGTGGGTCCACTATGCCTATGGAAATCGGGTCACGACATGGCGTTTGATGACTGTAACTTGTCACTTCTCATAAATTTATGGTAGAATCAGCGACGTGGATGGGGCTTCAAATGTCAAATAACAATCACCAAGCGTCGAAAGAGTGCCGACAAAAGACAAATATCAAATGACAAGTGAAACTTGTGAAAAGTGATGTGGCTGATTCCATGCAGGCCCCCTACCATGAATTTATGAGAAGTGACAAGTTCCAATCATCAAACGCCATGTCGGGACCCAATTTCCATAATCCACCCCAGAGTGAAGTAACTTTACCTATCTTGGCAGTAACTTGCAATTTTCTGTCAAACCTTCACCATTTCACGGTTCACCACACACTGACACAGTGACAGTCACCAGTGAGTGGACGTGCCGCCTGTGTGGCTGACGAGTCCTATCGACTATCCATCTTTGTCTTGTTACTGTTGGTATGATCAGATAGTGATTGGACGAAAGTAGGAAGATCAAAAACATTTTCAAAGATGGTGCGACGGTGTGTGGTTTTGGCATGTGGTGGACTACCTGAGCCCCAAGTGCGAGGAACTCACGTTTTCCCTTTCACCAACGGAGTGCCTGACCAGCGATGGCTAAGATTTGTGCGAGTCTGGAGAACTAACTTTGTGCCTTCAAAACATAGCCACGTGTGTTCTGAACATTTCCAACCAAATGACTTCGTCAACTATGAAGAGTTTAAAGCTGGTAAGAAATTTTGAAAGATGGGCGTTCTGGGACATATAGGCTATACTAAAGTTCATCCATCAATGAAACACGCTTTTTGGCCGTAGTTTTGTTATAAACAATCGGATCAACTTGAAATTTTATGTGTATTTATTGGGCATCATGCCATAATTTTTCACCATAGAGTTCTATCTCATAAATTGAGAAAGTTGGCAATCTAACCCAATGTTAAATTTCAGCCCCAACATGGAATTTCAAAGTCTGCACAAAATACAACAATTTTTATTCGGTGTACGAGTTATATATTACTTCAGAATACACATATTAACTCAATATAAACTGACTATGCCTTCCGACTCTAAATCAACACAATACAATGTAGGTTCATTCTGTATGGGCATGAACACGATAAAAGCCTCGAATTTGTTGAAATTTACTTGATCACATTTCCGACTGAAATTTAGCATTGGGTTAGACTGCCAACTTTTTAAATTTTTTAGATAGAATTCTGAAATTTTGTGAAAAATTCGGCATGATACCCAAAGGACAAACACAAAACTTCAAGTTGATCCGATCATCCAAAACAAAACTACGGCCAAAAAGCATGTTTCACTGATGGACGAACTTCACTTTAATTTTGCCGCAACGCTGAATTCACGAACAGTGATATTTTTTCAAAGCTGTTTTATCCTTTTGATAGATGTTGATGAAAAATGTAACATTTCTGCACTCAGTTGGGAGTTTAGCATGTTAGTGGTTGTATGGAAATCATTGATTTGCAAGTTTCATCCAGCAAAATTGCAAAATTGGCAAGGGTTTTTCAGCAATTTAAGCTGAATATTGTCACCAATGTAGACTATATTTTGATTTTGTGTGAATGAAGGCTAAGCCTGATATGTTAATTGGTGCCAAATATGGACATTCCTATTCTGGTAGATCCAGTAGACTAGTGAAATGTATCAGATGCTTATCAGTCATACTGACATGCACATCTTATAATTGTGTGTGTCAACATTTGAACCATCGAAAAGCTTTGAACCATGTTTTGTTGCAGGTGTTGTGAAACTACTACGGTTGAAGCAAGGAGCTTTTCCCACGGTACAGCCCTCAAACGAAAAGCTGAACAATGTGCTTCTGAGGCCGAGGAAATCGAAGATTGGTATGTACCTGTGATTGTTATGAATATGGTGTATTGTATCTATACAACTATTTGCACGGGTGTTTGCCTTGTATATCATGATTCATGGTACTGATATTTTGTCACGGTACTGTCATTTGTACTTAATCAGGTCCCAGCTATTCCGAGAATGTCTTCAAGACCACGGAGACATTTGCCGAGTCGAGGAGTCAAGATGTTGTCAAGATGGATCCAGCGCGGGTAAATATTCAACAAAAATATGTTCTCACTTCTATTCAGAAAAATATGTTAGTTAATCAACTTTACAATCTAATTATCAGTTTCCAAATCTCTATATGTGTTCGTGATAATTTAATCTTGTTCAAAGATTGGGAAAAAAATTAACATGTGTTAAGTGTGAACAGTTTGGATGTTTGTTACATGTATTTGTGTATCCACCAACCCTTCAGGAGATCAAAGGACCTAAACAGGTTATTGAACCACCTCTATCAGTGACTGAGGAAAGCGTTGAAGAATCGAGAGATCCTGTCTTGGTGGGTCCTCCACAGTACGATTGGCACCCACTCATGTCATCGAAAGGTGAGTAGGCATAGCTGAAGTCATGTGTGAATTGGTTCCACTGGTAATAAGATCTTATTTTCCATTACAGCAATGATGGTGGGATATTTTCAATTTTCCCCTTAAATGCTCATAATTTTGATGTTGAACAAACTGAAGTTTACCTTGAAAAAATATATTATTTTGCATGGCCTAGATATTGAAATTTCATCCATCAGGTGTCCAAACTGCCCCACCTGTCCAGAACAACGACAGCGCATCGAGGAGTTGTCAGGCGAACCTTGCCAACCTCCCACCGTTGGAGCTGCTAACAGTGGTGTGTTCTAACGGTGGCGTGTTCATAATACAGCTACTTATGTCCTCGTGTGTTACCTTGAAATTCTTGCTATATACAGTGGTCCCTTTCAGATCCATTGATCTTACCTCCTGGCAACAAAATCAAGGTTTTATCTGAGAAGTTTTTCTACAGGTGTTCATCTACATGTAAATGTTAAACTTTTCCAAATAACGTCTTTGTTGAGGGGACGTCTTCATTGAGGGGAGTACTGTATGAGTGAAAACATGGCTATTTGAGGGGGGACATCTGTTTGTAGGTGGTTTACAACGTAATTTTGTATTACATGTATTCCTGGCCGAATAATGTTAAATCGTGTATTATTCCTTGTGTACTCCAGAAGGCAACTGAAGCACCGATGGAGCAGGTGGCAGATAGTGAGTGTAACAAGGAGCCTGACGACATGAGTGAGGCTGGATTTGACCCTGAGGATGAGTTGTGGGAACCGGCTGAGGACTGTGATGACCACACTGATTCAATCGGAGAAAATTTTGACAGTGAAGTCAACTACAATTATTCATTGTGAGTATACATTAGTCTGAAGCCAAAATGCCCAATATAGGTGCTCACAGAGTTATCATGTCCTTTGATACAATGTTATACAGATATTTCATCCAGATAATCATGTAACTTACTTTTGTTCCAGGAAAGTTGGAGAGCGGCCTCCCCAGCATTCGAAAGAATTCTTGATCTTTTGCAACATGTGTGGAATGCAAGTGCCAAACAGACCTCATCATTGTGAACAAGTTGAAAACATGCATCAAAGTTGAGCAAGTATGTGTATAGCATATTTGATGATGGTATCATTTATTCTATTCACTCAAAATGAATCCTCAATTATTTTTGTTTTCCGGGCATGTACATGTTATAAATATATTTTTCCGATAACATGTGAACTAGTGCATGTATTAAGATAGAGCAAAATGTGTTGGTTTAGTGCAATGTTGCACATGTAGAAAATATATTAATAATTTCAGTCTATAAGGATTTCATATGTTTCGTATAAACATCGTCATACCTAATTTTACAGAAGTGCAATTGTGGCTACTTTCGGACATGATTACCAACTCCCTCTATATTACTGTTGTTGGTGACAAAATTGGTTTTGCATATTCCTAGTCTCGCTACCTTGAAGCAACATTTCTGCAACAGTGGCAAGACGAGCAGCAGTCCATGATCACACAACTGAAGGAGCGAGATGAACCACTGCACATCGCAGGAGATGGCCGAAACGACTCCCCTGGTTACTCGGTGAAATACGGCTCTTACACTGTGATGGAGTGCAGCGTCAACAATGTACTAGATTTCCAGCTTGTTCAGGTGTAATATCTTACAGTAGTATATTTCTGGTGCAATAATACATACACTGTCTTATTAAGGCATTTCAACAGAAATGCCTTTATGTTTTTGTCAAATTATTAGTTTTTTTTCCACATTTTAGTTTCCGCACGATAACTTCAGTTTGCCTCGATGTATCTTCGCCAAATTTTCACCGATGATCAGAAATGTTGTGTAGACGAGAAGGAGCCTATTGTTTTTGAGCCGGGTCTGTGGGGATAAAATATATGTTTCTGGTTCCCGCACGATAACTCAAAAAGTTCTATGGCAATGACTGCGGAACTTTGCATGGAGGTTCATATATCACCAGGGGAGAAGCCTATTGATTTTGAGGCCGATCCGTCAAACGACTTTTGACCTAGGGCTTGAAATAGTTTTAGCTGAGTCATCCTTGAGGCTCTCATACATATCTCGAAACATACATTATATTCGGAATCGTCATACATGTACTAGGCAAATATTCTAAGGGGTTGTCAAAGAGCTTCATCGATATCTCGGAAACGGTGCCTCGTAGAGCGAAAAGGACGTTATTTTCATACTAATCGCCCTAGACAAACATGTCTTAAGGGTATTAGGGGTGACCTTTGACCTTGATCTGAAATTTTTTACCCGAGTCGACATTTTTCATTTTCGTCGATATCTCGGAAACGGTGCGTCGTAGAGTGAAACGGATGTTATTATTTTCGGACTCGTCGCCCTCGACAAACAATAAGTCAAACATGTCTTAATGGTATTAGGGATGACCTTTGACCTTGACCTGATTTTTTTTCGCTGAGTCGGCATTTTTCGATTTCATCGATATCACGGAAACTGTGACCTAGAGCAAACCAGACATTAGACAGATAGTTTTTGGGGGTATCAAGTTTGTCCTTCACATAGATGTAATTGCATAAATGTCTTATAGGTCTCATTGGGAGCTTCGTCATATTTTGGTTTTTTTTTATGCTTCACCCTGAAATGCCTCCAAGGCCTTTAGGCCTTGACGTCTAGTTTTTGCATTAAATTTCTCTGTATATTTCATTTCTATTGGAAGAAGCATTGATCACCATAAATCTCAAACACCATTTCAGTGACTTGTGCATAAAGATTAGAAGATGTGTAATCTGAAATTTTTTTTCCAATTACAGAGCAATGAAGTTCAAAACTCGGCAAGGTGCGAACTGGAGGGTCTGCTGCGAGCGATGGACTGCCTGTCAGCAAACGACTTGGTGGTGGCAGAACTGATCACTGATCACCACAAGACGATTGCGAAGTGGATGCGAGAGACCTATCCAGAAACATGGGAAACGAAGCACCGCAATGATGTCTGGCTTAGTCTTATCAATGTTATGATGGACACTGGACAAATGACATTTTGTAGACTTGCACCTATGCTTCCATTTCCTTTCTGATCCATTTGATTCAATGCTGGCTTTGTAGCTGTGTCTTCGATTGCAAAAAATTGGTTAATGTGTGCAAGATATTCTGACATTCCACATACCGAACATTTACCTGCATTTACCCAACTGGTTTGCTTTATCCATGGAGTCACTAAGTGCGTTGTCATGTTGTCTTACTTGTGTCCTCCATTATTGACCATTGTCATTGTTTATTGCTCAGTGTTACATGATGTACACAAATTGGTTTTAACTTTGTGATGCGTCGCAGACAAACATGTAGTCGGGTCTTCTCGACTGCAGCGTTCTCTGTGTTAAATCTTGTAAAATATCCTAGTTGACAAATGAACCAATCTTCAAGCATTCGTGGTTGGTCTGGTTCTGATAAATGTGTGTCTATTAGTACATGAATTCAGCTCATTTCAAATGCTGCTGTTCTGACTGGCTACTAGTCTTGGTTCATATCCCACGCTTGTTTTTTTTTTACCTGGGGAGTTACACTGTAACCAGGTTTTTTTAAAGACAGGGGTTATGCAAGACACATTTAAATTTTCGGAATGTATCCAATTTTGTTATAAATTGCTGTGCTGTCCAATCTTGTCTAATGTATATGGATTCTGAGATGGAATTTGAGATTCAATATATACATAAATATGTTATGTGCCTGATGGTTATTATACCAACACAGTACAATAGCACAGCATTTATTTGTTATGATCTGTGTCTGTTTGTACATAACTTTAGCTCATAATGTTGGATATATTCTTACTATTACAGGCTGCTACTCTTGTTTCATATCTTACGCTTTTTTTAAGGGGGGGGGGGGGGTTGATGTGGAGTTACTTAACCAAATGTTCCTAATGTTACTTGTTTCATTATAAATTAATTCTTGTATATAGACTTCTAGTCAGAATTGAAGTGTAAATGAATACATGAATATGTTGTGCCTTGGGGTGTCTGGACAGTGATTACTAATTTACTAGTACATTGTGGTAGTAACCAGGCAACAGGGTCTTGTTACAGTGTTTGTGAAAAATATTAATAAACATCATGATACACTAAAGTTGTTTGTCATTATTGTCACTAAAAAACAAATCAATTTTGAACCATCAAGAATTTTTGGAAATTGAATTCTTGAGAATTATCATTATCTACATAATTTTTGGAATATGTATTCAAACTTGCGATAAAGTAGATTTTAGTAGGCAGGGTATTGGCCATTTATTACTATTTCGAGTAAACTTCGCTGTCATTTTACGATATCCGAAATTTATTCGGATAGCAATCCAGATACATAAACATATACAAACGAATCAAAGAACATGCTACCCTAGGTGGCACATAGCCGCATGGCTGTCTTCCTGTGTCGCCTATTATAATCTGAAAGACCTTTTGATTTGGGAATTCAGTTCGCTCAATCACATGGATGAACTGGGGATAACTACAGTATTATGAGTATATCATTTGGAGTTTGGCATGCACAAAGTCGAAGCCAAAGAATTTTGATCAGATCACCAAACGCGCTAAACAATGTGATACTGGATTCCTCGGCACCAAACTCAGGTTGAATATACCGGTAGATGTTGTTTTTGCAATGAATGGGTTGATTGATGTCCGGGAACTGGAACGTGTATCTGCAACACGAGCAAATGTCTCGGCATGGGCAGGGATCTGACTGCTAATCTCAACTTGCAGAATATACGTGCGCGCGCGTTTTACAAAGGAACATCAATGGATTTAGCCCCTTCTTGAGATTTTCCAATGATTTCATAACTCTGGCTAATTGCATGTGTCTAATTTGTCAGCTGTCAAAACATAATTACGACTGCTTGGAATTCGGGGTCAATTCGTGCATGGCACGTCTCCTCACTTCCTGTTTTGTTTGCACGAGTTTGCGTCATCAAGATGGCGGCGCCCATGGTACATGTGCTCGCATTGGACAACGATATAAAATGTTCGATTTATTGATTATTCGTGGTCACAATCAGTTGAGACTTGGTAGATGGTGATATCAGGTTATATACTGCATATTTATTGCAAAAAACCGCAGGGTAAACCCTACCTTTAAAATGTATATGTGTTTAAAGGTTCATTCGGTTCCGTATTGGTAATATTTAGAAGGTTTTCCGTCTCGGAACTTGGTATATTTGTGATGTTGGTAAAGCCGGAGACGGAGCCGGAACCGGAGACGGAACCGGAGACGGAGTCGGAACAATGGAGTACAAAAACGTAATGACGTTATTTCCGGAAGGTCATGTGATCAGCCTCGTTTTCGGTTTAAAAGGGGACGTGTCAGCCACTGATTGGTTCTAGCATGTTTTTAGAAATTACGGAAAAATCTGTGTTTTGGCGGACTATGACGTCACAATAGGTTGGTCACGTGACGTGGGTCTCAGGTCTATGAAAGCCCCCGCTTCACAGCGGACGGCGGAGTTGGTGTCCTGACGTCGACCTGTGCAGACCCCTTCTCCCATAGCAGAGTACTCCCTTGCTCCGGCTTGTGTCATACCAGATGATAGCAGTTAAGTCTTCTGACTGTGCACTTGGAAAATAAACATGAAAACTTCAACCGAGTTGTTTTTCCGTGTTGGTTAGGGAACTGGAATTTATGATAAAGTTAGTTCACCGGAAAAGAAAGTAATAAGGAGAAAAGGGAGATAAGTCCACAGTCGGTTAAGACCAAGTTGTAACGACGTCTTAGGTTGATCCAAGAACCCAGATCACCAAGGAAGGAGACGGAGACGGAGGTGGAATTCAACGGAGCAACTACGGAGGCGGTACCGGACGGAGCAGTTGCAGAGACGGGAACGACGAAGCAGTTGCAGAGGCGGTACCGGACGACGGAGTAGCAGAGGCAGTACCTGACGGAGCGGTTGCGGTAACCGGAAGTGAGAACACTTCCGAGATTCTCCATTTCAGGTGCAGTCGCAGGTTGCGGTGAGGCGGAGCCAACCGGAGCAGTTTGCAGTGAGGCGGAACCTGGCAGAGCGGTTGCAGTATTCGGAAACGGCAACGTTCCCGGATTCTCTATTCCAGGTGCAGTCGCAGTTGCAGTAAGGCGGAAAACGACGGAGCTGGTGCAGTAAAGCGGTATCCCGACGGAGCAGTTGCAGTACCCGGAGACGGAAACGCCTCCGGATTCTTACTTCACAGGTGCAGTTGCAGATTGGCAGTCGGACAACGGTTAAGAGGTCCATTCCAGACCACGCTAACAACCTTCAGAGACTTCTAGCCGGAGTTCAACCGTACAGCAGTAGCAGTTTCCCGGAGTTTTACCGATTCAGCTCCGGTTAAATAACAACTCACCCACCTCCCAAGAAAACCGGTTCATCAAGACGTCACAGAAGGGTGAAGAACCCGTTACAATATGACTGTATGCACAACATTTTGGGTGTGAAATAAGGGGCCGGTCATTATTTATCAGGTGGGGGGGTTGGGTAAAAACTGGGGGGGGGGGGGGGTCACACTTTCATTTTCAGCATTATTGGGGGGGGGGGGGGGTCATACTTTCATTTTCGATGGGACTGGGGGGGGGGGTCGGAGTTTGAAATTGAGTTGTTTTGAGAAAATCTGAATAGTAAAATAGTTAAATAATTAGGTGGAAACAATCCACTCAATATCAGTACATGGACTGATTGGAGTACGCGATGGAATTTCATAAGATTTTCAGTAAAACCATAATCTCACTGAAACCAGATCCCGCAGAGGACCATTCAGGAACACCAACATCGAGAGATGCCGCAATCCGTGTACATCAGGGCTCAAAATTTATAATTTTATCCAGGTGCCAAAGGCTCCTATTTCGCTCCTATTCAACAATTTTTAGGAGCCAATTGGCTTCTAGAAGCATATTTCAATATTACTTTACAGATTTTCATCAGCCAATTGGCTCGAGAGCTCTATTGCCTGGGAGCAAATCTGAATTGTTATGAGCCTATGGACCTAACGGAGCAGCACTACAGCTGAACACGGTGCCAGCTAGGACGAACCCAGATCAGCAGGGTCCTGTCACAAACAAACCACAGATCAATCAGTCCATAGTCCATACCACCCTGAACAACATATCATCCCTTTCGATGAACCCGAACTAGTATGTCAGAACCATGTAAAAGACATTGACCTTTCCACACAGAATGGCAAAATAGTCCTGGATCGCCGCGGATGACCCGGGTAGTGATTCTGACTCACATGATTTGGATGGTGACAGAACATTATGAGCCCATCATAGAGCCAACACAGACCTGATCCAAGACCTGATTCACCCATTCTTCCCTGCTCATCAATGATATGTGAAAGAGCCCTGGATTTTTCACGAGTTCGCTATGGTGTCCAGTCAGACCGTGAGGGTTTTCATACATTTTTTCCATTCCATCAAAAATTTTGATGGAGTCAAGGAATCAACTGAATGATCTTTGACCTAGGTATCGAGTGATTCAAGTGGGCTCCAAAACGATGGCCTGTGTAGTGAAAAAGAAAATGCTAGTATTCAGAGGAAAGTGATCCTGGATATGGATGTCGGGGTTGGGGGTTGAGGGGACGGGGGGGTGGGGGGAGAGAGTTGGGGGTGGAGTCTGGTTTTGCCCTCAAACACCTGTCATAATTAAGTGCCCATATATAGTATGCATACAAGTATTAATTGTTATTATGGCGTTCACACTTGAAGCGAACGAATGGTGGATACACGAAGAGCACAAATCATAATATTCACTGACCTTATAGTATCATAAATTTGCGACAAAAGTCACAATTGTTTCAATGGAAATGTAAAAAAAAGCGTAAAAAGCATTCAAGTATCGTATGATACTGGTGCGTTATAATTGTCATCAATTGTGAAGCATAGCCTTATATTCATACATGGGGATTGGGGGGTCATACTTTTATTTTGGATCTTGGTGGGGGGGGTCACAGATTGATTTTCGATATCGGTGGGGGGGTCAAACTTTGAAAACTCATTTCTCGGAAAAATCATCCAACCCCCCACCGCCCCCCCCCCACCGAGTAAATAATGACCGGCCCCTAAGGTGAATCATGTGCCCGGCTCGACATATCAGAAAAAGTTTCGAGATTTTTGTTTCAAAACATGCTAATTTGGGTCCTTGACAATGTGTATTAAGATGGAGTGCCTTGACGATCGATAGGCCCAGTATTTAGGCTCAAAAGGCCCAAAATTCAGTTTTTAGCTGTGTTCTCAAAAACTGTCCGATCAGTTTTGAGATTTTTGTTTTAAAAGATTCCTCTTATGTACCTTTCTGAAGTGTATAAGTTTTGTTGCCCTTGAATCGCCGGTCTGCATGTGGCGGCCATTTTGAATTTTCAACAGGTTGGTTAAAAAAAAAACTTTTTCGTCCCAAATCAAGTCACTATGGTATCCAACCAAAAAAAAATTCCCCCTTTGAAAACTTTTTTGGATTTCACGCAATTTTTCCTTCACAATGGGAGCTATATGGAGTAAACTCCTAGAACACTTAAAGATGGAGCTTACATAATGGCACATTCAAATAGGAAATCATATATTGTGGTTTCGGTGGTGATCTTAAATTTGACCTTCAATGACCTCGAAAGGTCAAAGCGCCCTTTTTTGTCAGAAAATTGGTCAATTTTGGTCTTTGGCGGCCATTTTTTCAGAAACTGTTCAGACGGTTTCAGATTAACGTTTGAAAAGATCACCCTTATGTACCATTGCGACATGTCTGAGTTTCTTTGCCCTTGAATGGCTCAAAGTGGGCCATTTTGGCCCAAACTTGGCCCAAATGGTACTTTCCCATGTTAAATTCTCTTGTGCTTTATAATGGAACATATTATTGCTAATATCTCACTTAATATTGAGATTAGAGATTAGGAATCAATTGTGGACATAAAGGAAATGATATAAATGAATATTCTCATAACCTTGAATTTCACATTCGACCTAATTTTCAAGGTCACAGGACAAAATGGCTAATATTTCGCTCCTTATCGACTTTATAGCTTGGGAATCAATTGTGGACATATATGAAATGATATACGTCAAATTTCTTGATGACCTTGAAGTTGGCCTTGATCTCATTTTCAAGGTCAGAGCACAAAATGGCCAATATATCGCTTATTATCGACTTTACAGCTGAGGAATCAATTGTGGAGTTTTCGTGACCTTTGATCTTATCTCAAGGTCAGACAACAAAGTGGCTAATATCTCGCTTATTATCAACTTTACAGCTTAGGAATCAATTGTGGACATATAGGAAATGACATAATGCCGAATATTCTCATAAGCTTGAAGTTGACCTTTGACCTTATGTTAAAGGTCAGAGCACGAAATGGCTAATATCTCGCTCATTATCGACTTTCCAACTTAAGAATCAATTGTAAGCATATAGAAAATAATGTCCCCTTTGGGCAGACATTGTTGAAAAATTACCATTGCAGACTTTGAGACCTTAACATTGTACAGTTCTCCGGTAATATTTCTAAGCTAATTTTTCCCTGTTTCCTCGTCCACAGCGGGTCTCAGTGTTGAAAAGGTTTCTTTCTTGGTGTTTGTCAAATGAGTGCTTCACAATGTGGTTAGAGTCCTCAAACTTGGAATGACAGTTATAACACCTGGCGTTGAAGCCACGAGACGCCATCTGTTGGAAGAAATAATAAGTATGAGTGAATAATAGCCAAAAACGAGCCTTAACGGGCCATAAATTTCCAATAAAATATCGTTTACTAATCGAAACATCTATATCAGAATTGTTGTCCAATCGGAACAGTATCGTTTACCCATCGAAACATCAATGGTTCAGAAAATCAGAAAACATTTATTAATGAGACGATGTAAAATGTTTCTTTTCGGTGGGGATCATGTAATACACCTTTCTCTTGACTCGTGTTACTTTTTGTGTCCATCAGACACATATTTAATCATCAGTGTTCATTTGTTGATTTTCGGTGTGATTATCATCGCATTGCATGTCACAAAAATGATATTACATCAAGTATAGCAGGTTTGGTCGACACTGGAGGCTTTATACAACATCAGCACATGTTTGTCTCTCTTCTGATTAACGATTACACCTATTTTTTATACTTTATTGAGGAAAACAACACATACCCCCTTGCAGCTTGGCGTTTCCCAATCGAACATATCGTTTCCCAACCGAAAAATATCGTTTCCCAATATCCTCTGCCGAAACGGATTCCAGACAGTGAAAATGTGTTTATCCAAGTGATTGATGGTGGTGAAATGTCAAGTGTACGTATTGGATCTTAATGGCAATCGTTTTCATGTTTATTCAATTGTAGTTTGTAGGCTACCCGTAAGGGTTGAATCTGCACTGGGAAAGCACCCTGCATAATTCCACCAAGCGAGATACCTTCCGCCTGGGATGGCGAAAGATCCTTACTCGAAAGATGGCACCGATGCAGCAACACTCCTCCAGTTCTACGATAGCGCCCTCTATGATGGCTATACAAGTGATATGTTCTTGATTGAATATAAGTATTTTTGGTTGTTGTGTTTCTCGTGCTCGTTAAAATTGATCCAATAATGGGGATCTGTGTGAGAATGGGGATCTTTTTGGTATATGAACTCTTCCGATATCCAGCGTTCACCAGGGAACTCCAGTGGTACTCGGAATTTATTTCAGGAATATTATACAAATATTAGATGTTGAGGAGCCCAATATACAGTTTACGGGATGAAGAAATGTCATATTGGCCGAGGCGCAGCCGAGGTCAATATGACATTTCTGATCTCGCTTTACTGCATTAAATATAGTATACATTCAGTTGGTGAGTAGTATTAACAGAGTAAGGTGCGCTACTTGCGCCATTCAATGAAGGGTAAAAATGTGCCAGACGGATCAAATATGGTATACATTCAGTGGGTGAGTAGTATTAACAGAGTAAGGTGCCCTACTTGCGCCATTCAATGAAGGGTAAAAATGTGCCAGACGGATCAAATATGGTATACATTCAGTGGGTGAGTAGTATTAATAGAGTAAGGTGCGCTACTTGGGCCTTTTTTCTATACGGCCGAATAAAGACAAATACAGACTTAAGTAACGCGCACTGCTCTGTAATACGGCTCAGGTATCATATCCTGCGCCTTCCTCTATATTCAATTAGGATTAGATAGGTGCGAGACAGATTAAATGGCATTCATTTAGTGGGCGAGTAGTATTAAAGAGCAGTGTACGGTACTTGGACCGTAGTGAGATAGGTAGGTAGATTATCAATTGATTTCGAATATATAAAAGCAAATGTACATACATGATGCCGTGGACCTTGTTACATGAATATGTGAATCAACATGCAAAATTGCCAGTTCTCACATTCAGAGCAACAAACTAAATACTAACAATCTTTGAAAGATATGATCCTTTCTTAAACGGAACAAACGGTCGTTTATACTGTTTAGTTAAGTACTAGGAACATGAAAACATGATGTGACCTCAAATGAGAGACCTGGTTTTGCTGAGTAAAATGCAGTTTACTGCATGCCAATATCTCTATTGGTTAAAAATTTATGGCCATTCGAATGTCATATTTTAGCAGAATATGACATATGCTGGATTGAACACTTCTGGATTTTACGAGAAGCTGATTAGTATGCAAATGAGGTATTCGTGACGTAGAAGGGGGGATATTTTTAATTAGGCAAGTTTGAGTCTTAATATAATTGATCTGGGCAGAATTATTGCAAACCTAATCTTCAAACATTGATAGGCATGGTCAATAATCAGTGTTGTTCAAAGTGTTACTGTTGCCATGGATACTATTCACCAGCTGGAGTCCCTAGCAACCATTGGTTACTATGAGTCCTAACTGCCAGAAATAGGGGCTTTGACAGAATTTGATTATTGCATATTAATTATGCATGTGGAGTCAACCCATTTTCACCTTTGGTTTTGTTGCTTATCGATATGACTGTGGATTTTGGGCCATAGCAACCCCTGGTTGCTAGGGGCCTTATATCAATACTGGTGACCTTGGCAACTATCCGGATGTGAAATCCATTGACTATCAATTATGTAGAGCATGTGGAATAAGCTTTGTTGAATAACTGCAATTTCTTAAGACTTTAATATGCCATTAAACCCATCTAATTAGAAACTGTTCCCCCTGTGACGTCATGCATACAAATTTGCATATTGATGAGCTATATGATTTTTCAAATTGTAATTTGGGCAATTTGAACTTCGAAGCACTGTAACTTTTGAAGGAATCGAGATATTCACATGCTGTAAAAACCGTTCTGATCGGCTCACATTGTGCTTTAATCTGAGCTCACATCATATTTTCATGTTCCTAGTACTTTAAAGGCCCAGTCACACTGACGATACGACCAAGATGCGAACTTGATGCGACCTAAAATGTTTGTAATCGTGGACAAATCGTGACACTAACGTACGACTAGTCGTATAGGTCGTGAGTGGTCGAGAACAAGAAACTGGTCGCAGCAAGGTCGATGGACAAAACTTCCAACCTACGATCTCTGGTCGCACGTTGGTCTTGCACAACCACCAGTCGGGAAAGGTGGCATCAACAATCGGACATTGTCGCGCGTGATTGACTAGCCAAAATAGTCGTGCTACTAGTCGTACAACCTGGCGACTAGTGGTGCAATCAGTCGTACAACTTTACGATCAGTGGTACGATTATTCACGGCATGTGCCGACTAGTAGTACGACCTCAATATTGGTGGTACCACCCATTTAGAGCTTCACGGAACGAGGATAAATCATGCAGTGAAAACACAACTTCACACGACACACCAACATGTTAAACTATAAAACTGCAAAATAAGTTTCCTAATCGATTTTTACGCTCTTATATCTAATAACGCGGACGGGAGTGCGTCTTATTGTACGACAGGTCAGTGGTCACTACGAGTGAAGGTACGACAGGTCGGTGGTCACTACGAGTGAAGGTACGACAGGTCGGTGGTCACTACGAATGAAGGTACGACAGGTCGGTGGTCTCTGCTACTGGTAGTACAACTGCCTGCGATCAATCTTTTGCATTTTTTCTGAGCCAAGGTGTGCTCGCTCAGCAAGAGAACTTTTTCGCTACATCCCAGGAAAAGGCATATGTTACAGTGAGTGAACGTGCACTTTTTCGATTGCAACTTTGTTTTCATGATATCCAGGTAAATCAATATATCCGATAAAAAATCTAATTTTGATGGCAAAAACAATATAAAGATATCATAAAAAAATGATAATGTTTAATGGGTGCTTTTGTATATTGCGTAAGGAAAATACTATTTCAACTAAGCACATAAATTATACACGATGATAATGTACTGGAGTAACAGAAAAGAAAAGAAAAGTGGACAAACATGTGAATCAAACTACCATTTTGAAAAGAAATAAAAAAAAGTCAATGCCAAAGTGTGATACCATCGACCTGGTGATTATTTCATTATAACACAGGTATCACGCTTTGGTGCGCCACCGGGAACTGACGCAATGGGTCTGAGACGTGTTATTCAACTACTGACGGTGTTGACGGCTTGGACCACGGTAGCTGCAGGTTTGTTCAGATTTTAGTTTGTAAATCAGATTGCTTCTTAGCCCATTAAGCTTCATGATTATTGATGATTGATTGACGGTGTAGCAGGGTAGGTCTGTAGTTGGATGTGGTATTATTAAAATGTATACATCGACCTTTCGTTATCTTGATGATCGCAAAATGAACTTTACTTGAAATAAAGCTCAGGGGATCGATCATGTTCATATTGATCAATGTTCAATCTTCTCTTGATCAACGCTTTATATAGTAATTATTATTTTTCGCTTATTTTCAGAGGGACACTGCTTGTCGCCGCGGTGTTTTTAGTTGTTATCTGTGTAATTAAGGGCTGTTGCTGTCATGGATCGGAAGGCGACTTGAAAAACATAACTTCTATGGTCACAAAAGTCGGGAAGGGAGTTTCTAAGATCTCCTCCATGGCCGACAAGTTGGAGAGCGGCGGTGATGTATTGTCCTCTGTTTCTGACTCCGCCGAATGTAGTGTTGATGTTGATTTCGAATACTAACAGACTCAAAAGTCGCACAGCATATGACTATCTTTGAGTATACACCAGTGTAGTTTGTGTACATACATATATATCTACACGCATGGGTAGGAACACCTCGGTGTGTCAACTTGCAAAGGAGTTCCGGTTTGCACCATTATTGCTGTTGTCAGGGTACAGTTGATCTGCAAATCATGTACAGGACATAAAAGTACACTCTTATTATGTACACATCCAGAACTTCCATCAGCTTTCTGTCAGTAAAGTGTGTCACCCATACGGTACAGTTTTACCATCTGTATATGTCTATCGTCATTGTGCAATATCTTTTTGAACCATAATTCTGTCAAATCTCGTTATTATGTACTAGTAAATAAATTGAAATACACATTATTCCGCTGAGATGTTTGCTATTATTATCACCAATTTTGTTTAAAAAAATTAGTCAATTGTGAATGCATGCTTGTCTCACATTGAATGATATACTAGTAGGAGTACAACCGTATAACTATTGCATGAACGCAATTGATGTGCTCGAGTTCAAGAAAAAAAAACCCCATATAATTGACCATATAATTGTAATAGCATACATTTCATCATATAAAAGTTGACTAGGAACACATCATGAACATATTTTATGTTTTCAAAAATGCAAAATGGTATATTGATGATTCTTTGAAAGTCTTAAAACAAAAACCCTCTGAGCGGGTCCCTCACTAGATCGAGCTTGTCCTTACCTTAATCACCACCGTACCATGTACTCGTATACTCATAACGTTTTGTTTTATTGTGCATATACCCTGTATATATGTGTGTATGATTCTGTCCAAAATAAAAATAAAAAATCGTAAGGCCCTTTGGCTTACTTGTCATTTTATATGATTGAATTATAATAAATACTATTTCACTTTTTCTCACTGGCCTGTCCCACAAAATAAAAATGGCGGCCGAGTGCAGACCGGCGATTACTTAAATATATTTTCTTTAGTGTTTTTGCATGTGTATTATGTCTCATCAGTTTGTTCCTATCTCATTCAATGTAATTTGACGAGTAGAGTAAAAATATATATAGTGTATCGTTGGTATTATTGCACTGTCCAGAATTGGTGGCTATGACAAGAATTGAGTGTAGAGTGTAATAGACAGGTGTCACTCTACTGACACCATTTTTAGGTTACCGGACCTTTGGTCCGATAACCTATTGCCGTGGCGTTGCGTCCGTCGTCCGTCGTCCGTCGTCCGGCGTCCGTCGTCCGTCCGTCCGTCCACATTTTTGTCATTCAAGTTTACAGTCGAATATTTCTGAAATTTTGCACAAAAATACCTAAAAATATTTCCAGGAAAGGTTTTTTTATTTTCGCATTTTTTTCAAAATGGCGGCCCTTTTCGTCGAAAAATGGCCAATTTTGGACTTTGACGTTCGTTTTCTCAAAATCTGTTCAGTAACTTTTTTTCTTATTGATACATAACACTCCTCATATGTACCCCTATGATGTATCTATCGTTGCGCTTGAATCGCTCGAAGTGGGCCATTTTGGCCCAAACTCGGCCCAAATGGGACTTTCCCATGTTAAATTCTCCTATGCTTTATAATGGGGCACATTAAGCCTAATATCTCACTTAAAATTGAAATTAGAGACTATGATTCAATTGTGGACATAAAGGAAATGATATATGCTGAATATTCTCGTGACCTTGAATTTGACCTCTGACCTCGGTTTCAAGGTCAGAGTACAAAATGTCTAATATCGCGCTTATTATCGACTTTACAGCTTAGGAATCAATTGTGGACATATAGGAAATGATAAATGCCAATTATTCTGATGGCGTTGATTTTGACCTTTTACCTCATTTTCAAGGTCACAGGACAAAATGGCTAATATCTCACTTATTATCGATTTATTAGCTAAGGGATCAATTGTGGACATATAGGATATGATATATGCTGAATATAATCATGACCTTGAATTTTACCTCTGACCTCATTTTCAGGATCACCGGACAAAATGGCTAATATCTCGCTTATTATAAATTTTACAGCTTAGGAATCAATTATGAACATATAGGAAATGATATGTTGAATATTGCTATGACCTTGAATTTGACCTTTGACCTCATTTTCAAGGTCAGAGAAAGAAATGGCTAATATCTCGCTTTTTATCGACGTTACAGCTTAGCAATCAATTGTGGACATATAGAAAATGATATATTCTGAACATTGTCATGACCTTGAACTTCACCTTTGACCTAATTTTCAAGGTCACAGGACAAAATGGCTATTAGCTTGCTTATTATCGACTTTAGAGCTTAGGAATTAATTATGAACGTATACGAAATGATATAAGCTGAATATTGCTATGACCTTGAATTCGACCTTTGACCTCATTTTCAAGGTCACAGGACATAATGGCTAATCTCGCTTATAATCTCGCTTATTATTGACTTTACTGCTTAAGAATCAGTTGTGGACATACTAGAAATGACATATGTCGAATATTATCATGTCTTTGAATTGACCAATGACCTTATTTTCAAGGTCACGGGACAAACTACTAATATCTAAAATATGTATTGTCCGGTAACCTTTCTAGCCCTTGGGCTAATTTTTATTTTGAACTGGTGGCACTCCTGGCGTGTGGAGGGGGTTTGTACATGTAAATCAAACTGTTTACTACTATTACTACGACATATATTTATGACTGGAATAATATATGTTAGCAAAACGAAATGACGTAACTCACAATCCTCTCTGGACGACAAACTACAACACCCTCTCCAGCCGCCAGGATTACAGGGCTCCATGAGACAAAATGGTAGACAATAGAAATTTTGCACAGTGACACCTCTCTATGACGTCACTTATTGTCATTTTCACGTTATTTTATGTGTGCTGAAAACGTTGCTGTAGACATATGATAGGGTTGGAAAGTCACGTGATGATACGGTGTAATTAGGGGGGGGAGGGAAGATGGGGGGGGGGGGGGCGAGCAAATATACACCCTTTGGGCCTATGTATCGCAGGTTACTATTTCTTTACTATTACTTGGGCAACCCTTTGTATACTTTGAGTTAAAATCACATTAAACAACTCGGCATGAATGGAGTTGCTCACATGAAACAAATGGTGTATATTTGTTTGTCCCCAAAATCACAACGTGATGTAAGTGACTTTTCAGCCCCATTCACAAAATACTGCCTTGTACCAGTGTGTATTGAGATTTATTTCGAAATTGGTCCTTCCGCGGAACACTCGTAAACTCATGTTGCTTGAAAAGACCCTTGCGAAATAAATCAGACACCATCCAGTTTACAATATAGACAATTGTATGAATGTGTGTCCTTCCTTGACAACGCCGGTGTGGCAGACAGCCAATAGAACGCGTCGGACGTCAGTACTTTTTCAAGAGCTATTCATTTGTTCTTGTTTTTATTAACTTTGTGCTTGTTATTAACTTGATATATATGCATTCATCATCTCCAAAGTTTAGGTGACAAATGTAACGAAATACGGACATTATAGTCTTAGTCATCGGTTTGCATAATCCGAAAAGAATCACCGTAGATCTATATGGCATTTGTATATGAACACAAAAATAAATCGTTTGCTCCTCAATGCCCAAGTGTGTTTCTCATCCGAGATACTTCAACTTCAAGATCGAGGTCAGTGAATAATTTATGCTCAATCTTCGAGAGCTTTCGTGTCCGAGCATAAATTGACACATTTTGGTGCACATTTTGAACTACATTATGCAGCCTACGTGATTTTATGTGGATTGGTAATATTGTAACGGTTTTGGGGCGTACCCAAAAGTTTCCCCTAGGTAATTCTGTTAGTGTTTTGTGATATTATGGTTAAATAACCGTTTATTAAAATGTATATGTGTTTAAAGGTTCATACGGTTCCGCATTGTTAATGTTTTAAAGGTTTTCCGTCTCGGAACTTAGTAATTTATGATGTCGGTAAAGCCGGAGACGGAGCCGGAACCGGACACGGAACCGGACACGGAGCCGGAACAATGGAGTACAAAAACGTAATGACGTTATTTCCGGAAGGTCATGTGATCAGCCTCGTTTTCGGTTTAAAAGGTGACGTGTCAGCCACTGATTGGTTCTAGAGTGTTTTTAGAAATCCGGAAAATATCAGTGTTTTGGCGGACTATGACGTCACAATAGGTTGGTCACGTGACGTGGGTCTCAGGTCTATAAAAGCCCCCGCTTCACAGCGGACGGCGGAGTTGGTGTCCTGACGTCGACCTGTGCAGACCCCTTCTCCCATAGCAGAGTACTCCCTTGTTCCGGATAGAGTCATCCAGATGATAGCAGTTAAGTCTTCCGACTGTGCACTTGGAAAATAAACATGAAAACTTCAACCGAGTTGTTTTTCCGTGTTCGTTAGGAAACTGGAAGTTATAATAAAGTTAGTTCACCGGAAAAGACAGTTATACGGAGTAAAGGGAGATAAGACTACAGTCGGTTAAGACCAAGTTGTAACGACGTCTTAGGGTGATCTAAGAACCCAGATCACCGAGGAAGGAGTCGGAGACGGAGACGGAGGTGGAATTCGACGGAGCAACTACGGAGGCGGTATCGGACGGAGCAGTTGCAGAGACGGGAACGACGAAGCAGTTGCAGAGGCGGTACCGGACGACGGAGTTGCAGAGGCAGTACCTGACGGAGCGGTTGCGGTAACCGGAAGTGGGAACACTTCCGAGATACTCCATTTCAGGTGCGGTACCAGGTTGCAGTGAGGCGGAGCCAACCGGAGCAGATTGCAGTGCGGCGGAACCTGGCAGAGCGGTTGCAGTATTCGGAAACGGCAACGTTCCCGGATTCTTTATTCCAGGCGCAGTCGCAGTTTGCAGTAAGACGGAAAACGACGGAGCTGTTGCAGTAAAGCGGTTTCCCGACGGAGCAGTTGCAGTACCCGGAGACGGAAACGCCTCCGGATCCTTACTTTACAGGTGCAGTTGCAGATTAGCAGTCGGACAACGGTTAAGAGGTCCATTCCAGACCACGCTACCAACCTTAGAGACTTCTAGCCGGAGTTCAACCGTACAGCAGTAGCAGTTTTCCGGAGTTTTACCGTTTCAGCTCCGGTTAAACAATAACTCACCCACCTCCCTAGAAAACCGGTTCATCAAGACGTCACAGAAGGGTGCAAACCCGTTACAACTTTTTGGTGGCAGCGGTGGGATCATCTGCAGTATGACTACTAGACGGGGCAAATTGGCGGAACAGCAGCTGAAGGCAGCCGTGTCGGACACGGAGCAGCCTGTAGGAGCAGTAGGAGCTGAGCCGTTGCAGATGCCGGTTGCGGAAAAGGAAGCAGTTCGTCCTGCCGAGCGAAAGGTGTTGCAGCCGGAAATGCAGAAAGCAATTGCAGAAGAGCCCCTCTGGGTTCCTCAAGGAGTACAGCCTGCAGAGCAGTTAGCAGAGGCGGAAATTAACTTTCCGGACCAGGCTGGCGATCGGGAACCGGATGCGGATCCGGAAGGCGGAGAGAATTTAGTCGACAACCTGACCAGATTATTGGCGACCCAAATGGAGGTGTTTCAGCAGCACCTGGCAGTAACCGGAAAACAGCAGCAGGCAGAAGCAGTACAACAACCAGCACCAAGGGCAGGAGTAGCCAGATTAATGACATACGACGGAATTGATCCGTGGCCGGAGTATGAGGCTCACCTCCTTGAATACGCTCGGTACTACCGTTGGACAGCAGAGGAAAAGGCGCTGAACTTATGTGTCAGTTTGAGGGGTAACGCCCGCAGCATACTACTGGATTTGTCCGCGGAGCAGAGACGCAGCTTTGATACGGTTGTGGCGGCATTAAAACAGCAGTTTTGTCCGGGGGAGAAAACATTTGTTTTCCAAGCGGAATTGCAGACACGGAAATTGCAGCCGGAAGAGGAGCTGTCCGAGCTGGCCAGAGACATACGGAGCAAGACGCGGCTAGCTTACCCAAAAGCAGATCCGGCCACAACAGAAGTGCTCATGAAGATGCATTTCTGCAACAGTCTGACTAACCGAGATATGCGGTTGTCGGTATTGAAAAGCCACCCGGAAACGCTGTCGCAGGCCCTGGCTTTCGCTACCGAGTACGAGAGCATCATGAAAACGGACAACAGCAGACCAGCGGAGCGACACCGGACGAGGCAGCTGAACACGGAGCCGGAGTGGAGTCAGCAGGTGAATGAATTGCGGAAGCAAGCCGAGCAGACGCAGCAGCAGTTGGCGGATCTGATGACTCAGGTCAAGGAAGCGGTTGGCCGGCAGCAGCAGCAGCGCAGTTCCCGAGCGGATTTAGAATGCTTCAATTGTGGCCGGAAGGGGCATTTTGCCCGAGACTGTAGGCAGCCGAAGCAGCAGCAGCAGCGGCGTCAACCACAACAGCAGCAGTCGCCGCGACAACAGCAGCAGCAGCAGCCGCAGCAGCAGCAGCAGCAACAACTGCAGCAGCCACGACAGCAGCAGCAGCAGCCGGAAAACTAGAGCGGGTCGCGGAAAAGGGGAAATCCGGGACCCGGAAGAGAGGACACCCCCATAACCGGCAGGTGGTTCACGGACCCGGTCCCAGGGGCGAGGTGGGCATGTGTGTGACAGCCAGAGTATGCGGAGAGCCAGTAACGCTGATAATCGACACCGGCAGCACTGTCACAATGCTCAACCTACAAACCTGGGAACGGATCCGGAAACCCGGAATGAAGCTGAAGCGGTCGCCGATTCGTCTTTCAATGGTTGACGGAAGTAACATACAGACACATGGCCGGAAAGAACTCCCACTCAACATCGCAGGAGTAGCTGAGACCGTGACGTTCGAGATTGCAGACTGTGAAGACGAAGGAATACTGGGGATGGATTTCATCCGTTCCCGAGTATCCGGCATAAACTTCGACCGGATGACCATGCAGATGGGCAGCCAGGAGGTGTTCCTCACCATGTTCGAGCAGACCAGGGAGCCGTTTCCGATCAACGCTGTAGCAGATTACCAAATTCCGCCGGAAACGGAACAGCTGATTATAGGACAAGCAGAGAGTGTCCGTGAAGCAGAAGGAGTACTAGAAATGCCGCAGGAGCCTACGGAGAAAAGACCTTGGCTGATCGGGAGAACTTTATCCCGGATAAAGCAAGGAACAGTCCCGGTTCGAGTGATCAACGTGATGGCAGAGCCGGTAATCATCAAGAAAGGAGCGCATTTGGCGACGATGACCACCCTAGCAGCCGGTTGCAGTGTTGTGCCGTTGGCGGAGCGGAGCCGGAAGGTGCAGATTTCCACGGAGTCGGAGGCCGGGCGGAATTGGAGCGGGTACGAGAAGCTGCGGCAGTTAGCAGAGCAGACCCAGAAAATGACTGCAGTGCCGAGTCATTTCCGCGAGAGAGTAACCGACCTCCTATTTCGGAATAAGCTGACCTTCAGTAATGATGCCGGAGAACTGGGGCAGACCAACGAGGTACAACATCAGATAAACACGGGCAGTCACCGGCCGATTAAGCAGCCAACCAGACGAATTCCGCCAGACAAGAGAGAGCTGGTGAGCAGTCTGATTCAGGAGATGAAAGACAAGAACGTCATTGAAGAAAGTAGCAGTCCGTGGGCTTCACCGATTGTCCTCGTGAAGAAAAAGGATGGGACCACCCGGTTCTGCGTCGATTACCGGCGGTTAAATGCAGTCACGGAGAAAGATGCTTATCCGTTGCCGAGAATAGACGACACCATAGCAGCCTGTGCAGACGCTAAATGGTTCTCCACTCTCGACCTGACCAGTGGCTACTGGCAGGTCGGGATGGATGAAGACGCCCGGAAAAAGTCGGCCTTCTGTGTTCCTGGCGGCCTTTACCAGTTCAAAGTGATGAGTTTCGGCTTGTGCAATGCTCCGGGTACGTTCGAGCGGTTGATGGAGAAGGTGCTAGGCGGTTTGTCTTGGAAGACCTGCCTCATATATCTGGACGACATCATAGTCTACAGCAAGACCCTGGAGGATCACATCCGTGATCTTCAGGAGGTGTTCAGCAAGCTGAGAGAGGCAGACCTAAAAGTCAAACCGTCAAAATGCAAGTTCTTCCAGCCGGAGGTATCTTTCCTAGGTCACATAGTCGGCAGAGACGGTATCCGCACCGACCCGGCAAAAACGGAGGCAGTACGGAAGTGGCGGACACCCACCAACCTGACGGAGCTGCGCAGTTTTCTGGGACTTTGCTCCTATTACCGGAAGTTCGTGCCGAAGTTCTCCGAGATTGCAGCGCCGCTGAATCACTTGACGGAAAAAGGGGTGCCGTTCCGGTGGCAGACGGAGCAAGAACAGGCATATGCAGAGCTGAAGAACCGCCTAGTATCTGCACCGATACTCGGATACCCAAGGGAGCAAGGCCGATATATCCTGGACACGGACGCCAGTGACACCGGGCTGGGAGCAGTACTGTCACAGAAGCAGGGCAACCAGGAGCGGGTGATAACCTACTTGAGCCGCAGCCTAACCAAAGAAGAACGGAGATACTGTGTCACCCGGAAGGAGCTCCTGGCGGTTGTGTTTGCGGTACAGAAGAATAAGCAGTACTTGCTGGGACGACACTTCCTTCTTCGCACGGATCATGGCAGTCTTACCTGGCTTATGAATTTCAAGGAGCCCCAGGGGCAGGTAGCCCGGTGGATTGAGCTCCTGAGTGAGTTTCATTTCGACATCGAACATCGTCCGGGGCGAATCCATAATAATGCGGATGCCTTGTCCAGATCCCCATGCAGCCAATGCGGAAAAATCGACTGGAAACAAGCCAAGATAGACGCCTGGAACTACGGAGAAAGAATCCGGCAGACACGAAGTGAAGAAACTCCTCAGCCCAAGCCAAGGAAGGGGGGACGCCGGAAGCGGTCAAGGGGATCGGGCGGAGAAGCAGAACTGACGGAGGAAGCAGTCCCAAGGAAGGCGGTTGCAGTAGCGGAGAAAGCAGCGTCCCGGAAGCCGGTTGCGGTTGCGGTGACGGAGAAAGCAGCGTCCCGGAAGCCGGTTGCGGTTGCGGTGACGGAGAAAGCAGCGTCCCGGAAGCCGGTTGCGGTAGCGGTGACGGAGAAAGCAGCGTCCCGGAAGCCGGTTGCGGTTGCGGTGACGGAGAAAGCAGTGTCCCGGAAGCCGGTTGCGGTTGCGGTGACGGAGAAGGCAGTTCCAGGAAAAACGGATGCGGTTGCAGAGCAGATTAGGCTGGCGGAAAATGCGGACCAGGATACTGTGCTGGGGCAGAAATATCGACCAGATGATTTGCGGAGAATGCAGCAAGCAGAACCTTGGTACCCACTGGTGACGTCGCTGATCGACGGGAGCGGTACAGCTGGCAGTGCAGACTTTTCCAGCATGAGCAGTGAGGAGAAAGTGCTGTACGGGATGCGGAAGACCTTGCTGAAAGTCGACGGAGTAGTCTACCGGAAATGGAAAACGGCAGAAGGAACCAGCCGAATGCAGTTAATAACCCCGAAGGAGCTGAGACAGGAGATTTTCCGTCTGGCCCATCAGAGCCGGACGGGAGGACACCTCGGAAGCAGAAGGATGGCGGCTAGCATTCGGAGGCGGTATTTCTGGCCGGCTATGATGCGGGACATAAAGCAGTGGGTGCTGAGCTGTGACGAATGTGCGTCAAGAAGTATGCAGAACTTGAAACGATCTCCGATGCAGAAGTACCGGGTTGGAGCGCCCATGGAGAGGGTGGCAATGGACGTGATGGGTCCGTTACCTAAATCCACCCGGGGGAACCGGTACATCTTAGTAATCGGCGATTACTTCACCAAGTGGGTAGAGGCTTACCCGATGCCGAATCAGGAAGCGGTGACGGTTGCGGACATACTCGTCAACCAGTTTGCAGCGCGGTACGGCATCCCGATGGAGATCCACACCGACCAAGGCAGAAATTTCGAGTCCGACTTGCTGAGAAATGTTTGCAGAATCCTGGGGATTCACAAGACACGGACCACCGCTTTCCGACCTCAGTCGGACGGTTTCATTGAGCGATTCAACCGGACGCTGCAGCAGATCCTGAGCCTGTACGTAAGCGAGCGGCAGACCAACTGGGATCAGCTAGTACCGTTGGCGATGGCAGCTTACCGGAGTACCCCGCAGGAGACAACCGGGCAGAGTCCCAACTTGCTGATGCTGGGCAGAGAAGTCAACACTCCGGTAGAGTTACTGATTGGCAGACCGCCGGGAGAATCAACAGCAGAAGTAACAGAGTATGGCAGTCAGCTCCGGGAGCGACTAGAAGCGGTATACAAGGCGGTTCGAGCGAAATCTGGCAGAGAAATGGAACGGCAGAAGAAGCTGTACGACCGGAGGAAGGTCGACAATCAGTTCCAGCCAGGAGACCGAGTGTGGATGGCGGTCAAAACACGGAAGAAGGGCAAAGCTCCCAAGTTGCAGAGGAAGTGGAGCGGTCCAAAGCTAGTGCTGAGCAGATTTACCGACGTAACCTACGAGATTGCAGAGAGTGAAACTAGGCAGAAGGTGGTTCACTTCGATTTGCTGAAACCGTATAATGGTGTCAAGCATCCGAGATGGATGAAGCGGAGAATGGCGGATTCCTGGAGGCAGACGGAGCCGCCGAAGCAGAGTAGTGTTCCGGAGACGGAACCGACGGTCTCTGAGTCGGATACGGACTCAGAGTAAAGCCGCAGAGGACGCAGAAATATGAGAAGACGGAGTGAGCTGTAGAGCAGGAGAAGGAGATAGCTGAGACCCTGGTAAAACGTTGAGTTCCGGCAGAGAGCGACCGCAAGAAGTTGGAACAGTGAGCCAGTGCTGGTTCCGGAAACAGGGCGGAGAAAAGAAGCAGAGCGGAAAGCGGTGCAGAGACCGGATAGAGACATCCTAGAGGTTCTGACTGGTTTGAGCGCATAGTCAACCAGTCCAGGGTAGCGGCCAGGGGTCCAGAAGAACCTGGGTTAGCGGTCTAGTATCTCCAGAGTAGCAGCTACACGTCTTCCGTATTCAGAGAATTAAGACGGAAAAGTTTTCCGGCTGTAGACAACCAACCGGAGTTTCCACTTAGCAGAGACAGCAAACCGGCTGCAGATCGACAGAAGCGGTGAAACATCATTCCAGATAGGAAGGGCCCTCCTTCTGGACAAGAATGTATGCAGTTTCCAGTGTCGACAAGCAGTAATACCAATGAGTAGATATGCAGTTGACGAAGCAGTACAGATGGCGGAAACGCCCAACTTGCAGTCTAGATGTTCGTCTGAGAGGCAGATTCAACTGGCTGAGACTCTATTCAACCCTCCTGATGGTAGAGATACTTCAAAATTGCAGATACTTCGCTCGGAGAAGCAGTTGAAAGGGAGCCGGAAAAACCCGGAGAAGCCGGTTGAGCCGGAGACGGACACCTCTCGGTTAACGGTTGAGTTTTTGCATAATTGTGACGTCACTCCTGAGGCAGCCAATCAGCATGGAGCTTTTCAAATCACGTGAGCAGAAAGGGTATATAAGGGCCTTGAAATCGGGCTCTGACAGCAGTTGGAGAGCAGACCTCGAGCTGTGCACATCGCAGACAAAGTTTGGCGGAATCGAATCAAGTCCAGCATTTTCCGGCAGCAACAGATTTTGCAGTGAAAAACGACTAAGTGTTTCCCGGAAGACCACCAGTCCGGAGAAGCGGTGCAGAAGCGGTGCAGTAAAAGCGGTGCAGTAGATCGACAATTTCAGTTTCCCGGCCTTCCGGAATGGCCTACTCGGCGTTCCTTGATAGACAAGATCGCGGCCGGAGCAGAGATTGGGCAACCCCGCAGCCACTGGATTATAGCCGGCTGTGTAAGCGGTGTGACCGGATGTTTGAGAGTGCGAGGGACCGGAGACGGCATGTGTGCCCAGCCCAGAGATTTCATTGCTGTTTGTGTGCCTTCTATGGCAACCGGGCGAACGACCTTAGGAGGCATCTCCGGGAGATGCACGGGTGGAAGTACCCTTCCGGGAACCGTCCTCCTCAGGACGAGGCCACCCTCAACCATGTGGGAACCTTTGATTCGGCCTGGCGGGGAACAGCAACGCAGTCCCGGCATAGGCGCTTCCGGCGATTCTGCACCCGGTCACCAAGGGAGAATACAGTTCCGGAAACTTATGCGGACCAGCTTCCGTTTGGCCCTGACTGGGATGCCGGAGCAGCCGCCCCCATCGGACAACCGGAGCAGTTAGATCTCCCGGAATGGGTTCCGGATCCACAGGGCTGTCTCCGGGCAGCGGAAGACACACCTCCAGAAGACTGGGAGCAAGAGATGTTTGCGGAACCGGAGGAGGAAGTTCAGCCGGCGGAAGACTGGGATCAAGAGATCGAGCTAATTGCAGAGGCGGTCCAAGCAGTTATGCCGGATAAAGCAGACGACTGGGAGGCGGAAATCCGTGCCAGAGAATACCAGCCTCCATCTCCCACTTCGGAACCGGAGACGGATGAGTCGGAGTATGAGACGGCAGATGAGGAATCCTGGACGGAAGCAAAGGCAGTGTGGCAGTAGCGGAGGCAGATAGCAGTATGGCAGTTTGGCGGAGACGGAAGAAGCGGTGGCAGTTAGCAGCAACAACAACACGAAAAAAAAAAAAAAAAAAAAAAAAAAAAAAAAATTATTCATCCAAGAAGACCACCAGGAGGAGTTGCAGTTTGCTGAGCAGCCAATCATCAAGCAGATAAGCCAGTCACGTGACTTCCAGAGACTATAAAAGGGGCAGTTAGCTGTTACCGGATGCAGAAGGCAGTTTGCTGTAGCTGAGTCAACATCGACACAAAGCAGAGAATCAGAATGCCGAAAGTAAAGACAACACCCCGCAAGCCCCGCCCTCACCGGTGTGGAGACTGCAACCTAGAGTTCAAGAGCAAGCACACGTTGCTCCGGCATGTCACGGAGCAGCACACGAGTGAAGTCACCGTCTTCGCCTGTCCGCAGTGTGACCATTGGAGCAGACGGAAAGAGGGAACACAGAAGCATCTGCAGTCCCGGCACGCAATGGACGCAAACCCGATTCGACTGAGGGTGGGCAGAGAGCAGTTTGAGGAGAAAAGCCTCCGGTCCAAGATGACCCCACGGAAAAGCAAGAAGCCGGTAACACGGCTTGACCAGTTGTCGGATACGGAGTCGGAGTCGGGAGGTTCGGTTTCGTCCCGGACCCGGTACCGTTCCGGTACCCAGTCGGTGGCCACACTAGCAGCCGACGTTTCGTCCACGGAGGCGGAGAGCAGTTCGGAAGAGGAAGCGGAGCTGAAAATCATGGCAAGTGAAGACGAGTTGCAGGAACCAGGAGACCCGAAGCCGGTTAAGCCGCCTGTGACCCGGAGTTCTTCCCGGAACACCTCCCGGAAAAACAGCCCTGACCCATCTCGAGGTACCGGAGCAGATCGAGACCGCGGAAAGAAGCGGAGTCGCAGCCGTTCGCCGGATAAATCCGGACGCCATCAACGCCGAGAATATAGGAAGGAGAGCCCGGAGCGAGCCAAGGACCGAGGCGGAGAACGTGGTCGAGAGGAGAAACGACACACCCCACCCAAGTCTTCCGGAGGCAGCGTCAAGGGAAAAGGCAAGGGGGTGTATGACTACAAGTTCCGGCTGTTGGAGGAAGGTTCCAGCGGAGCAACGGCAGAAGTGGGAGTGGCGGACATTGCGGAAATGCAGAGCAGAGACGATGAGGAAGACCTTTTCCGGAGTCCACCTCCGAGAACATCTAGCAGTGGCAGAGCAGTGAGCAGTGTGATTGTCCGGCCCGGAGGCGGAGCAGAAAGCAGATCCAGCGGCCGAGCCGATAGCAGAGCAGATAGCCGAGCCGATAGCAGAGCAGATAGCAGAGCAGATAGCAGAGCAGATAGCCGAGCGGACAGCAGACCCATTGGCAGATCAGGAGGCAGACCGGAGACCAAAACGGAAGGCGGAACCCGGAGCAGAGCTGGCAGTGAGACGGAGACCCGAGGATCCACGGAGCGAACTTTGCCGGCAACCATTCAAGCAGTAGCCGGAAGCAGAACCAGTTCCGCGGCTAGAGATGACGGAATGGAGTCTTCCGCGTCTGAACGAGGCCATGCGGACGTGCAGAGAGCCCGGAGGAGTATCCTGGTAGACCAAGCCAGAGCTACACCCGGAATCCTGTCTCCGGTGGAGACCCGGCCTCGACAGTCTTCCAGTGAGCGGTCCGGAAGGAGCCAAGTCCGAGCACCAACCCAGAGTCCACCCTACACGTTCTACCCGTTTGGCGGTCCTTCAACTCAACCGTGTCCGTCCCATTGTTTCCTGGTGAATATTGGGGGACGGAGCGCTTCCGTCTTTGCGCCTGCAGTCCCGGAGCACGCCAGATACTATGCAGTACGTTTGGGACCGGAGCAGTGGGGGCCAGCCGAGATGAGAGACTCCGGCGTCTACGTGGAGATCATGGAGCAGAGAGAGTCACCGTTTGGTCTCGTCCCGACCCGTCAGATCGTCCGGATTCCAGATTGGTCCATCCGGGACGAACGCCTCAGGAATGGGTTCTACGTCCCACCCCAGTGGAGCCTCCATGATCCGGATCTTCTCCCGGTTGATGCCAGAGGAACAAGCTTCGGACGACCGTTGGTACCACAGACCTTTCCACCTCGTCTGCCGTCGGGGAGCAGTTCGCGCCGTGATACTGGTGGGCAGTAGTCGTCGCAAGTCGCCGCAAGTCGTCGCAAGTCAAGTCGGCGCAAGGAGAAGAAAGAAAAACCGTTTCCCGGATTCTAGTATAATTAAGAGTTAAAAAGTGGGAAACGGAACAAGCAAGATATCCGGGTACAGTGACGGTAAACTAGTTAAGAGGTACCAGTACCCGGATCACGGAAACAAGTTGTGTTTGATTTTACGGACAGTTTAACGGTTGACAATTTGTATATTTGTGATATGTGATATTGTTCTGTTCGGGACAAACAGAGTCTAAGGAAGGGGGAGTGTAACGGTTTTGGGGCGTACCCAAAAGTTTCCCCTAGGTAATTCTGTTAGTGTTTTGTGATATTATGGTTAAATAACCGTTTATTAAAATGTATATGTGTTTAAAGGTTCATACGGTTCCGCATTGTTAATGTTTTAAAGGTTTTCCGTCTCGGAACTTAGTAATTTATGATGTCGGTAAAGCCGGAGACGGAGCCGGAACCGGACACGGAACCGGACACGGAGCCGGAACAATGGATTACAAAAACGTAATGACGTTATTTCCGGAAGGTCATGTGATCAGCCTCGTTTTCGGTTTAAAAGGTGACGTGTCAGCCACTGATTGGTTCTAGAGTGTTTTTAGAAATCCGGAAAATATCAGTGTTCTGGCGGACTATGACGTCACAATAGGTTGGTCACGTGACGTGGGTCTCAGGTCTATAAAAGCCCCCGCTTCACAGCGGACGGCGGAGTTGGTGTCCTGACGTTGACCTGTGCAGACCCCTTCTCCCATAGCAGAGTACTCCCTTGTTCCGGATAGAGTCATCCAGATGATAGCAGTTAAGTCTTCCGACTGTGCACTTGGAAAATAAACATGAAAACTTCAACCGAGTTGTTTTTCCGTGTTCGTTAGGAAACTGGAAGTTATAATAAAGTTAGTTCACCGGAAAAGACAGTTATACGGAGTAAAGGGAGATAAGACTACAGTCGGTTAAGACCAAGTTGTAACGACGTCTTAGGGTGATCTAAGAACCCAGATCACCGAGGAAGGAGTCGGAGACGGAGACGGAGGTGGAATTCGACGGAGCAACTACGGAGGCGGTATCGGACGGAGCAGTTGCAGAGACGGGAACGACGAAGCAGTTGCAGAGGCGGTACCGGACGACGGAGTTGCAGAGGCAGTACCTGACGGAGCGGTTGCGGTAACCGGAAGTGGGAACACTTCCGAGATACTCCATTTCAGGTGCGGTACCAGGTTGCAGTGAGGCGGAGCCAACCGGAGCAGATTGCAGTGCGGCGGAACCTGGCAGAGCGGTTGCAGTATTCGGAAACGGCAACGTTCCCGGATTCTTTATTCCAGGCGCAGTCGCAGTTTGCAGTAAGACGGAAAACGACGGAGCTGTTGCAGTAAAGCGGTTTCCCGACGGAGCAGTTGCAGTACCCGGAGACGGAAACGCCTCCGGATCCTTACTTTACAGGTGCAGTTGCAGATTAGCAGTCGGACAACGGTTAAGAGGTCCATTCCAGACCACGCTACCAACCTTAGAGACTTCTAGCCGGAGTTCAACCGTACAGCAGTAGCAGTTTTCCGGAGTTTTACCGTTTCAGCTCCGGTTAAACAATAACTCACCCACCTCCCTAGAAAACCGGTTCATCAAGACGTCACAGAAGGGTGCAAACCCGTTACAATATTAACACATGCAAGAATCTCTATTAAATCCTTTCTCACAGTCACGAGTATGCTTCACGGAAGACGCCGGTAGAAAAAAATAAGCGATCCGTCGATTATACTGCCTTTTCTGACGATTTAACGGCTTCAAACTTGAGATCCGGGAGGGCGTGGCTTAGTTCCGTGATTGTCGTGAAAAGAATCAAACATGTTTGATTTTTTCACGGTACCCACGATTATTCTGTTGTCATGTCGCTTCTGCGAATGTATTGCGTATATACGGCGTATACACGGCGGATATACGACAACATTTTGTGAGTTCCACACCCTCAAGGTACTCACGTATTTCCCACAGCATATCACGTACATACACGAAAGAGTTATCGTAGTGGTGCCGTGTTCACGCCAGCACTGGCCGAGCATAGTTGTGTGTTGTTGCGTATTCTCCTGCCAACACCAGGACACATCGTGGTAAGCTACATTATATCATGGTGTGCCTTGAGCTGTATGGACACGTATACTGCATGCGCAGCAAGTGTCATTTTTGTCATGCCTTCTTCGCGTTCTTTCTGGAACAGCATTATCTTTCGTTTACTTTCGCACACTGAGCTCATCTAGTAGATTCATTTCGAAACACCCAGGATCGGAAGTTAAAGTTGAGACGTGCAGTAGCCAGAAATGATAACCAGGGGGCGTGGCTTTTGCGTGGCTCTGCACGACCCTACGTAGGGTTATTACGAAATGTCGTAGGTATATTCTTTGTTGTCTTGCGTTTATACGCCTGATATGTCTGCATATTCCGCTGCCTTGGTCGGCAAGTCGGCGTGTGTTGGCGGTCTATCGCGATATTCGTAGGACAATACATGAGTAACTTCGCGTATCCGTGATACGTTAGCCCCGTTTTCAACGTTCTCCCGCCGTATCTACGTACGTATTACCGCTGTCTTCCACGACGTTCGTGAGATATGTCGGGACTTCATTTGTATAGAGGCCAAGCCCAACAATTATACAATGATCCGGCGAAGTTACCTTACGGACTGCCGTAAGTTTCCTTTTCACGGATACCACAGATTTACCGGCTGAGTGAGAAAGGGACATTAGGGACTTTTTGAGCGTAGGCCTATCGGTTATAGTTTTACTTGCGTGGGCGAGGCCGAACTAAATACTGAGATAATATTGACGTGAAGACTAGTGATGTCATGGTTCTCAATGGGTCTTATCACGAGTGTGGCTTTATCTACAACAACATAATTGTGAATACACCCGTACCTTTGAGACAAAACAAAGACCAATTTTCGTTCATATAACTATAATTTTATACCCCTTTCATTTCATCATTTTGATCTCTTTTCTGCAGTACGGTGTAAATTCATATTTGTTTACATGCCTGTTTTATGCTGCTTGGTGAATTTTCCGAGAACATGAACAACAAAACCCTTTATGAGCGGGTGAACCCACCGGATCCATAAATAGTACATGTAACCACGAAGGGGGTTTTACGGTGTTGTGTTGTAATTTGTTTCTTTTCCGGTACCTGGCATCTCAACAATACTTTCTCATGCCATCTCAGAACACATATATTATCTGTAACCTTCTCGTTTTCACAGGATGCTTATGTGACAATCTAGGGATGAGTATAATCTTGATCGTTTGCACGGACTTTTTTCTGAGAGACTCGAACGTTCAAAACCTAGTTGATATTCACCTCAAACGCTCACCCGGGGCATAAATAACTCATTGGATTGTAGACGCTATTCAGTACACGTAAAACCACGTCAGCCTCCGGGTCTAACCATTGAAGGGGTCTTAATACCAGGATACGTTTCCATTTTGAACGGATCATTTTCACAGACAACACGGAAGTACAGAACAGCTTAGAACATTATGCGATTATAATACAAAAGAACAATTAAAAGAAAGTGATGTCTTACATAAAGACAAAGGCAAATATCGACAAACAACTCAGCCTAACAGAATACGACACAAAGATTATTTTCAAGTATGTGAGATGGCGCAGCAAGGGAAGAGACAATGTGAACTGTCTCCAGAGCCTTCGAGATGGTGTAACACTCAATGTGCTTGTTGAAGAGGTTACTGGGATGAGAATCAATTTTGACCCGAACCCACCAAAAGAGAAAGATCGAAAGGAGAATATCCGTGTGGCCCTGGAATTCCTGAAAAAGATCAACGTAGACACGTGCAAACTAAGTGAGTAGACACGTGCAAGCTGAGCGAGTAGACACGTGCAAACTAAGTGAGTAGACACGTGCAAGCTGAGTGAGTAGACACGTGCAGGCTGAGTGAGTAGACACGTGCAAGCTGAGTGAGTAGACACGTGTAAGCTGAATGAGTAGACACGTGCAAGCCGACTGAGTAGACACGTGCAAACTGAGTGAGTAGACAGGTACAAGCTGAGCGAGTAGACACGTGCAAACTAAGTGAGTAGACACGTGCAAGCTGAGCGAGTAGACACGTGCAAACTAAGTGAGTAGACACGTGCAAGCTGAGTGAGTAGACACGTGCAGGCTGAGTGAGTAGACACGTGCAAGCTGAGTGAGTAGACACGTGTAAGCTGAATGAGTAGACACGTGCAAGCCGACTGAGTAGACACGTGCAAACTGAGTGAGTAGACAGGTACAAGCTGAGTGAGTAGACATGGATGTGCAAACTGAGTGAGTAGACACTTGCAAGCTGGGTAATTAGACACATGCAAGCTGAGTGAGCAGACATGTGCAATTTTTATGAGTAGACACGTGCAAGTTGTGTGATTAGACACATGCAAGCTGAGTAAGTAGACATTTACAAAATGAGTGAGTAGACATGTGCAAGCTGAGTGAGTAGACACGTGCAAGCTTAGTGAGTAGACACTTGCAAGATAAGTGAGTAGGCACGTGTAAGCTGAGTGAGTAGACACTTACAAGATAAGTGAGTAGGCACGTGTAAGCTGAGTCAGTAAACACGTGTAAGCTATGTGAATAGACACGTTTAAGCTGAGTGATTAGACACGTGCAAGTTGAGTGGGTAGACACGTGTAAGTTGAGTGGGTAGACATGTGTAAGTTGAATGGTTAGACACGTGCAAATTGAGAGAGTGGACGCGTGTAGCTAACACTCAGCTCACACGTGTCTACTCACTCTACTCTACTATTATCTGATGCAAGTTCCAGAAATGAGTCTCGTCCTTGTGGATGAGGACCAGTTGGCCATCAGCATTTCACCGAAATTCTGTCTCATTAATTGATGTAGAATCTAATTTACATTTTATTTTTGGATGATTACTGTATGGGTATATCATGATACCTTATGTTGGCATTTTCGTTCTTATTCTCCAAACTTCATTCATGAAGATTCATGAAGTGAGCAAACTCAAAAAATTCGTTTCACATGTCAATTTCACAATAAGGTTGTTGAGATCACGGCCGCATGCAAACTTTATATAATGTTGAAGACGTAGTCAGTATATTGGTTTGGTGCACGTCTAGGTCAATACCTACAAAAAAATCCGGCTAATGACTTTTACGAAAATTTCGTCAAAATCCCCACCCGTTGTTTTTCCAGGTAGGCCATGTTTTACATGGTTGTCATATGATGAACTTTGTGTACATAAAGAAAAAACATGAAATTAGCCTTGGAGCCCATCCTTCTTTGGCGTGGTTTTGTGATTTGCATCATCATGATGAGTCATACATTTGTTGTTTATTTTAGTCCAAACATATAACTTCATGTTATAATTTTACGCTCCCCCCTCCGCCCCCCCCCCCCTCCCACTCCCCAACGAAAATGGTGATGGAGCGCATAAAAATTATCTGTAGTTATAAAGAACAGTAAATCAATTATAACGAGTCCGGTTTATTTATCGTGGCATTTTGCGGTTTTATGTTTATTTATTTCGGATAATTATTATGTTCTGACGAATATTTCCATGTAGAGAACGTTCCTTTATACTGTTGTACATATTGTACGTTCAATTGTCTCTTCGTGAAAAGGTTTCGGGGTACATGCATGTATAATTGCTTGAACAAATTCGACTTGTCCAAAATGTCTCTTGTAAACATTTTATTAGAAGATGTTGATATTATGTCAGCCACAACTCAGACAGAAAAATCGTTCCATAAACAAACGTAACATTCTCCCCAACTCCTTTTTTTGTGAACTTTCGCATAAGAGCTTCGTGTTCGTCCATAGAAATTATCGAAAGCCGCTATATTCATATTAGTCTTGGTAAAACATATCATTGTCGCAGCAGTTTGAGCTGAGAACTTCGGTGAACAGAACCCTCATATTTGCAACCAGCTCTTGAATAGCGTATAAGTTGTGAGACAAACACGCAATATGCTGGCGACACAAGAATGTTGCTGCTTAGGAAAGTGAAATTAACTATGAAAGAAACATAAATCATCAGGCTTGTCATATTATCTAGTTGACAAGTTAGAATTTCTATCAATTTCCAACCTTAATTCTAAATAGCTGGAAAAATTAGAGGAGTCTGCAATATCTTTAATTCCAAGTTCCTTATATATATGGCATATATATATATATATATATATATATATATATATATATATATATATATATATATATATATATATATATATATATATATATATATATTACATATGTATATATATATGTGATATATGGCATCCAAATAATCACCAATCTTGAGAGTACTCTATGTCAATAGATCATCTATGTGTCGATTTCGCCCAAAGATCACGACAAAAGATTCTTTGTTAACACTACTCTTGTTTTGGCCGCTTCGTGTTCGAAGCACGGGCTCTGCTTAGCAACGCCCTCTATCCTCTCGCTCCACTATACTGTAACAATGGTCTTACGTCATCCCTCGTAGCTCGTGCATCAGCAGTTAAATAAATACTGCTGCTGCCGTCTTGTTCAGCGGAGTTGTCTCAGTGCTGGCAAGGCGAAAGGACGATGGAGGGCTCGCCCATGAGCTCTACGTCCCCACTCACCAGCTAAGGCCCGCGAGGGCCCTGGGAGCGACTCTCATAGGGGGCCCAGGAGGGGGACAGTGCTGAACCGAGGCTTGCCCCGTGATAACCGGTCTCTTGCCTCGGGATGGTGCGACACAGGCTCTGGCAGACCATCGGGCAAAAAGTGACCAGGGTTCTATCCCTGTGGCGGTGCCGTCGGCGAGGCCGGCCAGCAACATGCCCATGTGCGCGAGTTCTGTGGTGCCGCTCCCATGGCATCTCAGGCTCCGCATACGGCTACATTACCATAACTGATGTATAATGTATTTTGTATGGCTATGATGTGTTATGATATGATGTATGACGGCCGGATTCGTCCGGACGGACTCTAATCACGACGCCCGCCGTGACCGTGCCTCAGCGTGGGGCGCTCCCGCCCTAGGTAGCGGGCGTCGAACGTTACATCTATATATCGGAAAGTGAAACTAAGCTCTTATGCCGATTTTGCCCAGAGATCGCGGCAGGTGATTCTTTTTGAACACGCTTGTTTCTCGGCCTTGTTTTGGAGCTTCTGTTCGAAGCACGAGCGCTGCTTAGTGTAAAGTTTTAACGTCGTCCGCTATCCGGGATCCTCGAGGGTAGTCCTCTCACCACAGGTCTTCGCGGACGCGCACCCGCTATCCCCGGATCCTCGCGAAAGTCGGCTCACCGAGGGTCACTGCAGGCGCAGTCATTACTCTATCATCAGAACTTTAACCAGGTAGCAGCCCGCCCAACGAGCCCGAGTACGGACACCACTCAGATACCGGATCATCACCATGGTGTTAGCTTGTGAGGCTTGGCTCGCCGCGGTCCGCCTCGGGGATGGAACCACGGACAGCCCGACAGTCTGCCAGAGCCTGTGTTGCACCATCCCGGATGGAGAAGGCCAGTGATCCAGAGGGCGTGCGCCCCCGAGTCATCAAGGTCTACCCCAGCCCGGGCTCCCTAATGAAGTCGTCCCCAGGGCCCGCGAGGGCCATAGCTGCGGTGTGAGGACATAGAACTCATGGCTGAGCTCCCCGTCGTCCCTCTCGCCTTGCTCTGAGACAACTTCCCAGATCAAAACGATACCAGAGTATATAAACCCCAATACACGAGACACGAAGGGAAACTAGGTCAAACCATTGTTATAGTTTACTGGGCGAGAGAGGATTAGAAAGCGTTGCCGGGGCAACGCGTGCTTCGAGCTGAAGCGTCCAAAAATAGACCGTAAAACTGGTTAGTGTTTTGCAAAGACTCCTGCTGCGATATATGGGCAATATCGCCAATGTAACAACGCTCTCTAATCTTATCCACTGTACTGAACAATGGCTGTTTACTATGGAAGCGTTAATTGATCATCCACTTAACCACATAATTTTTCACAACCTGGCGTGTTGAGTATCACAGTAAGTTGCCTTATCGTGATAAATATCATGGCAAGTTGTCATGTTGTGAAAAGTAGGAAAATCATCTTGACAAGACGTGTGACCATGAAAATTATCACAACAATACATCTTACCGTGAAAAAATAGCATGTCAACATGTCTTACCGTGAAATTTATCATGAGAGGACGTTTTATCGTGTTAAATATAATGGTAAGTCAGCATAAATATCGTTATATTTTTTCACGTTAAGATGTCTTGTAATCATATTGTTTCACAGTAAGACTTGTTATTGTGATAGTTTTTCATATTAAGACGTCTTGTGGTTAAAATTTTTCAGAGTAAGACATTATATCGTCATATTTTTCATGATAAGACGTCTTGTCGTGATAAATTTTCACAGTATGTCTCCTTGTCATTATATTTTAGTAGAGTTTCATAACATGACGACTTGCCATGATATTTAACATGACAAGACGTCTTATTGTGATACTGAACATGCCAGGTCGTGAAAAATTATGTGGTTAAGTTGATGATCAATTAACGCTTCCATAGTTTACATCATCTCTCGTGCTCTCGCCTCTAGTATAAATACTGTGGCCGCATTTTGTGTGGCCGGAGTTGTCCAGAAACTGAGCACGACAGGTGAGCTCACGCCATGAGCTCCTTGTCTCTGTTCGGGAAAGGCCAGTCAGGCCTCAGGGACGACTTCCATAGGGGGCCCAGGTGGGGAAGATCTTGATGACCCGGGGGTGTACGCCCTCTGGATCACCGGTCTCCCACCTGGGATGGTGCGACACAGGCTCTGGCAGACCGTCGGGCTGTCCAGGGTTCTATCACTGCGGCAGTGCCGTCGGCGAGGCTGGCCAGCAACATGCCCACGTGCGCGAGTTCTGTGGTGCCGCTCCCATGGCATCTCAGGCTCCGCACACGGCTACATTACCATAACTATGTACTATGCATGTTGTATATATATGATGTTGTTGATGTTGGTGATGATGATGGTGATGGTGATGTGTTATGATGTGATGTATGACGGCCGGACTCGGACGGACGGACGGACTGTTACCTGGTTGTAGTGCTAGTAATTACCGACGCCCGCCGCGTGCGCGCCTCTACACTTGTAGTTAGATTTTAGATGCTCCTCTCTGTAGATGTTGAATGAAATCTTACTCATATGAGTCTGCCAATAATGGTGCGCAATTTCGTGGATACTTCTGGTATCTTCGTGGATACTTATTGTATCCATGTTTCCTCAAGAATTCTGGTCCATGTATTCCACGTGGCTTCAATCACCTATTGGAATTTCATAACGGACGCTTACCAACGGTTTTTTCGTTGATAAAAAATTCTAATGGCTCGGTTCTGAATGATCGATGAACAACTGGTTATAGTCTGCGAAATGCTTCTTCATGTTAAAGTACTAGTATAGTGAAAATAGGATGTGAACTTATATGAAAGATCTCATTGATCTGAGCAAAATGGTTTTTACGGCATGTAAATATCACAATCCGTTCAAAAGTTATAGCACTTTAAAGACTGAAATCGGCAAATTTGCTTTTTCAAAACAATTTAGCTAATTAGTATGCGAATGAGATATTCATGACGTCATCGGGGGAAGTTGTTTTAATTAGGTACTTTGATATGTATTATTCATTCATTTAATGTTATGATTATTCATCAAAACGTATTACATACAGATTTTAATATGAATGATCAGTGTTTTCACTTTTTCTGTTGTTGTCAAGGTAACCAGTGACCTGGTATGGCCCATAGCAACCATGGTTGCTAGGGCCAGAAACCCACTTAGAACAGGGAATGTACAAATAAAAATGGTGCCAACTTGAGCTCTATAATAATTCATTTCATAAATAATCGACAGAAAGTCTGTGGATAGACTGAATTGGCAGTTAATGGCCATGGCAACCATGGGTAACTACGGCTATAGGGAACGACTGGTGACCATAGCAACAGTACAGGTTGTCTGGATATTGACTATGTATGGTACATAATAATATGCACTAGTCAGATCGTCAGAACCTTCAATAAGAATCATTATATCATGGCTTGAAATATCCTAATTAAAATTTGTTCCCCTCGTGACGTCATGAATTCTCATTAGCATCCAATTTGCATATTAATGAGTTGCTAGAACTTTTCGAGTGGCTTCTGTAATGTAGTGTCGGAATGGCAGTTTCAAATGGCTGTAACTTTTGAACGGATAGAGATATTGATATAGTGTAAAGACCATTTTGCTCAGCTCAGCGAGGTCTTTCATATAACAAAACATAATATTTTCACTTTACTAGTACTTTAAAGTACAGTGTATGGTTATGAAACAAGTGGACAACTATGTTATCTTCAGAGAGCTGTAACAGAGCTGCAAACAGGTGCTGGTGTGCACCACTTTAAATTTGTCAACTTCCTATAAGTTTAACCGTTTTGATTCCAGGCGCCACTCCAATATTGAAGGCAGATAAAAGGACTCTTTCCTTGTTGGAAAACATCTTCAAATATGATATTCTCGCCACACTGTATGGATCCACGAGACCAGAGCCAGACATGGACCCATACCAAGAATTCATCGACTGGATCAACAAGAGGATCGAGCCTCATCTCCAAGTCCGGAACTTCACGGACTACTGGGTCTCAGGCAAAGCTCTGGCTGCTCTGGTGAATTCTTTTGACAACAGTAAGTTGAGCTCTGACATTTTCCGTCGAACAAAATTCCATGCCTTCAGGGAAATCATTTTCAAAAGAATGTGAAAAAAAACTGACCAGTTATTCATTAAATCAGTATTTATGGAAATATACCACAAGTATTTTACTGAAATAAATACTTATACCAGTATATCAGCAAGATCCATTCATTTCAAAAGTTGAAAAAACTTTGAAAGAACTATCTTGTTAATTTGTCATGTTTTCCATATAGATTTGCTGGCGGACTGGCGCGACTGGAGTGAAATTAAAGAAAAACATATGCAGAACACTAGACAAGCTATGACTGAAGCACAAATGGTGGGCGTGTCCATGGTAGGCTATCGTAACTGTGTGTCACTCATCAGAAATACCACATCACACCTTGTTTTATTTCTCGTGTTTATTTGACTGTACATTTCAGTGGATCACGCCAGAGGAGATGTCTTCAGGAAATGCGAACACACTACACATAGCCGTGTACCTTTTCCAATTTCTCAAATTACAACCTGCCGTGGGTGGGTATATTCCATATATTCTTTCCTTCAACCCATTCTACTTTGTATTCAATGAGAATCACATTTGATATTTCATACACTTTTCAGCTGATATGAGAAAGACAAGAAGGAGCGCAATTACGGATGACTACATGCAGACAACATATGAACGACAAGTTTATGTAACTATTTAGTAGTTTGGATATATTAATAAGATCTATTTACTCATACAGATTTAGTACCTTGGTTGGTGTTACTTTTCGCCAGTTTGCACATGATCTTGCAGATTCCACGACAAGTGCAGTCGGATTTGGTCCGAAGAACACCACAGTACGGTGTAAGTCCTACCCGACCTCAAACGGGTGGATATGTGTCAACGGCTACGACCTCATCAACATACCCTAGCCTCATGCCTCCATACATGTGTCCTCCAGCTCGAGACACGGGTCCTGAGCCAGGACAACTTTATGTCGGATCTCAGCTTAGCATCACAGCTACCGAAGATTTGGATGATCCTTACCATGCTTACGAAGATCAGGCACCAGATCAGGCACCTATGCAACCCAACCTAGCTGGAGGTTCTGCCAAACAAAGAACATCAATGAACAACCGTAGTAGGTCCCAGTCTTCTCTGAGCGGTCTTAGGTCAGCAGCATCAGAATGTAGTTTGGGTAGTGGATCTGCCCATCCTGGCGACCTTGTAAACAGACAACCTGCTCAACCCAAGGAAGATTGGTTTGAAGAACAACAGAAGGCATTAAATCAACCCAAGCAAAGTTATGGGGAGCTGACAGACACAGACGAAAACTTCGACCCAAGACGTATTATCTTCAAGCCAAGTGATGAACAAGGTAAAGGGTCAACCTCAACAGATTGACAAGCCATTAATTAGAGGAATTGAATAAAAACAGTTTCTCGATTTCAGGTTTCTGGTTGCAACTTCCCAAGTCCAAAAGAGATGAGTATCAAAGTGCCCTGAAAGGAGTCAGACTAGAAGGGGAAATACGATCGAGAAGAGAAATTGGCTCAGGTATTACTAGCTAGGATTGTGTTTGGTTTTGATCGAGCTCTACTATGATCGCTGGGGCATAACTATCAATATAGTTGTCACTCTTTTGAACAGGAATCCAATCAGAAGTTCGTGAAGTCAGATTTGCTCATCCAGTAGAAGGCTTCAAAGGTTTGGCCGCTAAATCCTTAGCAGGTATGACATAATGTAATCCCTTTCTCCTGCCGATATGGATAAAATACGTGGCAAAGCTGTTGTGAAATTGTTTGCGGGCTAGCCCATTCATGCTGTGAAGCTTAATTATGGTGTGTTCAACAAATGTGGAGTTCATGTGACTATCCGAAAAAAATCATATCAAACAGGTGACTCGCTAACCATACAAGATGTCATGAACTTCTTGGATGAGGCGAGGATGATGGTCAGTTTCAAGCACCCTCGTGTGATGACGCTAGAATGTCTGGTATTCAGCAAGGGGAAGCCGATCTTACTTTTACCGCTGCAAACGAATGGTAACCTACAGAGTTACCTGAAGTCACAAGGGCCAGTGAGTATGGAAGAAACCACACCATGGACCGACAGACCCGTTCTTCCCATATTTATCGTATAAATATCTGGTATCGTTATCATATACGTTCTCAATTAATCAGCGTATTTCAGTTCCAATGAGGCAAAATGCGAGACATTTCGAGTTCAAGTAAACACGTAGAACGCGTTTCTTCTTAATCCAGAATATTGCAGCCGATACCTTACACCAATTTTGTGAAGACATTGCAGAAGGGATGACCTACCTCCATGATGAGGCTAATGTTGTCCACAGAAACCTCCATGCTGTGAATTGCCTGTGAGTTGAACTCAGAACGGTCCATTGCTTCAGGCTCGGCACCTAATGAAAGCATCACTTGTTCATTCTCCATAAATTTTTCAGATTGGACAAAGACCTGCGCGTGAAAGTGGATGATTTTGTTCGTGCTCGGGAAACGATAGAACATAGTGAATACAACGTTGTGAATACTGAGTTTTGTGAAAGAAGCTGGAAGATACAAGCTCCAGAAATTCTCGATGCAACAAGACCAACAGCTCACAACTACAAAACGGATGTTGTAAGTATCAAGCTACTATGTGAAGATTCGTGTGTCATTAGACCTAAAGTATCTGCTTGCATTTCCCAGCTTATATTTTTGAAATCCAAATTGGACATCACTTCATGTTCAACTCATCATGATTTTTAAGTGAAAATAAGCTTTTTATTCATGCTCAAGGCAATAGCGAGACATCTGGAATTCGTTTTCGAAAGGTAGTGTGTGCTTGTGTTTGATATGTTATCACAAACAACATATGCTAATAGGATGCATTTCAAATTTCAGTGGGCCTATGGCATTCTGCTCTGCACCATTTACCACTATGGAGATGATATGCTGACCTACCCCAAGATTGTGGATGGCAAAGGCCTGCTGAAATTCTTTAAAGGCAACCACGTTATACAGAAACCCCAAGCCATGCCTGACTCAATGTTAGTATCTTATTGTAGTATCACGCTATTCCACTTTCATTTAATGTCAAAGAAACTTGATATATTGAAGAATGTCGAACGACCAACGTGAACGAGTTTGTATCGCTGTTGGTCCATTTCAAAAACAACATAATCAGTCTTCACTCTTCAGTGTAATATGTGTTTTTCAGTAATGTATATCGTTTGACATATCGAAACTACATTATTATATGTACTATTTTCAGCTACCGACTGGTCCGGCAGTGCCTCAGTATGGAACCTCAGAACTGACCATCCTTTGACGAGCTGTTCAAGGAAATCACAGCCCCAAGTGGCCAGGCAACCACACAGCAGCATCAGGACGTCTACGACACGATCGACGACAACGACTACACCAGGATAAAACCTACTTACCGCAACCCTGCTCAACAAACTGTTCCACAGACCATAGCTGTCCAAAGAACTCATTCTGCACAAACATCGTATCCAGATTATGATCAAACATTGATTAAACCTCGGTATTGAGATTTTTGCTGTATGAGTCGTCCATGTTTTGCTAGTAGTTTTTGACCCCAGTAAAATATAGCATATCAAGGTGATATTTAGACAGGGGATTGATAGGAACAAGTATTGTATTTTGGGTTAACATTCGATAGGTCCGATAACTTTGACATGGCATTGCGACGTCTGTTCACATTTTTTTCTGTTCACATGTCTGTTCACAAGTTTCCAGTCGAATTTTACCGAAGTTTTGCACGATCATAGTTACCTCGAAACCATTATCTATTCAAGCTATTTATACTGTGATGAAAACGACAATTTGAACCAATTTAACTGACCAGGTACAGCACCATGGGCACTATGTTTTTCAGATTGTTTGAGTTGTATGTAGATAATTTCATTGCAATATGGCAAACTAAAATGTACAATGGATTATAATAACAACTCCATCATAGCTATAAACAATATCAGTATACACAGCGTAATATGCGGAAATTAGCTGATGTAGACTCTCCGGAGTGAAATGGCCTGTACGAAATATAGGCTCAGCCAGAGAAATTGGTGAAAAATGCGCGATTTGGGAAGGTCACGTGATCTTACTTTCTACTGATAACCAGAATTTGATTATGCCAATAGAAAACCTAACATCAAACACTTTTGGAATAGAAACAAAGCCCGACCAAACATTTATATCTGAAGCCACACTGCCCAACAACTTTAATGAGTTGTTGGGCAGTTGAGCACTAATTCCATATGGGGGTACAGTAGAAATAACTATAATTACACACTGTCTGCCCCGATGTGTGGCTATCACATCGACCTCACATCTTCGAGGTCACAATTGTGAGGTCCCCGTGACATCACAACAATATCACCTTTGTGATGCCACTATGTCTGAGGTCATAATGACATCACATCGACCTCACATGATAGAGGTCACAGTGATATCCCTGTGACATCACGAATATGACATCAAAGATGTGAGGCGTATGTGATATCACTGTGAGGTTGTGTGATGTCACGTGTTGACTGGGTAAGGCGTCTCAGGCGGGATTCCATACAAGACCGATCACACGATCGGGTACACTGAAGATACCTGTAGCTCATTGTCCCCTCTGATTCGTCTGAAGACCAGTGTTGGAAGCTTAAGGCGTCTCAGGCGGGATTCAAACAATAGCGTTTTCAGTTCAGGGACCATCATAGTGGCTCGTCTTTGGGCCTTTTCAGGCTCTTTTACCATGCTCCATGTGGGTGGTGACCAAGCACTGCAGGTGCGCATACTCAAGGTGAGATTGAACCAAGCCTTTGTAGAGCACCTTAAAAGTGTTGACCTCGAAGAAATCAAATGATTTCCATACAAGACCGATCACATGATTGGGTACACTGACGATACCTTTGATATGACCTTGAAAATGCAGCTCATTATCGACTACAACACCAAAGTCCTTCTCAGACTCAACGTTACTCATTGGAACTGGCGATCGGTTGCTGTCATGCATCACGTACTCATAATCCGGATGTGACATGCCGACTCGGAGGACTGTGCACTTGTTTGGGTGGAACCTGAGCTGCCAAATCAATGCCCACTCTTCAAGGGCCGCTATAGATCTTCTTGGAAAACATCATAGTCTTCTACAGTACCAGTCCTAAAGCAAAAAGTTTAGCATCATTGGCGAACAAAGTGATACTAGAATTAACCACGTCAGGCATATCATTAATGAAGATAACAAAGAGGATCGGCCCAAGGACACTACCCTGTGGGACCCCACTGGTCACCGGGTTCCAGCTGGATGGTGAACTCTTGACAATCACTCGCTGTTGTCGTCCTGTGAGAAGCCCCTGGATCTTGGCTAGTTCTGCATTGTCCACCCCATACACTTTTGGGTTTTTGAGGAGACGCTGATGTGGGGCCGAGTCGAAAGCCTTCATGTAGTCCAGGTAAATACCGAGCCCCCGTCATTAAGTATTGCCGTCCAGAACAGAACCAGGATTTTGCACACAATCGCTGTGAGGAATCCAATCTGTAGTTGTTTGATAGCTTCTTTGGTCGTTTTTTTTTTATCGGAGTGATATTCGCTAGCTTCCCGTCCAGGGGAACTGCCTCATTTGTGATAAACTTGTTGAAGATGTGCTGAGGGATTCCGCTATCTTCTCTGCTAGCTCTTTGAGCAATCTTGGATGCAGGCCATCTGGGCCGGGAGACTTAGAGATGCGTAGCTTTTCCAATTGATTCAGGACGTCTGCTGCTGTCACTATAACGGTGAAGGGTGATTCAGTTCGTATTGGAAGACCTGGGATAAACAGATGGGAGAGCTCTTCCATCCCCATCCTCTAAGTCTTGTACACTGTCTCTCTTGGTATGTCTATAGTGGAGTTGACATAATGACAGAACATTTTAGGGTTGGATGCAACTTTGGCTTCGTATGTTTTTTTTGCCTTCCTTGTCATCCAACAGGCTTGATTCCTGGCCTTAGTGTACACTAGTATCTTATGTTGTCGGGGCTCATGGCTGTCTAAATACTGCTTTCATGTCTTATATATTTTTCCACACCTTGCGAAGTGTTTCTTGGTCCATCCAGGGTGGTCGTTTCCTGCTCGTCAAGGTCTTCTTGTGCTGGATATGTTTTGTCATCAGATTCTCCAACTGTCCTTTCAGTGAGTCCGAGCAATATTGGACTGATTCGTCCTTGTTCGTCCTGACCTGTCTTGTTCCAAGGCTTTCTTCATGGAGAAGTAGTCGCCCCTGTTGAGAAGTATTTGACTGTTTTTTGTCTCCGTGGGGACTATATAACACTTCAGACAGCATGTGAAACATATATGGTCACTTTTATCGGTCCCTTGGTATGTAGCAACATTATCAACCATGTCAGCCTCATTAGTCATCATTAGATCGAGAGTGTTGGTTTACTCGTTCACGTTTTGGCACAGTAAAGTGCTGGGTGAGGAAGGCATCATCCATCGCATCGAGGAAGTCAGCTGCAACACTTGCTGATTTAGTCAATTTGGCCCCATCATCCCAATTGATATCTGGTTGGCTGAAGTCTCAGAGTATTTCTAGATGAGTGTGGTGCTGCTAGTTAGAGAAGGCAGTCAATAGAGTGTTGATTGTTTTGTTCATTGCTATGCGAACTACGGTACTCGCCAGTAGCAGTTTGTCATTACCACCTGTCTGACCTCTGCTGCCACAATCTCTCTTGGTACTGGATCCATGTCAATGTTGAACTCGGTGGGATTCAGTGTAAACAATATAGATGCATACACCTCTAACATCGTCCATTTCTGAATTGGTGAACAGGCTGTACCCGGGAATTTTAGTTCGGTTTCGCATATTTCGTACCAACAGTTTTGGGGATTAACTTCAGTGGTAGGTATGATATGCGGTTATTGTAGGCTGATCATAGCAGCAAGTTCATCTAGTTTGTTGATGACACTGTCAGCATTTGTATGAAAAAAAACTCGTATTTCAGTGTTCTCAGATGTATTGTGCATTACCATCTGAACTTCCCTCCACGCTTGTATTGCGGTTGGTGTATTCTTTCACCTCTTATATCTTTACAACTTGCCAGTTGCGTACCACCCAATTCTCGTCTGGGTGCTGCTAGTTCATCGTCTTCTTCTGTGCTACAACGGTTTTCATCTGATATCTCTGGCTCATAGTCGGGTCCCTCTTAACAATTTTAGTGTTTCTGTTGATGTGACAGCTTCCTGTGTAGATCTCTCAGTTTTTTATGCCTCCATGACCTTGATTCTGGTTTTTGTGTCAACATCTTGGAGGAGTATGGGGCGCGGTTTTGTCTGGTCTTTGTTCTTCTTGCCAATGTGCTTTCTGTGGTTGAACATTAATATTCATGTAGTTGGTGAAAACTGGTTCTAGGTGTACCTGGTCATCTTCAAAATCAAAAACAAGTATGTTGTCCTGCCTCCTTGCCTGGTCTCGGAGTTCTTTCACTTGTTCAGCTACTATGTCTTTGACCTTCCAGAGTACGTACCCCCAGAAGGAGTGGAGTTTGCCAAATACTAGGTATATCCACGTGGAAGAGTGTTTCTGATGAATCGTACAAGTACAACCGCGAGTTGTACTATGGATAAATTAGTGGTAACGCCGTAGGAGTTTCTTACTTAAGTCGAATACAACTGATTTGCAAGGTATTTGGCTACAAAATATTAGCCGATGATTTGAGAGAATCGAAATGAACATAACAAGTAGGCTGTCTGTAGAATGGAACGTCTGACGATATCACTGAACCAAGATCATCAACTGAGGAAACATGCGGTGGAGAAAGCAACACGGAGGCAGTGGGAGGCACTTCAGGAAGACATGGAGAGAACATGCGGATGGGAGTCAACCGACGACTCACCAGAGATCGAGGGAGGCTTTAGTTGGAGACACCTGAGCGGGATTTCGAGACAATATATGGTCGGAGACCAGACTGAAGTCTATTGACAACCGATAGCGACCAGCGAGAGATTAAATGCGTTTACTGACTGAAAGTGAACCAACAACTGCTAGAGAAGTCTGTAAGTCTGTAAGTTTCTATCATCGGATTTGAATCAGCAAAAACATGTCATTGATTCCATGGAGATGATATTGGAGAGAGCTGACAATAGTATTGTATTGTATTGTATTCGTTTATTATAGTGACTAGTGTATTTAAACACATTCGTACAACAAAAACATCATAATACACCCAGCCTCATAAGGCTTATTAGTCACTTTCATAATGTGAACAAACAAACAAACACAGGCAAGACATGTACATTAAAAACCAAACAAACACAGGCAGGACATGTACAATAAAACCAAACGATTAAATAAAACTAAATCTTCACTCATTTATACAGAAATCTTCGTCTCATTTCGTATGCTGAATCTATATAATTTGACAGGTACTTTTGACACTTTTGTAATATTACTTTAAATTTATGATTTTCGTCTAAAACTTGAAAATTTGGTACAATCCGGGAGGCCTTATCATACAAAAGACAACGTAACTCCATGTACAATTTACAAGATATTACAAAGTGAAATTCATCTTCTATTTCATTCTTGTCACAAAATTTACATATTCTATTTTCTACAGGAGTATTTACAAATCTACCAGTTTCTATATGCAAAGGCAAAATGCCCAATCTAAACTGAGCTAACAGTGATCTCTTTCGTTTTTGTATATGATTAATAATATAACTTTCAGCCAATAATTCTTGCTTGAATGTACAATAAGTTCGTAATTTAGGTTTACTTTGCACAGATGCTAGCCAGTCAACTTTGTTACATTGTTTTAAATTTAATTCTACTTCTACAAGATTACAAACATTTTGATTTACATACACATCCTCCATTTGGATTTTTGTACAAATTGATTTAACATCGCTACACCAGTTTGATTTGCACACATTATAGTCATATTCAAAGACATGCTTTGTTAACCGGTCATCACGCATATTAATTAACCTATTTAAATACCGTAATATACATTAGTACCTTCTAAATTTAGAACATTCCCATCCCATATCACCTAACATTCCCGCAACTGGTGCGAACCTGTGAACCCCTAAGAAGTACCTCATAGCTCGATTAGTAATATTGTCACAAACAATCTTATATCACCATATTTCAGAGCCGTAGTCATTGACGGGAGTCACAGCCGAATTAAACATTTTTTCATATGTTTTGAAACCAATATCCCTAAGACTTTTATATCTGTTTATTACACCACCTAAGGCGCGTACTGCCGCTTCAGAAAGCCCTTTAGCACATTTATAAAAATTTAAATTCTCGTCCAGTACAACGCCTAGATATTTGTACGAATTAACAACACCGATAGGTTGATCATTATAGGTGAAATTAAATGTGGTCAAACTTTGTTGCTTAGGTCTAAAGTGTACAACATTAGTCTTATTTACATTCAAATTCAGTTTCCACTTAAAACTCCATTTGGCTGTGCAGTTCAACATGTCTTGCAGATTATTTTCACAATCAGATATTAAAACAATATCATCTGCATATAACAATATGGATATATTTCTTCCATTCACGTCAATACCTTTATTTAAAGTTTTAATTTCTTCCGCCAAACCATTAATGAACAGAGAAAACAATGTGGGGGATAAACTATCACCTTGCCTTACGCCACTGTGAGTAGTAAACCATTCAGTAAACGAATTATTGATTTGCACACAAGAAAATGTTTGGCTGTACAAAGTTTTCACCGCATGAAACATTTTGCCCCGTACATTATATTGCAACAATTGATATAACAATAAATCTCTATCAACATAATCGAACGCCTTCTCCATGTCAATAAAACAGCAACATGTTGATTTTTTTTGGTTCAGTCGATTCCGAATGATGCTGGAAAGCACATATAAGTGATCACGACAAGATCTACCTTTACGAAACCCATTCTGTTCATCCACAAGTATATTTTCATTCTCACAATGCTGTGTAATCCGCTCATTTAGCAGAGATGTATATACATTAGCAATACAAGAAAGTAAAGATATCCCTCTATAGTTCAGAGGAACGTATGGGTCCTTTCCAGCTCCCTTCGGAATCGGCTTTACAATAGCTCTCGACCATGTTGTTGGTATCACCCCGTTATTATATATGGCTTTGAATAACTTGAACAGAACAAAATGTATACCACATCGTCTTATTACTTCATTTGGAATTTTGTCCGAACCGACGGCTTTTTTCTTTTTCAATTTATTGATAACCTTTACAGTTTCATCAAAAGTTATATCTTCATCAAATAAATTATCAACGCTCAAATGTTGATTATCACACACATATTGTTGGGCATACTCATAAAAATCATTGTCAAAATTTACATTTTTTCGATTATATAATTTCTCAAACAATAGTGTATTGCTGGAATCCTTGTTGAAAGCATCAAGAACTTTTACCCATGATAAAAACGCTTTGGGCAGTTTCTCGATGTTATCAAGACATGTATCACTTATTGAAAATTAATGAAAAGAAAGAAGCTAAACCAAGGCATCTGCTACAATCATCTTGGGAGCAATGATTTCAGTACTTACTAACTTATTTCAACCCACGGATGAAGAAAAGATATATATGTGTGAATGTGCCATCCTACAGTTCTGAATTTGAAACTGCTATCCCAAGTGCACCGATAACCATTTATGCACGGTACAAACCAACCATCTTTCGTGTGTTTTTTCAATCTTAAGACCAACAAGTTGTTGTTAAACATGAATAATATAACAAAGACATACAGATAGTTTTTTGCATGAAGTACATATCATCTACATACAATACATGAACAGAATGCATAAGATGTGATGCAGAAAAAAACGACCACAGCCACTTTACATCTAGATGAATCGGATTGAGCGGTCACGTGATTCCAATATTGGTATCCAATCAGGAGGCAGCCATGGAATTTCCAGAACTCTCAGTTGCGATTGTTGGCATGTTTTGGTGGCAATTGGCGTGCAAGATTCTAATGTATTTCGTCTCGATTGTGTATTGTTCTGGAACTGCCTGACCATGCAGTCTGAGAAGTAAGGATTATTGGCTGACAACCAGTCCGGAGTCGATGAAATTGCACGGAGAATAGTAGACGTTTTCAACTTGGTGAGTCGACAATCCAAGATGTTTAAAAAATCGTCGATTTTCATCCACACGTTTTCGTCAGTCATGCTGCAAGGACACGGTGGTTTTATTGTGTAGTTTTAGGAAAACTAAGAGCATTGTCATTATAGACATATTTCCATTCATAACAAGATTGTGAGGAATCCAATAGAACCCCAGTATAGAGCTTTTGAAGACAGTTTCAGAACGCCACGAGAGAACCCGGCCTCACCGTGCGTCACCCTGTACGTCTCCCTGGTCCTGACGGCTGTCCAAATCCCCATACATCCAGTAGAACACCCGGGCGTGGCCCCTGAGAAGCCGCCCGTACTCGCCCCTCCCAGCCCCGCCCAGGCCCAGCACTACCAGCTTGCTAGGGTTTGTCACGTGGATCCTGTCAAGGGCGGGTAGCGAGGGAGGGTCTGGTAGCTGCACGTAGAGGTTCACTTGTAGGCTGGGTTGGTACTCTGCCGTGGGGGAATATGGTGATATGTTGTCTTTGACCTGTATGTGATCGGTAAACAACATACATACATTACATCATTGTTATTGGCATTTGCGAATTCGAGGAATAAAAAGGGCTAAATCTGATCATATTTCGGTAATATAGGAAATGTGATTTTCTTTTTTCATATAACTTTACTTCATCATGTACCAAATTTCAAAACTATGGCTGAAAAAGCATAGGAACAAGATTAGTCACGTTAAGTTATTAATATAATTGTCTATATGCTAATCATCTCACCAGATTGAAAAGCATCTTGTGCGAACCTGACCCTACATAGAGGATCGTTATTACACAAATGAACACAGCACATCTGACCAGGTGTCCTGACGCCTCTACACACCTGGAACATGGGACGGCCTTATTGATTTGTACACTGTACAAACTCAAACCTAACATCAATATCTCGGAGATTGGGTGTTTAAATCCAGTTAAGGAGAAAGAAGGAAAAGGTGTGGATTCTTGGATTTGAATCGGCATTGAGATCTAACAATTCACACTTCTGAGTTCAATATCTGACTTAAAGTATATCCCTGTGGATTCTTATTTTTAAAAATCCACATTTTTTCTTAGAAAATCTAGTCTTCTGAATCTATACTCTTTAAATAATCCATACTTTGCACAATATAGTGACGTCACAACAATATTTCATACAAATGTCAAGCTAAACATGTGTATGACTTACATGCAGTTTTATATACTAGTATATGTTATATACTAGGGTGTAATGCAGTTTGCTGGGCTACTATAAGTTGCTGCTGTGGTACCGTGTTACATCTAAATTAATCTACTTACCCCACCATTGGTCCCGCTCTGTATCGTGGCCCCAATATGCTCTATTCCTTTCACGTCATCATATAGAGAACAGGGAAGTCATGTCATGGAATTCATAGAGATGATTTTATTGTAGGCAGCTGACAACTTTTTGCTGTTAAAACCCTTGCTAGAATTATTGATAAATCATACCCAGAGAAAATTGGAAAATCAATATCTTGACTGGGGATGTGATAACCATTTCTGCATCTTTGGACACAGCTTGATGGTGATTTCAATGTATTTCTCACAGTCGATTCAAGGACAAATAGCCACATGCTACCCACGTCCAATGATTATATTTTCCAATAGTTTTGTCGCCCATTACATAGCAGGCGTGTCCACATCCAGCTACCGTATTTTTTTCGCTTTACTCAATACAGAAAACACGGTATTATTACCCAACGTACAGAGCCGTTTTTTGCGCCTTTCTGCAAGTGCCATTATAATTTAAAACAATTCCTAGATAGATATATTCATACAAATACAGTGCCTGATAAGTGACAATGTAAAAAAAAATATCTTTTTTAATTTTCGAAGTAATCCTGACTGATAACTAGCATAATTTACGTGGAAATAAGTTTTTTACATGGAAATAAGTTTTTTGATGCGGAAATAACCTTCTCTATGCGGGAATAACCCTTTTATGCAGAAATAACATATTTTCTGCAGAAATAATGTTATTTACACGGAAATACCGTTATTTACACGGAAATAACGTTATTTATGCAGGAATAAAGTTATTTATGAGGAAATAACATTATTTACTTCTGACGTGTGTGAATTACTAACCAAATACTGCCTACACATGCTTTTATTTTTCTCTTGGTCGATAGGGGTGAATAACGTTAATTCCACGTAAATAACATAATTTCCGCGTAAATAATGTTATACGTTATTCACGCGTAAGTAACGTTTTTCATGCATAAATATACTTTTTTTACGCGGAAATAACATTATTTACTCCTATCGTTTGTCATATACTAACCAAATACTGCCTATACACGCTTTTATCTCTCTCTTGGTCGTTGGGGGTAAATAACGTATTTCCGTGAAAATAAATTATTCACCTCAATCATGAGCAAGTCAGGATTACTTCGAAAAATTAAATATTCCTGCGTAAGTAAAGTTTTTTTTCCTGCGTAAATAAACTTTTTTACGTGGAAATGACATTATTTACTCCTGCAGCGTGTGAGATACTAACTGAATACTGCCTACAAATGCTTCTATCTTTCCTTTGGTCGTTGGGGGTATGATAAACGTTATTTCCGCTTAATAATGTTATTTCCCTGTAAAAAATCACATTATTTATGTATAAATAATATTATTTACGCTGAAATAATGTTATTTCTGCTCAAATAGATCAATTATGGACAAGTCAAATTACTCCGAAAAATAAATATTTTTTTTAGAGTGTCACTTATCAGCCACTGTAATATTTGGACTGGGTATGCCTTATATGGGTATAAGGTACCCTTTCATTAGCTAGGGAAACGTTACCACCACGAGAAAACCTATTTCTCCTGCTAGGTAAACATTAAGACCACGAGAAAAACTATTTCCCCCACGAGGTAAACGTTACTCCCACGGGAAAAACTATTTAGCCTGCAAGGATAATATTTTCCCTTGAAGAAAAGCCTTTCCCCCACGAGGAAAGCTATTTCCCTCTCGCAGGTATTCATACTTCGTATTCCTGGTTGACCTCGGAAAGATGCCCAAATTAATATAATTGACGGTGTAAACTATTTTCTCTGGGGAGAATGTTTCTCCATGAGAAAACATCTCTGCAAGAGATCGCCTCGCAGCGGAAACATTTCCCTCGTGGGGTGTGTGGGGGGGGGGGACTTCCGGGGGAAATAGTTTTCCTCATGGGGGAAAAACAAATTCTGGCAGGGGAAACATTTGTCTCATGGGGTATATAGTTTTCCTGTCAACGGGAACATTTCCATTGCAGGGAATTATTATTTGCTTCGCATTTGCCATGCGTGGGCAAAAGTTTCTTAGTCGAGTACATTATTTAGTGTATTGATGTATTCTGTATTATGTCATGGATGAGCCATCATATTAGAGAGCTTTCAAAAAATCTAAGGGGTTCGATGTTATTGACTCTTCCTTTATCAGAAAACAGCTGGCATTCATTGTCCATTATTACCCCATCTATCGCCGTCATTTTGAAACGTAGGAACATGTGGCAAGAGGCCAAAAGAAATATATTTGTGTTTCGTGACAACATATTTTTTTAATCGTATTGCGTACTGTTGAATACTCTACGTATTATTCAGTATGTGTTGTGTCATCACAGATGGCGTCAATTGTCTGGGAGGAAAGGATAATCCATACGACAATGATGGACGTATTTGTCTGACCTATTCAATTGTTTCTACATCTAGACAAAGTACTATGAAACAGCTTTATTTTTGTCTTGTCCTAACCAAGGTGCATCGACCGAAAACTACTAGAGGAATGAATTGCCCACGGGGTATCAAAAGAACTTCTTTATCTTCTTTATCTTAAAGGTTGGATAAGTTGGTTTGCTGCACTGAGTGTAAACTGAATGTCAGGAGATGTCATCGCAAACACTGTGAGCATAATACCAGAATGTTTGGGTGAGCTGCTTCATGGATCATACATTTGAGATGATACTAATGAGGGATATTCAACAAGGTAGCAGATACTATTTCGTGTATATCAGCTGTTTCTAGGATATTTATTATATGTTAATAAACACACACCGATGTTAACAAGATTTAATATTGGCAATTCTGATTATGTTTTTGAGTAAGTATATAGGTAGGTAGGTGTTTATTCCAAGAATATATCTAGAAATTTACAACTGTAATTAAAAAAACACATGCATTACACGTATACTCCCGCGGTACCACACAAAGACACATTATGTCTGTGACTTGTTCAACAGAACAGTACGTGATGTTACCATGTTACCATAATTTTCTTTATTACAAAACAGTGCGTGTGAACCGAACCGAACCAACAAGAACACAATATATAACGACACTAGACATGTCTAAACTAAAGATGAACAATAATATTCTATGAATTTGTGTTTGATGATATTCTGACTATATTTACCTTCGATAGTATGGAAAAGAAGAAGAAAATCGCATTTTCATACTAAAAATACTGGTGCACTATAGTGCCTTGTCCAGTTAAAGTTAATTTGTCATTCAATTGTATACAAGTTGATAACGATTCCATTTTTATACAGAGCAGTGATAATAAAACAAAACAGGCACTGAGTCCCAGCGCATATTGATGAGAATGCTTACGTAGTCGCCACGCTCATAGCTCAACACCATACGTTAAATACACTGCTTGTTTTGATGTACTCGATACTGTACGATACTGGGCAGTGGTCGCATTTGTTGATTGGCGGCGGCACTTTTACTTCAGTGACATTTCCCGGATCTTTGGAAAATATTAGATCTATACATAAACGAATTGCGTTTACTCAAAATTCAAGCTTTTTACTCAAAATAGGTTTGAAGTAGCGTGCCGTCCTTGGTATCTGAATCAGAGTTACAAATCGACGAGTGACGACAATTGAAGTCACCCCAAAAAATGGTATGTGTATATGCAGTTGATCTGGCGATTATTCCGTCTTATCCAAACAGAAAATCGAGGGTATCAAAGCTGGGCGATTTGTAACACCTTTTCGTAGCGACTTTTGGGCTAGACATTGCATAATCCAGACATATTAACTCCAGTTCGTCTGTATCCAGCTCTGTGATTCGATTTGCCGGAAAAGATTCCGAGATCCAGACCTTTGCACGCCCTCCACCCATGGAACAGAACGGGTGTAATGATGAATGGTGAATGATGGAATGTGTCTGTAAAGTTAAGACCTCACTGCTCCACATTCCGCGCCCCATTTATCTCATAAGTAAGCACAAAACACTGCTTTCTTCAGACTCTCGCCTTGCACGAAGGTATCCGCTGTGCTGACATTTGTTGGTCTAAGCGCATACATTCTCCTGCTGACATATCGACAAGAACCAAGGTCGACAGTAAGTATACTGATATTACTGGTAGAATAATGAAAGTAGGATTGGAAGGCTCCAGAACTGCTTGTTAGTCAATACACAAGGTATCATGGCATTGAATTGAAATTGATTTAAAGAAGAGGTATCGATAACAAAGATATCTCAAATCAATAACATATACACTGTTGTCATCTTCCCTGCAGGAATTCGGAAGGAATGCCCTACAGTATGGTACGATTGCACATGTTGAAAACATCACGACTGCTCCACCACAAGACGTGGCCAAGATCCTGATAGCCGCGTATTACCGGAGCGGGTCTTCCTTCTTGAGCGAATCATTCACACAGAACAAAGAGGCGTTTGTCTGGTTTGAACCTCTGTGGGGAATAGTGGAATCTCTCAGACCGAACAGCTCAGCTAACGAGGAGGTCTACAACAAACCATTTCCATGGTGCGAAATTGTAATCAGAACCTACATCATATTTGTATATTTGATCTAATTGTGCATAATTTTACGACGATCATATGATCATACGATCATTGGTTTTTTTTATTCCCATACAGGCTAATGCCAGCTGAGGTAGCAAAGGTTTTGACAGTTATAATTACAAACATTTTGAATTGTAATCTGCGCCTGTTGCCCTTCGTTGGCATGCGCAGAATGGCATTCTTTGTGGATAGTCACGATCATTGGCAATATAAAATGATATCATGCATCAGAGAACACCGCTCAAAACGTTCAAGGCACACCAGGGATGAAATACTATTGGAATGTTTTTCTCCCGTGGAGGAAGTTTGTCGAAGAGCCAAGCTGAGAGTCATAAAAACGATAAGAGTGCGCTTGGATGTGCTGCCAGCCATCCATGAAGCTGATCCCGACGTGAAGTTCATCTACCTCTCTCGTGATCCCCGCGGTCAGCAATGGTCGAGTCTAGGTCATAGGGTGAAGTTACCAGTCAGCGATAAAATCATCCACGAATTGGAACTTTGGAGAAAACGATTCTTAGACGACATTCTATGGCTAAAGCGTCATAATGCGAGAGATTGGCCTGTGTTCCATGTGAAGTACGAGGAATTCGCAAAGGACGCAATGAAACGTTTGGCAGAAGTGTACGACTTTCTGGGACGGCGGCTGCCAACCGAGGTGCTCTATTGGATACGGGAGAATACTCAAGCAGAAAGGGACGGGGGACCTATGGACACCTTCAGGAGAAACTCCACGGACACGGCCAACAAGTGGCGGAGAGAAATGCCGGAGGAACTAAAACATTTAATGGATAGAGTTTTCGAAGACGTCTTGTTGGAGATGGGATATGGTCAAGGTGTCGAATGTCGGACGGGGTTAGGAATTATTTAATTGTGCGAGCTTGTTATCAGTAAAGTCCAATTTTTTCATCTATTTTAAGCATAAAGGCATTCCCTGTTTTCCGAAAATGGAATCGAGAGCGAGGTTGCATATCACATGAAGATAATTTGGAGGAAAAAGTCAGTGTATGCAGATAAGGGGTAAAGTCGGACAGGGAGGGTAATGTCGGACACGGGGGTGTCGAATGTCGGACACCCATGAATGTTCCAAAAATAAATATGCCCCCATGTCCGGTATCTTAGCATTTGCGGCGTTTATGGTGCGACAACTGGTGGTTCATGTTTAGACAGCAAGAAGAAATATGTGAATGGTAGAAATAAAGACATTTCCAGAAAAAAATACACAGGATGCAGGTTGAACTTTCAGAGGACATCAAAGGGCCTATAGGGATCTACCTATAGAAGACAATTTTGTGTGGGAATACTTTATAGTTTAAACATATTTATTTTAATTGGATTGTACAATAGTTCCCGAAGAAACTAATCTAGGTACTCTCCAAGAGAGAAAAAAAACGAACAAAATTGAAAAAAAAAGAAAAAAAAAAAAAGAACGTAAACAATGAAGCAAGTAAAATACAAACAAACTAGATATATACAAAGTTATAATACATGAGAGAATCGAATGGATGGTCCATGAGTATGATATGAGATGACATGAAAAAGAAAAGCATTATATTTTGACATAAGTTGGTGTTTAACATTTTATTGGAAGAGATGAAAATTAAACATAATATAACAAATTTAACAAATATATTTATGTTCCGTGCATATATTGTGACACTCGAACAGACTTAAAATGCTGTATGTTGTATGTATCGGCTGCTATCATATTTCAATCAGAATTCATGAGAGTATACTAAATTTGTCTGACGACGTAGATGGCGTCGTCATTCCACATTCATTCAACTCCATGACTGCAATCCAACCAAGGACATTTTTTGCAGAAAATGTTGCAGTGTTTTCCATTAAATTAAAATCAGCATGCTCATAAATACAATGAAATATTACTGAATGTATATAAATCATCTGTAATAAAGAAAATGCAATTTCTGTTCACACATCAAGGACGGTTCGAGGAAATACAATTGTCATTTGGTGTATTCTAGAAAGATCTACGTAGTGCATCACTAAATTCTCAGCGTGAATTCACAGTTTTAATGTAATTCTCGAATTTCTCATCTATTGTAAATTTACATATCACTGAGGAGAACCTTATTTCAGTTTCCATATCACTGGAGAACTCGTATTTCACATTGGATAGCGAATGAGCTGGGAATCCGCTGGTAAATTTAAATGGTCGGGACGTTATGATGTATGTTCTGTGTAGGTGGGGCAATGTCGGACACCTGAGTAGAATGTGTTTGTTTGAGAAATATATGCTTTACCATCATGAAGACAGGATAATCTGACTTCTGCACCTGCTTTCCAAGTTGTTTCTGACAAACAATGCCCTGAATATAATTCCAAAACACAAATACATATAAATGTACAAACCAAAGTCAACTGAGTCAAATTCGGTCTCCCAAGAATCCTCTCAAATAATCATGTGCAGAAAGTAACGCCCTGATGTTACAAGGGCTTCCCTGATTTATTAAATATCTTATTTACTTTTTGTTTTCGGTTTTGGATACTGTTCCTATTTCTTATGATAATAAACACGACACAACATATACATTCTTGACTATTGTGTTGCGTTTCATATGACAATATGATAGTTCAGGCCTGTGTCCGGAATTGCCCCACCCATTCGACGCTCTGACCCTACCTCGAATGAGGAATTGTTTTGATAGAGACTTGGTCAGTGATTGCAAGACCCGAGCTCATATCTATATACAGGTATACATGTACAATATATTCAGTTGTAATGAGAATACAAAAGATGGATTCAGATCAATTGATCATTAAAGAATCCATAATTCTTATGAAAGAAAATATTCATATATCTTAAAGCAAATGACTGCAAAAATATTCGATATCATTTTCAAAACTAGACGTCAAGGCCTAAAGATGCCTAGGGGGCATTTCAGTGTAGAGACTTACTTATAACATTTATAACTTGTAGAAAATATTCTTGTCAGGGTCTGCTTCGATCTACGACGCACCGTTTCAAAATTCCGAAATGGCGACGAACATGAAAAATGCCGACTCAGAAAAACATTTCAGGTCAAGGTGAAAGATTATCCTTAATACCCATTAGACATGTTTGTCTAGGGCGACGAGTCCGAAATTAACGTTCTTTCCACTCACCGTTTCCGAGCTATTGATGAGAACGAAAAATGCCGACTCAGCGAAAAAAATTAAGGTCAAGGTCAAAGATCATACCTATTATCCCCTAGACATTCTTATCTAGGGCGACGAGTCCGAAAATAAAGTCTGTTTCGCCCTATGACGCAACGTTTCCGAGATATAATCAAGCTGACTCAGAAAAAAATTTCAGGTCAAGGTCAAAGGACTAGGGCGATGAGTCCGAAAATGAGTCCATTTCGCTCTACATTATTCCGATTCCGAGATATCGACAAAAAAAGATATCGCAGACTCAGCTAAAACATTTAAGGTAGAGGCCATCCCTGATACCCCTTAGACATATTCGTCTGGGGCAACGAGTCCGAAAATAAAGTATGTTCCGCTCTATGAGGAAACGTTTCCGAGATATGCAGGAAGCCTCAAGGATGAATCGGCAAAAATTCTAGATCAACGTTCATTTGACGGATTGATCACAAAATGAAGTGTTCTCCCCTAGTGGTATATGAACATCTTTGCAAAGCTATGCAGCCATTACATGAATTATTATCGTCCGGAAACCACATCTCAAAATCAACCTTGATTTAATTCTCACGAACCTCAAGGACCACAGATTCAGCTAAAAAAAAAAAAGTATAGGATTCTTCCACATCTTATTTCTGACCAGTGGTCAATTTAGACACAAGGTATCGTCCGGAAACCAAAGCGGTGGGAGGAGGAAATAAAACTTCTGCTAAAGCCATAAAAACATTTCTGCTGAAATGCTCAACTAATAGAACAAACACATCTGATACGAGATATCAATCCTTTGTGCAGAACAATTTCAACTATTCTGCCCTGTTAAATTGAAACGTAGTAACTGCATGAAGCTCAAACTTGAGAAAACCCCATTATATTCAAGTTGGTGTCATTTTTCTTTGAATTATTGTACTAAATATGTGTTAATGTCTACAAGTAAACGTCAGGGATCCACAGTAGCAAAAGTGGTCGCCGCATGAAACAAATGCGTTGGCCAAAATTCTTGCTGTGAGGTCGTCAGTCAAATAATCTGATAAAATTGAATGATGTTTGTGCTAGAATATCAGTTCGTGCGCTGAGCGGCAGGTGGAAAAAGGTGCACTGTGCTAAGCGGCACCGGAAGTTAAAGTAACTTTGTATTTGATATAGGTTATGGACCTGTATTGATTTCTATATTATTTAAAAACTCCCAGTTTCTCCTCCAAATGCACATGTATCACTTTAAAATGTCTCTGTTTTGGTTTGTATAGTGGTATTATGGGTATTCCTCTATGTACATGTGAATTTTCATGTTGATTGGAGCTGTTACTGTGCGCATGAATACATATAAACAAACCGGCCCTTTCTGGGAGTTTGCTTTCTGAGGAATTCGCCAGGTGTCAGCAGCTAACAGTCAAATGCTTGTAGCGTTTGATCTATTCCAACAACATGTGCTGATTTTTTAATATTTTGTAAGTTATATATATTGCTTCAACATACAGAAATTTTATGAAAATTGAAACATTTTGAAAGTGATTTCTCTCATAAAACGTTATAATGGAGTTAAATGGCAATCCTATATGTGTTCGTATACCTAAACCGAGGACATGGAATTTTGTGTATTATAGATTTTTAGCAGGTTTTGTGGCATTTCTTTAATTTGTGTGTGGATAGTGTGCAGTATTCATGAATTTTTCACCATTGCAACCATAATTTTCGTTCACGTGGATTTTTATTACATATGTAGGATTATATCTACATGCTAATAGCGGCGGTGTTTAACCCCCCCCCCCCCCCCGTTGAATGCTAAAGACATGGAGTTAGTGCCTTTTTATTTTCTTTATTTTCATATAGTACCCAATATTTCAAATCACTGTAAAATATTATACACTTTCACTGAGGACTACTGGACTCAGACACAGCCTAACCGAAAAAGGTGTCGAAATAGCCACCAAAAATTGAACGGTGGATAATACTAGGTGTCTCTGAAATTCATCACCATAACCTATATAGTCGATCATAAATAAGCTAGGTTAGGCATTGCAGAATGCATTTGGTATATTATTTGCAATTTTGGCACCATATCTGGTCAAGTACGCACTTTTCCGATTTTTTTACCATATTTTTTTTCGATATTGCCGTAGAACCACATTTTTGACCCCATATGTGTCTCTTGCCGTTTGATCGATTGCAGTTCATCATATAAATATGTTTCATGAATAAATTTTATACAGCACATAAATTAGTCCCCTGTACAAGGCACCTATGTGACCTAATGTCGGTGATCTCTGGCTTACAGAAACCATATTTTCAACAAATTGTCTACGTTTTTGTGTTTTGTCAAGATTAAAACTTTGGAATTTTTGCTTAATTTAGAAATATACTATATTGAGAGTGTGGTGGTAGCATTTTGCGACATTTGAATACTATTGGTGTAGACAGCAGTATGGTAGAAAGTGTTGGGTGCTAAGCAGCGGGGTAGGACTACCAACTCTTTTAGAATTTTGACATATTTAGTCCAAGGGGAATCAAACTGATGGTAATATATGGGTGAATGATACATTTATCTGAAACAAACCCCAAATTGTCCTTGAGCATGTTTGATCGGGCGTCAAATCAAAATTTCCAAAGAAAATCTCACTTTTTTGTTCAAAATATTTCCTTTCTTAAGTGCAAAAATCACTGTTTTATTTCTTCTCTACAAGTCTTCCCTTTTCACATAAGAGCTCAATAATTGGGGATTATCACCTCTGTATGTGGGGTGTTATAATTGTAAAATGTGAAGAAAATTGCCATTAATTTATAGGCCGCCTCTGATGCGGCCACCAATAAACATGTCTTTGGTGTAATTATGTACGAGACTAAACAGAATTGTATTTTCGCTTATCACGTGACCTCTATGTCAGTTACTGCGTTTCGATCTAACATAATGTGGTTTTAATTTGTAATCAGGATTGTAACTGTATTAACTGTTATTAAACTTGTTTTTAATAATTGTTACTCTCCCTATCATTATTATCTTATCAGGTTACCGACCCAAGGATCCGAAATATTAGGTTACCGAACCACAGCCCCATGACATTAGGTTACCAACCCAGGTCTGATATCACCATGGCATTGCATTCGTCTGTGTGCGACAATCCAACTATAGTGTTATATTTTATTATAAGTCCAATCATCATTATATTTCACAGATAATGGTCCTCATTTATTATTCATCAGATTACCGACCAAAGGACCCGAAATATTAGGTTACCGGACCACAGCCCATATTAATGAACCGACCTAAATTACCGTGTCTTGTATCCGCCCATATGTGGCGGCCGAACTACATGCAGTTTTCTTATAAGTGAAATCATCATTATATTTTGCACAAAAATATCATTTATCGTTTATTATTTATCGGGTTACCGAACCAAGGTCCCAATAATTAAGTTACCAGACCACAGCCCCATATTAGGTCACTGATTCAAAGGTCCAATATTACTGTGGCATTACATGTGTCCATCATGCGGCCATTCAGCTAGTTTTATATTATTCTTATGAGTGGAATCATCACTATATTTTCCACAAAATAATCTTTATTATGCTTTTGGTTACCGTCTCAGTTACCAAACATATAAGGTTACCGGACCACAGCATCATATTAGGTCACCGACTCATAAGCCCGATATTTCTATTGCGCTTATGTTGATTATTATCCGGTAGCTGTTCTCGACGCTTGGTTGGTTTTCGAATTACTGCTACTTGAAATAATATGAATCAATGGTTTCCGTTACAATGACCGTTACATTTTCGGCCTTGGATCAATTATGTGACTTTTTCGGTTGCCCTGGCAACCATTTTGTGTTGACTTTGCCAAAATTAAGAAAGGCCGAGCCACCAGGAAGGAAATTTCACAAACTTGTCTCAATTGTGTCATAATGAGCAAGAACAGAATTCTCCAGAGACTTGCCGCATACTTGTGGTTTGAATAATCCACTCCATGAATAATAACATAAGATGGATAAATAAATATAAACACTCCCCATGACCGAAGTTACGCTTACAGGGCGAACGCGTATGCCCATTGTAGCCCTACAGACATCTCTGCACCCTTTGGGCGGTAGCTAAGCGCCCACTAGCAACCACAGTGTACAATAAGGCCACGGAGCAATGCACCGTTCAAACCCAGAGCCCTAAATCGACCACCGGAGTGTGGTTCAATAGATTTAGATGAAATGCCGACAGGTCCATGACCTCAATGGTTGTGGGGGGAACCCTTCATGTCGGTCCAGAACCAGACAAAATTGACCTTATCCGATAATATGATAGGGATTAAAAACCACAAAGTATGCTACACAAGTAGAATACGACCCCCTTCTTAGAAGTAGGGTCAGGTTTCTGGTCATTCCGGCCGGACCGCGTTATGTAACATGCAATCCGGACGAAATGAGCGACCATCCACTGCCGCGACTGGTCCGCACGTGCAGTCTTAAGAGCTGGTCCATAAAAAATAATGGTAAAATGGTTTCCTCCCGCTAGAAACCTTAAACTACTATAAACTTAATTACAGTATTGGCGCACGGGTGATAACACACCGAAGTATGTCACCCAAAAGCATCTGGAGCGCCGGACGAATCCCATGGACGAACCGCGGACATCAATCCACACATCCGGAAGCTATCCCCGCGTCCATAGCCAGTTCCCCATTACCGCGGGAAGGGCGCGTCCCCCGTAGTGGACGAAAGTCCCAACCTCAGTCTGGCCATATAAGATGCTGTTCCGGGACTATTGGGCGTCTGGCAAATCCACAGAAGTGGTCTGGCCAGCGCAGGCATTGGGTTAAATACGCTGGACAGAATTCCACATGATGCAGAGAGGTATGCCGCACATCCTTAGTGCTAGAAACTATGGAAGGGTGGATGCGGAGTGGCAACATTACGATGCAAACATGTCCGGGGGCCTCTCACCTGAAGATCACCACAGAAGCAGTGACCAGGGCATGTAGTCATCCGGATCCTTGCGGAACAGCCTAAAATCCATCCCTGGTGTGATAGATGGATACCACACACGCATCCGCATGAGCGAGATGTTATTCCCACCCATATCGCAATGGCGCACATGATTATCAACGTGGCCGTTGTCCATCCGCAGGTCCCGGAGGTTCCGGGGGTACCTGTGGATCGAAAGTTGTCCAGTTCCCCATCTGACAAGTCAGATGGATTCAGAAGACCAACCATATGGCGTACACGCTTGTCCGTCGTCGGCAGATGCTGGCCAGATGTGTTCAAATAAGGAGCATCATCCGGATCGGCATCTTGGATGAGCGGATCCATGACAAGCGGGCCCTCGTACTTCTTCAACTTGTCTATGTGGACCACCAGTACCCTGTCCGGATCGGAATCCCGACGTATCCGGTAGTCCACTTCCGTTACCTGTTTCAGTACGGTAAATGGCCCTATCCACGGCCTTGCAAACATGTTGCCCTGTTTGGCCGGTGGATTGTAATAGTGCACCTTGTCGTCTTCTGCAAAAGCAAGCCTTCCCTTAGCATGGGCGTCATAGCCTCGCTTCTGCCGGATAACAGATTTATTCAGGCGCGCTAGTGCAAAGTCGTGGGCGTTCGCCATGGCGTAACGAACCCACTCCATGTACTCAGGACCGCACTGCGGTACCGGACCGGTCTCCGCCACAGTTGGATACATAATATCCAAGACATGTCAACAGCAACAAAACTTGGTACCGGCTCTTATTACATGTACATGAATATAATTATACACCGATGGATCATCTGCTGTTACTTTGCTTACATGTATATTGTACATCATAACATCCCATTAATTAAAAAAGAAAAGTCAAAGCTTCACCAAGCAACATACGGCCTCAAGCAATTGTCTGCTAGACTATCGTGGTGCTGGGGCGTATTGAAGTGGATTGGCTGTGCTTAGGACCTCTCTAGTCTTATCTGTTCTGTCTGTACACTCTACCGTCGCCATCCCCTGTCTCATAGGATGTGGCATCAAATATTTCTGTGACTAGGTTGTCTCCATCCCTTTTTGGCTGAACTTTGTGAATTCTCTTGAGATGTAATGAGGTCCATTATTGCTGACCATGATTTCTGGGATACCCATTTTGGCAAAGTGTCCCTTAGGCTGAGAGGTTGGAAAAAGGTGTTCGGCAGATTGTCAATCTGCCAGAAGTTTGACTCATAGTTCACAGTCACAAGATTTGTAGGCAAACAGATCCACATGAAACTTTTGTCGAGGGTGATCCGGCACTTCATGCGGCATCAATGTCTCTTTTTTTTAATGATTAAATTCCCGACAGATGTATTAGGTTTAGATCCATTCCTTTAGCTCTGCATTCATCAGAAGTTGTCCTGCGCCCGTCTGAGACTCCTACAACTATAGTGTGTTAAAGGTGGAGATCTTTCTTAAGTAACAGCAAGTTCATCACGGACATGGAAGTGACGTGTCTCTTCCCATGGCAGATTTGACTTGCCTTCGAGTCATCTCTGTTGGATAACAATCCGGGAACTTTCAGTGATTGGTCGAGCTCCGTAGCTCTCAGAATTTTGTTGACGGTGTCCTCCTTGATAATCAGGTAGTTCACAACATTGACTTCAAAGATTTGGAAGGACTCAGTATTGGCATTTGTCTGAACGGCACGGTGTAACCTGTTAGATAGATACCTCTGAGCTTCTTGCCTTCTAAGTATTTCACAGTGACGTCGTATGCTAGAGCACGTAATAGCAATGCACTAGGCGTTTTGGTGCCTCGTCTAGAGACTTCTAAGTGGTAGTCTTAGGTGACTTGTGGTTACTGTAGACCACAACTGAGTGAGTTGATGCCACTTTTCTAAGGCAGAGACGATAGCGAGCGGCATTTCCTTCTTGATGATTGTATACCTTTCCTCCCGTGTCCATCAATGTTCAACTAGCATATCCAACGCCAAATTTGGAGCTTCAGCAAGCAGGGGTTCCAGTTCTAAGAAGGTGTCATCTTGGACAGTTCTCCAGTTCCATTGGAGGTTTGGTTGTGCCACTACCCCTATTGGTCGAAATCTACCCGTGAGGTTGAGTACAAACCTCATCAGGGGGGTAACCATTCATGCAGGCGTGGTACTGCTTGCTTGTTGGAAGTCTTGGGCAAGTCAACTGTCAGCTTGGATCAAGCTTGAGTCAATACGAAGTGATCATGTGACCTAGGAAGGTCACTGATATTGCTGGACACATTTTCATGTTTAGTTTGATTCCGTGTTGTCTTCAGCGTTCCAGCAGCTTGCATAAGTTAGTGTACAGGTCCGCATCATCAGGGCCATGCACATTAATATAATCAGCCGCACAGTGCACATTGTCAAGGCTTTCGAGGGTTTGTTGCAGACGTTTCTGACAGACTTCAGTGCTGATTTTGAGTCTAAACGACAGTCGACTCCAGCGATAACGTCCAGAGGTAGTAGCAAAGGATGTGAGCAGAGAGTATAGAATAATGTGAGTAAACTTGAATTTTTATCCAACTCACAGTGAAGATAGTCTTGCTATATATCACATGTTACCAATATCTTTGAGTTGACAATCTTTGGCGAGATGTCATCTAACACTGGTAGTCTCAGATGCGCTTCAGAGCAAGATTGAGTAGACTTAGGGATCCTGATAGCTCCTGATTTCTTTTGCAAGGCCGACATCTGGCTTGTCCACTTTCACAAGTACATCAGTACTTTAATTTCAGTCTGTCAAGTTCTTGTTTCACTGCATGACTTAGTGATTCAGGAAGATATGGAAGTGGACGTACAACAGGTGCTGCATTAACTGTCAACTTGAGCGAGACATGACCACCAGGTAGAGATCCTAGCTGTCCATCGAATACTTCATGGTACTTGTTGAGTAGATCTGAAGTGTGGAGTTCACAGCTGAAACTGACTCGAAACAGTCATTGTTCACGGCGATGAACTAAATTGACCTATCGCCGAACCAATTCGTCCGAGACTTTTTACGTCTTTTCCGACGCATTCTGCTAAATGTTTTTATCGGCCAAAGACACGGTGACCACCCGTTCCGCGTTATTGCTGGTTAAAAATTGAATTCCGCGTTATTATAGTTAGGCCCCGCGTTATTGTGGTAAAAGTTTCGAAGTGGTCCGGGTAAAAAGCGATAAATTCATACAGATACATAAAGCATTAGCGTACAACAATAGTTCCACGGAATATTGGAATATATCAGCGGTCTATAGACAATAGTTTGATTTTTGTTGGCCCAATAATCATCATGCATGAGTGACCACAGATACGTTGATCGGGTGACAGTTGTCAAAATCGGGTGATATTTTCTTGCTAAATTAGCCATACAAATACATGAATAAGTAAATCATGATACAGAAATGTGTATTAGGATTAGTTCCTGTCCGAGAAATATTAATAATCCATATATTTTCCGACGAACAGCTTAAATTGGTTCCTGATCTAAAGTTTGTTGAATCCGCGTTATTGCTTATCAAGAACACGCGATATTGCTGGGGATCGAGATTGATATATATGTGCATGCAGTCGGCCACATCTATGCAGATGATAAAATATGTTTATTTATATTTGGCACACCTACACGAAGGGCGCTGTTCTTTCCAGTTGAACACATATTTTCGATTCGTTCGTTAAGAATTACTGAAAAAACAAGAGTTGCTGTTATTTTGTTTCAGTCATGTTATTTCCGTCAAGAATCGTGCACTGACATTTCTAGGATATGGATATTAATAAACAGACGTAGGCCTTTGGTATTATTCTCGACAATTAGTGCATATAATAGTTCCATTGAAATGTAGCAGTAGTGTAATGACATTATGACAAGCAATGCAGGCCTTAACCCGAGACAGTAGGCCTAGATCTATTTGGGACCTGTTTCACCAAACTCCGATGTTGAATTCAACCTGGTTCTTCTAGTGTGGATCGAGGTCCTCGCTATGGGGCGTTCTATTTACATATAAAACAAATTGCAATTACATTTGTTCTGACGAAACTGTTGAGCCATAGCAGCCTACCGTAGTTCCAGTATGTCCTGCACAACTTGAATATTTTGATCGAAATTGAGACCACAACAAACTCCTGAACATCGGAATTCTTGTGGCTGGTTTCTTCAAGGACGACTGAGCCAAACTTACAGTTCCTGAACTGTTCCTGATTGAACATTAAGACGACCCGTTACTAGTTTAATACGCGTGGACGAACATGTTGGCGTATCGAAAACAATCACACTCAACAGACACAATAACGCGGGTCCACAGATGTGGGAAAAAACAATAACGCGGAATCTGCGGGAAAGACTTATATCGTATTTACACAACACAAATGTTCTATTTAGTTGTACTTGAGTGTATGGCAGCTCTCCGTTAGTCATGGGGAAATAAATTTTGTTTATATGACGTCTGTAAAATGCCGTACATGACATTTTTATGTGATATTTGGGCAGAATGTTTACAACACGATTGCGATCTAACAAACATGACAAAACTGTGTGCACAATATCTCACAAAATACAAGTTCAATCTCACTACACGAAATGCACTGGGTTTCAAGAATGCCTATAATATTCCGTGAGCAGTTGATTTCTGCTTAGTAATTTCTTAGTATTCACGATAATACCAACTTTTGATGAAGCTCAGTAAATCTTCAGCTGATCTTCAGCCATTTCTTTACCATAATAACGCGAACCCTAACTGTAATAACGCGGAATTCGAATTTTAACCAGCAATAACGCGGAACGGGTGGCCACCGTGAAAGAGAAGTTTGCCGACGTATCACAATGTACATGTATGTGCAACTCGGACAACTTTTAGGGGCTTTGGCGATAGGTCAATTTTTGCAGTGGCTTTTTTATGGATGAGCATTGGATTCAGATCTTGATCCACAATCACACACCCGTAGTCGACATTTCATTTCTGTCCAGCAGCAGGATTGATTGTGTTGACACAAAAGACTCCGAGTGCTTTCATAGTGTCATCAGGAACTATTCATTCTGGATGAATAGTGATTTTTGGACATAGCAATATGGGAGAATATTGCTCCACAATCAATTTGTAGTGTGACAGGTACACCATGTACTGTCTTTCATCTGTTCTTGGAGGTTTAGATTCGGAAACATGATTATGCTTCTTGCAGGCACTGCAGACTTTTCGCAAGGCAGGATGATAGAATCAGTGCAGTTTATTCCTAGTGGTATCTATAAGTTTGATGATGATTATCAGACTGGCAAGTGACAATTGATTCTAACACCAAAGCCTTTTATATCATTTTCGGCCCAAGTATCATATCCTGCGCCGTCCTCGATATTCAATAAGGATTAAAAAGGTGCGAGACGGATTAAATGGTATGTTTTCTGTGAACGAGTAGTACTAAGGAGCAGTGTACGGTACTTGGGCCTTATTTTCTTACAATGGAAGGAACTTTTAGTGACCTATATTGTTATTTGATGTCTTTTTTGTGTGTTAATAATGTGCATATCTTGTTTTGTAAACGGACAGCAGAGCCCAGGAAAGTGATTATAATAGATTATTTTCTGTGGTAAGATAGACACAGGTCGAAAGTTAACTACTGATACTCAAAACATGCTCAGGATTAGATTATGAAATCATAAAATTCAGATTATGAATTATGAATGAAACTATGATACATGTATTCGGATTATGAAAGTAGAAAATATGAATGAAGTCTCACTGTTAGAATCTGGGACCAGTTGAAGTGTATTATTAACCGATTACCACATGTCAGATGATGGACCAACAAGGCAGGAAATTCGTGAGGAGTTTGGTGTGATCCAGCGTTTTAGCGACGTAACACTGGATATCCACTTCCGAGGCATGCTCGGTAACGAGCAGTCTCTGCCAGACAGGACCCAAATCTGAACCCTCCAATGCCCGTCTAAGGTTTTTAAGTGCAGAAAAAGATCCTGAATGAGTTCTAGAACGCTACTAGTGAATGAAGTCCGCTTGTGGGTTCTGTGTTCATCCGATCTCCAAAAAAAAATTCACCTCAAATTTTTGCGCGAGAACGTATGAGCTGGAGTGTTGATAGTTCGATATAAGTTAAGTTTATCGAAAACTGAACGGTTTGTGTGGATATCAATGAAAGGTGCAACACTAGCGTTGTATCGGCAGCTCTCAGTGTTACTTGACATACAAAGCTCTGTGTCCTCCGAGATGGTATTAATATTGCTGGAACGACGACATACAACATATGTTGGTGCCATGGGCCAAAGCTTCATCCTAATGGCCGGGAATCCTTTGTGGGGCCGAGATGGTCTGCTTTAATATTACTGTACTTGTTGAGGCGTGGCAGTCAGGAAAAAGGTATCCCAGACAATAAATACATTCTGCCTGGACCCAAATATCATAGTGGCGACACAGTTGTCCGGTGCCAACATTTGCAGGGGCGGATCCAGGATTTTCGAATAGGGGGAGGGGTGCTCTTTTTGAATGTACATGATCTTGAATTCGTGTGAGCGAGCGTAGCGAGCGAAGCCTCATGCAGTCTGGGGGTTCGGGGGGGGGGGGGGGCGTAATCCCCCGAGAAATTTTTGGAATTTAGTGTCTCTGAGATAGTTTCTGCGGTGTATTTTACAACTATACCTTGTGAAATCAACAAGTAAAATTTTACTTTAGAAGTCTGCTTAGATCTGTTGTAAATGAAGGATAGATTTTCAAAGAAAGGAAGATCTAATAGTCCTGTCATTCTCAGGTTGTTCTAAGGTTCTTATGCACCAGACATGGTGATGGTCAATCGTTTAATAATAAAGATGAGATATTATTATCTTCAAAGTTATGCCTACATCCAGAGTTATATCCAGAGTTATACAGAACTCTGTCTGAAACAAACAAATGAATAAAATAAAAATATCCCCTGTGTATATTCAATGACAGCTTCAGTAAGAAGTCAAGTGTGTCGGACTAGATTTATTATTGGAGGGGGGGGGGGGGGCGGGGGTGACAAGCTAGTTAGAGGAGTCAAGCGAAGTGAGGTGGATAGATGGTAGCTCACATGGCGTGGGGTCTGGGACCCGCTCAAGGGCCCTAGAAAGGGCTCCAGAAGCCAGAGCTTTTTTCATATTTTGTGATTGATTCTGAGCTCTCTCTGGGCTCTGATTGAGTATGTTTCATTCCACACATGCATGCTGGTACATGTATTTAAATTTATTTATCTCAAAACTACTCATTGTCACTTTACATATTATATGTCATAAAACTTCTGTCATATTTCTGAGTCACAGAGGGCCCCCTCCTGCCCCCGCTCCCCCCAGTCAAAAATATCAAACGAGGAACATTACACTCATATTTCGTTACATGTAGGTGCATACCCACATTTCCTAGCTTCTCGCTCTCTTTTCTTTTTTTTCTCTTTTTTTCACGCCGGGTGCACTCCCTCTAAATCCGCCAATGCTTTGGTTATCCCTAGATAACATTTAGGGGAAGAACACAACGCAAGTGCTGCAAGAAGATCGGGTTTGGCATAAAAGAAGTGGAAATTCCGAAATTAATCTCAAATAAATTCACGATAAGCAACATCCATCTCATTTTCCAAAACTACTTGTTTTTAATGTAGGATATACAGCAGTCCTCTCAACAAATTAATATCCATAGCCTTATTTCTCACCAAAGAATTTTCGGAAATGTTTGTAACAAGGAATACTCATGCATTTCGAACTTGATACCCCATGTTTTTTTTAACTTATGAACCCTTCAATAATTATTTCAATCATTACGAAGAACAGTGGGTTTTCCTCTGCTCAAGATATCAGTTTAACATCGCTGCGATTCCTGTAAAATTACAGCCTCCACAACACCCCCAAGCCGTGCGTGCAATATACCTGATTTCATCATAATTGTGTCACCGTAATTGTACTATGGCATTTCATGTTGCTATGCCATACACAAATGATCAGAATCGGACAAGAAATGCGACCTGTATAATGCTCACAAGAATATCTCAACGGACGCGGCGGCGGCACGACAAACACGATCCATATTATCCGCCAAACTTTGTTGAACCTTGTTATAATAATCGGGAGACCTTTAGGATGACTATGAGGCAATATTAGATATTGAGAAAACACTTGATATCACTACTAAATGGCGACCTCTGGATTCCCAGGTTGGCGTCCTGAAATGCTTCTCGAGTCTGGAGTTTGCATGTTCTTCTATCACAGCAGTTTAGAAGTATGTGACCATCTTTAGGATTCAGGATTAACCCGTGAAGAAGTATGCAATACAACACAATAGAAACAAATCACCGTTTTCTTTTTATTTGCTCCTCAACAAAAAAAGATAATAAAACTTCCTCTTGCAGGCAAGTGCCATGCTACACGAAGTATTCTACAACAGTCATTTCGCGCGCAAAAAAAAAATTATCCACAGTTTACCAACATCTAAATTTTACACCGTTCTTGCAATAGAAATAAGTCATCATAGAACACCAATAACGATTACTGAATGATAATTGAAATATTCTACTGAGTACATGTATTCAACCACACAGAGGCAAGTCCACCGACTTCTAAGATGACACCATCTCGGTTGGAGTTTATGGAAATTTTGGTAAATTTCACACCAGACCCTTGCGGTCTGTTCTGACCACTGTATAAGACAAATGACACCCTTCTAACACCAAAGTATGATACGTCATTGTTTACACTTGTAAGTGCTATCACTTCTGGAAAATCAGCGATATAAAAGTGGTGTCAAAGATATGGCCACCTGGCGAGCACTGGTGTTGTCACAGTACTGACACCACAATAATTACTATCTTGATCATTCACTGGATGGACTGGATTTGTCAATTGGCTAATTCTCGTTCCCTTCACATGAACCACACCAAATAAGCCACATACAATCACATTTATAAATATATCGTGAACACAGGTATAACTGGTCAGCTTGACAACACTGAAGAAGCTAAAGATGAATCCACAAACCAAGCCTCAACTGGCCAGAGTATTGCTGAAAATAGCGAATATCAGATTATCACAAGTTTTGTGTAGCGTCCAGCATAGATGTCACACACATCCATGAACAGTATTATTTAGAACCTATAGCCGTCCCCATGACGATCAGCAAACTACTAGCAATCCAAGAACTTTCAACTAGATTCCAACTCAACAGTACAAAATGTTCAAACAGATTCCTCTCCGCACCTAAAAGAGATTGAAACATTCTGGCTTTTTTTTTTTTTTTTTACAAAATTCAACTAACAATCAAGCAGAGATAACTCTGCACCTATATTGTTAGTGGCCGAGTCCACATAGTGACACAATGGGTCATCATGGTTTCCTGCCCCTCAACAAAATTCCACTTGAAATATGCAATTTCCATTTGAACACTTTGCACATTTCTAAACCTTTAGGTATAGAAGGACAAACAGCACAGCCTGCGACACATGGCCTAGTCAAGCAAAGACCCTCTGGTTAAATGTGTTGAAGAGTGAGAGGAGGCGTGTTGAGGAGACTTCAGGCTTTCTCCACTGCCCACGTATGATCAAGTGTCCAAGTATGTCAGAATGGAACAAGTTGAGTCTCAAGAACTATACACAACTCGACACTACTTGCTGTACTATATAAATCATTAAATACCCACATTTTTTGTCTCGGGTTCTGATTCTTTTGAACAGTACCAGCTTCGCATCACACACATCGGTATATGAAGACAGTACAATAACGCTTCCATGGTGTTCGTGTCTAATATTATGTATAAATTATATTTTATATAAATCAAATAACTAACAGCAGTAAACACTATCATTTGAAATATAATCCACACGTGTGCATCAATTAATCCTGCCAACTTTCTAAAACTCATAACTTTCAAACATCACATTGTATACTCAAATATAAAGCTATATGTTGATGGAGAAAGTCTACATTTAGGTCATTCTCACCAACATGTGATTTTATGATGACTGTGATGAGGAACGTCCACATTGGATGATTGCAATAAAACCTTCATCAAAAGGTCTGGTCTCTCACAAATTGCTATTACAATGTACATTGTACATACACAAGTGTAGTCTGGCCGATGGGATGGTTCTGTTTAATATTGTTATTGTAAAGAAACAACGTCTTCATCACATATCTTGGAGAAGTAAAAGAATGCATTTCAGGCAGCAACACCTACCGGTAATATGACTTGCAGAATACTACTGTAAAAAGACTAATTTTGGCGGCTATTGAATTTGGCGGTTGTGAGCCCCACGTTATTTGGCGGAGATTTAATTTGGCGGTTTCAAAACCACATATATTTCTTAACATGTGTCTACCTCATTTGGCGGACGATTTAATTTCGCGGTTTTTCCCCTACTGCCAAATCCGCCAAAAAAATCGTCCGCCAATATTAGTCGTTTTACAGTATGCAGCACCGAATTTAAACCTGCACATGGTCTTAGGCCACTCCTCATCAGTTTTCTGTTTCTCGTCCTTTGGAAAATAAAAAGCTAGGAGGGAGGGCGTAAAAAAACAAACGAACGTGGTATCAAATAAAAAACCGTACACCTCGCAATGAATCAATGCAAAGATGTACAGGTATGTCTTTGAGCATCTAATAATTTCCCACGTAGTTCTATGTAAATCTTAGAATTTTATTTGTGGTTACAGAAGTGCTGTGATTTCACAATGAGTGTGGCAGTGATCGGCGCATTTCCGATTCTGATGATGTTACATATTTATTTTGGTTTTTTTTCTCAGAATTTCTTCAAAAGCTAGACGAGAAACAGAAAATTTAACAGGAATAACCTTATTTTGTTGATGGAGTTTCTTGGTTTACTCAGTTCATAGGCTAACAAATGCACACCGCCTCATTGAAATTGTTAAAAATCTGCATTGGCTGCTTCGAAAGCGCTTACATACAAGTGACGGACTGAATAATTTACCAGTGATATTCAAAGCTATATCAGTAGACGACAAGCTTCAGTTAGGGAAAGAACAGAATGTACATGTAATCTGTAGATATCTAATCATTCCACATACAACGCAAAATCTACAACCGACAATAACTGAAAGCAACACTCAGAAGTCGCATTAAAAGCAATAAGCATTATTCATCAGAATAAATAGCACTGCACAACAAAACAGGGTCCTTACAGATGTCCACATTACAATCACATCAATACATGTGAAGGAAATAATTTGCACATGTTTCTACGGCCATGGATAATAAAATATGTACATTTTTTATACATAGGCCACACCATTAATCACAGCTTAGTCACCAATGGCTGAAATCAGAGGAATTCATCGAAATACATTTAGCCACATTGATAAAACACCCTTCCAATCCATAGCAGTGACGAATACCTCTTGTGTGGCGATGTACGATAATTCTCCATTTACTAATAGTCATATCATCATATTAAGTTCTAATACAAAAGTGAGCATTGTTTGTGTCAGGAAAAACTGACACAGACATTATGAAGTGAACTTGAACATACAACATTAAGATCCACAAAAATTACAAAACTAAACATACATGTACATGTACCAGATGACAAGTTTCATCTGTGATAATGTCTTCACCACTGCTGTGAGCCCGAGCACCATAAACAAACCATATCCAGTCTTTTCAAACCATGTATACACAAACAAACTGGAAACTTGTGTAACTTCATAAATCTATGAGAAATTCGCTCCTACGTGTAAGCATACACATTCACAATTTAAACTGCACTTCACAAGTTCGCATGCAGGCCACTTCTGTGTAGTCAATGCATGGAGCACATAAAAACAGATAGTCACAAGGCCAGATTTTTTTTACAGTTCACTGACTTGTCATAACTAAAGCATACAGACACGCACACAGGTACTCAGAAATTCTACGAGGGACTTTGTTCTCCAATTCGAGGCATCTTATTGTGTGAACTTGGCTCCTCTTCCAGACTTGCTCTACTCGAATCTCGCTTCTTAGCTGCATTCTGCAAGAAAACATGCGATGTTCACTCAATGCTTCATTTCAATTTACAAATTCACAACCTTAATCTTCAGGAGAATACACCGCAAAAAAAAAGAATTTTTAAAAATAATCTTTTGAAGTCAACATATATATAACAAGCAGCATACAACATATTCCCTTTCCTTAATCCATACTTTCCTTTCTTGAAACACAGAACTTGTGAGTGGATCTATGATATACATACAGACCTTTTTGTCCCATTTTTGGTGGAGATACCGCAACAAAATATTGGTCTTTTCTGTGGTAATTACTGGAAAACAATAAAAATCATGAAAAAAAATCAATTATTATGACTGACAGACAATAAAGCAAACATGTGTACATTGCATTTGAATTTTCTTTGTTTCCATTTGTTTTGGATTGTTCAATTTGTTCAGCTTGCACATCACTCTGTGCAAACTGAGGTGAATTTAAGGAATAACTTTGTATGATCCAATTTTACCTTGCTCTGTGGGGTGATCCTTAGTGCAGATATATACTGATGGTCGCTTTACCTGTTCAAGAGATTGGGACACAAACGATGATTACAATCATATCACTTCAATGGAGAAGAAATACACATGATATCCGTCATCTATAATAAACTTACTGCGGATTTGCAGCCGCCATCAGCGTGGAATCTTGTAAAGTTGGTCTCATTGTGACTGGGGAGTTCCTTCAGAAAATCCGCCTGTGGAAATAATTTTTGATGCATTTTATTCTTTGAGTGTTGTGATGTGACTTCTGGCCAGTTGCATTTGAAACATGAACCTCAGAGTATTCGCAGTGAGTGAGAGAATCCCATGTCATTTTTGTGTGGGACAGAGATTTCCCCGACTAGTCGTCAGTGCGAATCCAAGGCGAGCCTTTAGGATAGCTTGGGATGCACGAAGGACAAGTCGGGAAATATCTATCCCACACAAAAAAGGCATGGGATTCTTTTTCTCGCCCGTTTAATCCCGTATTGACCGTTTTTCATATCATTTCTGTAGATTTTCGCATGTTTCGTCACTTTTTGTGGAAGAAATTCGGTGCTTGATCATCCATGACTATCCATTGTTATAACCAACCGAGCGCGTCATTTGTATTGTTATGTTATACCACGTGACACAACAGGCCTGGGATAGGTTCTTCCCAGGTCGGTTCACACCAGACCTATCTATGGTCTCTATCTATCTATGGTTTCACTATCCCATATACATGATGTATTTTGACAGAGAGTGAGAACACTTATTCACACCTTGGAAAAGCACAAAATCAATCCGATAGTATCTGAACTGAACTGATCATCTATTCTAAAATGATTAAGACATTTAGTTTTACAATGGGTAACATACATAAAATATTGTATCCACTATATTATACACTATATCATGATGTGAAGGGCCATAGAGAAGATCTTGACTGTGGACTACAAGGGTCAACATAAATTTATAATCATCATCGTTCGGGTATTCGCCACTTACCTCAAGTGGCTTATCACGATATTTTTTATGTGTCCCTACTAAACTGTACCCAAGGCCTACTTGTTGCCATGACCTAGTTACTGAAGTATTTCTGAAGTAGTTTAGTCACATATATATACATACAGGTTTTACCGGGCAGCTAAACCTCTCTATTATCGATAAATGATCTATTACTAATCAGGGTAACTGTCATTGATTCCCGACTGTCACCAACACTAGTCTATGCATGTGCTGAGGTTGATTTCCCAAATTAGCTACTGACTCTATTGTTCCGCAGATGTCTATAACCATGATAACAATGTTATCAACCTGTGGAAGGTGTTAGGAGGTTGATAATAATGTTATCGACTGCTGCGCAAATCACTCAAATATTTTCGACATGCAACTCGCACTCAGTAGAAACATATCACTTATCGCTCACACCACTGAGGCTAAAGTTAGTAGTGTATGAACATGATGAAACAATTTATCAAAAAATCAATGAATCAGTCACAAAGATCAATCGACGATTAATCGATTGCCATTTCTGATGATCAATTTTTTCTGCCACTATCACAAGCCAATATTCTCATGAATACAACTAGCTCGCTGCAATGAATGCGCTAAATTACGGCGAAGGAAGCGACCCGTTTTGCGAACTCTCTCTGTGGAGGACAAACCATTCATCAACAAAACCCCAGATATTTTTAATTTTCCAAAGTTTGGAACAGTTTGCAAACTATTTTGATAGATATCCAGTTTTGATCTGCTCATTTTTATGTTTGTTATGCAGCATACAAGCTACCAATAATAATATATGCTCTTTTATGTAACCAAATGTCCAATGAAAACTCATGCTATTATCATGATTATACAAACCACAGAGCTCAATGGGCGATATTACGGGGTACCATTTTCCAGCAGGTGAAATCCAATTTGAGGAATTTTTTATTAGAGGTCTAATAGATTTTTGGAAGTTCTGATTATTTTAGGGCCCAGACGAGTCGAAAATTTCCGACCCGGGTACCCATGTGGTCAGACCTGACCCACCCCGCCCCAGGTAACCATGGTAACCTGGTAACCCGTCCAAATATTATATCAAATTTTGAATGATACTCACTGGAGCAATTTGTAACACGAAAACGCCAGACATCGATCTTTGACACATATTATTTGTTTTGTGGGTGTTTATTTTCAAGTTTGAAAGAGATCACATGACCTCATAAAACTACTTCGTTTTTTCCCGATGATTTCCTTGTCATTCTTGTGATTATACTAGTGTTCATCGCAAATATTCGAGACAAAAAATGTCTCTTTATTCGATCTCGGTACAGGTAACGAAATTTCAACCCGGTAATTGTATGACCCGCCCCGAAATTCGGGTGATTACCATGCGATAAAGCCGCCAAAACGATCAGGCCGCATATCAGCATACCCTAAATTCCCTAATATCATAACTCTTCATTCATCACTTAACCCCGCAGTTTGATAATTCTCAACAGCGGCCTGATCACTTTGGCGGCCTTATCACCTGTACAGGCTGTACAGTACCCCATTCGGGTACCCGTCGACTTGTCCGGGCCCTAGATTAATTGATTTTAAACTCCATCCACTGGGTCCATACACTAAAAGTCAGAATGATTGAGTCTTGTCTTCAAACTATAGTATATACTAATAATCGGTCATCTTAACACCGAATTTAAAATTATGCAATTTCTCTCTATATGAGTACTAGATCTAGACCTAAAAATGTTTATGCAATCGATTTGATTATTCGATCGTACGAATCCGACAACCATACACTAAATCTTAGTTCAGCCCAATAACAGAGTTAAGTGCTAGTCCCTTCCTGAACCGACAACGGTATTCGCCTGACACCCTGTCACAGTGGGTCAGGATTTATGAACTTATTTCAGAACAAAACATGGTTTGAATGCATGAAATACACAATGTGTATCGTTTCTTCCCATCTCAGTTGTTTCCAACGATTTATGTCCCTCAATTTTAAGTTAATTCCATACTTTGTCACTTGACAGCTGTTTGTTTACATTGTCATCATGGTGTAGTTTTGTCATGCTACAAAGCTGCCACTCAAATTAGCCAATCAAGGAGCATCAAGCAATCAGCTGAGGATGGGTGTGATGTCATAATCTGGGAAATATCCCCTTTTGGGACTTTTGGCGCCAAATCTTAGATAGAAACATTTTAGCCTGTGGTGCAATAGGGCTCTGCCCGTGAATAGTGCTAACTAAATCTAGCTAGATAGCGATCCCAGTCTAGGCCTAGAAATAGTAGAATACAGATGCATTGACCGAGACGACCAGACTGCCCCCAGGCCAAGGAATGCACAGTCATTCAGACTCAGACGGACGATGGCATAGCCTAGACTAGGCGTAGTAGCCTATACTCTGATTTTTCTAACTCGTTTACACTGTTTTTCGCTAATATTTTCATGATGCTTAACGCTATCGTTCTATAACTTGGTATACTTCACCTGGGAGTTAAACGGCAATTTGCTACCAAATTTCAGACAGCTATCGCAAAAATTGAAAAAGTTGGCAATCTACCCCAATGTTAAATTTAGCCCTATTATTTAATTTCTGGGCCCGCACACAATTTTGTGCATTTGCTCGGTTTTGTAGCGGAGTAATGTTTCAAAATCAACATGTTTGTGTAGAGTACACCCCAGTGTATCTTCTGGTTCAAAGTTACAAGAATATTTCGAATCCTGATGGATGTAAACAGGACCAATTCCTCGAATATGCTCAGATTCTCGAGATCCCGTTTTGGACTGAAATTTAACATTGAGGTAGATTGCCAACTTTTTCAATTTTTGCGATAGCTGTCTGAAATTTGGTAGCAAATTGCCATTTAACACCCAGGTGAAGTATGCCAAGTTATAGAACGATAGCATTCGCCATCACGAAAATATTAGCCAAAAACAGTGTATACTCTGATTTTTTTTAACTCGTTTACACCGTTTTTTGCCTTTAGTTCAGTCAAGTTACTTCAAGCGAACTATTCAACTGAATATTGCATATCTGTGGTACAAACGGCAATCAATTCACACAAACCTGCCTTCCGGAACGCTATCTGTTTCTTTCAAAACGCAAAAGTTTTATTTAAGCGAGGATTTGCTTGAACCATGGGCGCCGACATATTGCTTGGTTCTCGACAACTGATGACGGAATCCAAATGGACAAGTTCAAATTAGTCATAATAGGGGGATCGGGTTGTCAGTTGTCGTCAAGGTGCCTGCACGCGCGAGTCATTTCGAATCAGTTTACCTGCGTGGGCGGTCCCAAATCCCAACTCTCGCCCCTATGCAAATTATCCGAACAGAATCGCCCATCACGTGCCAAAGGAAAACGAAGTTTGTTGACATGCAAACGACAGGATTTCAGGGAAAATTTATCATTGCAGTAGATTGCTAATTCTCACAGTTCTATGAGCAGAAGTCTGAAAGTTTGCAGAAAAATGCCGTTTGATCTCCAGGTGAAATATGCCAAGTTACAACACGATACCATTACTGTAAACATCGCAAAAATATCGGCAAAAAACGGTGTAAACGAGTTAGAAAAATCAGAGTATAGACTGCTAGAGGATGCAAGAGGGGTACATTTTCGAATCAATGAAAACACCTTAGACATCGACTATGAAGTGACACAATCGATCCAATCTGGATCAAAGTTAGTTTGAAAGAGAAGATTAGTCAGTGGTTTGAATAATCATGGAGTGGGGACAGCAATTCCGAATGCTTTTCTAGAGGGGGAATTTGAGATAAACCAACCATCATGAATTTGCTCCAGTTGACGTCACTTCTTGCTCACCGAAGGAAGTCGTAATGAATTTTTAATAGTTAGGCCACACCAAATTGTGAAGTTGGTCAATGGATTTTTTCCCCAAAATTTTCTATACGGAGGAGATTTTTTTTCACAAGTAAAATCTTCCATCTATGGAATTTTGACAAAAAATTTCTATATGGAGAATTTTTTTTTTACAAATAAATATTTCTTCTATGGATTTTCGACAATAATTTTCTGCACGCTGGAAACTTTTTTTTACAAATATTGTAATGTTTTGCTTAATGGACTTTCGACTAATATTTTCTATAAGGAGGGTATTTTGGTCAAATGCTCCCACTCAAACTGTAATTACAGGTAATAAATGTGCATTTAAGAGTTTTTACAAAGAACTTTACATACCTTAGTGCACAAGTTGCCCTACTCATATATATACACAGATATATACACACTTTATTATGTCCTCTACTCTCTAGGTATCAATATGAATGTAATTAATATAAGCAGGTAGGGAACAGATTGTTAACACATGCCTACATGATGGCAATGCAATGATGAATATTGTTGTACTGGCCATTATCATAAACTGTAGACATTATGATCAATCATAGTATTGTACTTGACTGTATGGAGGAAGATGTAAGTATTGGTATTGTAACCGAGCAAGGAATGCCTCGGCCAGACTGGGATTTGAACCCGGGACCTCTCAAACATCAACCATCCGCTCTACCAGATGAGCTAAAGGGATATCCCACTAGCCAAGCTAGTAGGAGTACAATTTCACACATACCAGAGAGGTCACACATTTCCGGGGGGGTTTGAAACCTCGTCCCGAGGTGAGGAGCTATAACCAGACATCCTACTTCAACCTCAGGACATCCTCAGTCATAACAGGGCCACATCCCGAAGGAATACAAGGCATCCCACCGCTGCCACCAATTGTAACCAAGCGAGGAATGCCTCGGCCAGACTGGGATTTGAACCCGGGACCTCTCACACATCAACCATCCGCTCTACCAGATGAGCTAAAGGGATATCCCACTAGCCAAGCTAGTAGGAGTACAATTTCATACATATCAGTGAGGTCACAGTATTATTAAATCTGTAGAAATGTTTTAGGATTAGAAAGTACGATGACATATATTTAATACCACGAATAGTACAACAATTCCCTGGAAAAAACCTGCTTAGTTAGTAAATGAACCTCAGAATGACTCCTTGTCACGAAAACATCAATACCTCGATAATTTATAAAAGTTGTGCATTTTTTTTCAAATCCAGCGTGTTTTTCTCCTTGTGTTTTTCAAAATTAAATGGAAAGTTTGAAATTTGACTGTACCTGGATATGCAATGAAAGGAAATGAGAAATATTTGAACAAGTTCTTGACTAAACATAATGCGTAAACATAACTGTCTGTATACTCATGGACACAAGACAAGAATCTAGTAATCTGGTATAGCCGATTGAACTCAAGATTTAGCATGGAAATTAGTGAGCTGAATCATCCCAAGTTAGTCGGCGAAATAGATAGATTCTTCATGAAATAGATTCCTGGTGGGTTCAACGCGGAATTATCTTGAACAGTGTGTATTCATAATAATTTGGGTTCTTTTCCTGCCCGGAGAACCGTTGACGGGTCATTTCATTGTCAGCAAACAAACTGAGAAAACAAATTCTATTTGACCTCTAACAATGCTCTCAACTCAAATTTTGTAGCTGCAAGCGAGTATACGAGATAGTATTGTAGCGATTTTAGATGACTATTTGGTGCCGTGTGTGTGTTGTTGTTGTTGTTTATTTTCTCTCGTTGTGTTTATTTTTCGTATAGTCTTTAAGTAGTACCTCTCCTCTCTGTGTCCGAACGCAATAGACAATTATTGGTGAGACGTCCGCAATTCCATAGTATTTCTCTGGTTAGAGAAAAGTGCTGGAGACATACTAAGTATTACTTCAAAGACATGGGTTTTATTACCGAATACGAGTTACTCACTCACAAAATATATGCAATATTTCCCCAAATTACACAGTTATCAGGTTTAGACTAAGTCACCGGGCTTTACAATACTAAAAGGTTACACCAGGTCCAGGTTCAGACTAAGACCCTGCTTTAACGTTAGGCATCAGAACTAGCGTCAGTCTCTTCCTACGCGAAGTCCATGCAGAGGCGAAGGTTCCCTGGCTCCACAACTCGTCCGTCTCCCGAGGTATGTACTTGCGGAATCTGTCTCGCCGTCTTCCGCGGAGGTGTGTCTTTCTGAGGTCCTCTGTATCTGCGGAGGTCTTCCGCGCTGCGGAGGTCCTCTCTCTGCAGAGGTCTTCCACGCTGCGGAGGTTCCGTGGCTCCGCAGAGTTCCCTCGTCCCTGCGGAGGGTCCTCCGCACGTCTGCTTCACCTCCCTCTTCCGCGGGTGCGAAGGGTCGTCGCCTGCGGAGACTGGGTGTCTCCGCACGTCAGGAAACTTCCCTCGCCACTCCGCGGGTGTGGAGTTTCGTTCGTCTACTGCGGAGACACTGAGTGTCTTCGCACATCAGGGGACGTCCCTCACAGGTCCGCGGGTTGCGAAGGTTCACCAGAGACTTCCCTCACGCTTGCACCACTGTGCAAGAAGAGATCGCCGCCTTGTCGTCAGCTGTAAGTCAAGAGGGCCGGGGTTCATATATTGAGGGGCTGTTGGACTGGATTCATGCGATTGTCATCATCTGGGACCCACACCATTCTCTGTTACATTTCCCATACATGGAGTCTGGGGCTCCGCACTGCGGAGGTCAAGATGTGCGGAGGTACGGAAAACTCTAAGTCCTCTCCCTCGCCTGTCAAAGGAGGACAGGACTGTCTCAGGGTGATGTGTCTCCTCTGGTACCTTGCCCCGACTGACTCTCAGAGAGCTGTGGCTGCCTCCTTTTATTGGGCTCTCCACCGGAAGCTGTTCTGCGCATGTGCATGCCTGGTCTTCTGCAAGCACGTGATCGATCCTCCGCAAGAACGTGATAACTCCTCCGTGCGTGATTTTGCGGAGGAGGCTGGTGGTTATATGAGTTCGTTATAGTATAAATCGGAAGATTTTCTCGGGGGCTAAAGGCACCCGCGACTCGATCGCCAGACCATTTAAGTTCCTCACTCGCGAAAAGCAGCGACCCCCGCCCGTATTATACTAATCCTGGATCCGCCCCTACACCTCAAACCTGTGACAAAAGGTATGATCTTCAAAATTAGAAGCATACACGTACCGAAAATTGAACATGAGTTGATTATGATTATTGACATATTATGAATATGATATTGTGACCATGCTGGTCAAACACATTTTTTTCAATTGTGTGTTATATATTCAGTGGATGTATAACACGTTGGACAGCAAAATTGGTGTGATAAAGTGACGATGATACGACAGTAAAGTATAGAATTATTATTCGACACGATGTCCCGCGGTGTTTGTTGTTTACAGCCTCTTCCGTCGCCGAAAAAATCAACATGTCGGACGAAGATGATTTTATGTGCGATGAAGACGAAGAATACGATTTGGTACGCACGAAATAACATATTTCAGTATTTCTATTATTTATATGTACTGTATAGAACATGCAAAACGCATACTTTATAGCAATGTTGCCTTTTTACAGCGAAGCGATCGCCTCAAAATCTTGAGCGATGAGCGATATTCAGGGATATTTGCGTTGGTACCGATGTCGGTGAACCGGTGAACGAGTAAAAAGAAAACCACTGGAATCCACCTAGATCTAACCAAAACCAAGGCAAAGCCATATGATTCTGCTAAATGTCACCAGTGGTGCGACTGATATAAAATAATGCCACATCTTTCTTGACATTGTGAACACTACAGCTGTAGCCTGTAGTCATCAGATCATCTTTGGTATAATGATCGATTCCGCAGCGCAACATAGTTATACATAAACCATTGGTAGAATTTCCAAGGCATTCTCGTGAAAAAAGGTCCCTCTACATAATGCCAAAGCTCATTCAGTTAAAACACTGTAAAAGGACAAATATTTTGCAGTTGATTTATTTTGCGGCTTTCACCTTTTTTCTTTTCAACTGCACAATAAAAAGGACCTCAAAGATTTATCTTCTATGTACATAATACACATAGCAGGTAAAATCCACAAACTGAAATCTTTGCAAATTTGTCTGGACAAAAAAACATAAATATGCGTCTTTTTACAGTAGTAACACCATTTTAAAGAGATGTAGGGTGATAGTGGGATGGTTGGTGGGGGATGGTGCCATCGGTGGATGGACACACTAAAGTCTTAAATGTGTGAAATAAGCAGAACCTAATGATATGGCCTTCTCCAACAGAGTCAAAATCCTCAACATATTTAATTGTGATGGGCCGATGATCGATTATTTGCGAAAGTCAGTTGGTTTGTCAAACCGATTTTGATGATCGATTATGGAATCCTATAATCGATTATCTAAAAGTGGGAAAATTTCTACGTAATCTATGAAAAGTCCACAAAGAGCCTCTATATCATAAGTTTATACCAATTTTTAGTTGCAAATATGAAGTTGAAAACTCAATTATATAAATATTGTTTACTTTAATACCACATTCCTTATACACATAGCATAATATTCTGTCAATCAAGACGCTGCACCACTTGATTATGATATCACGGTTGAATCGATTATTAATCGAAAGTCAGTTGGTTTGTCAAACCGATTACAAACCAATTATCGATTGTCAAATTCAAACCGACTAATTTTTTTGAGAGAATTGGCATTGTCTTTTGTCTGCTGAATGGAACTTGGATTCCACTCTATCTGTTGTATCTATAAGCACAGTCAGGATTTAAGTGTCTGAAGGGATCCTTTATGAACTTATACTACTGCTATCCACAGTTACTAGTATCTTGTGTTTACCAAAGGCTCATCCAATCATAAGATGGTGAGGAACTCACTTTTCCCGTGACTGTACCTATCACAAAATTGTACCTCAGACAAGTCTGGGAAATCAAATATAGGCCTAATGATAAGCTGATGTTAAAGGTCATCGATTGTCAATAAATCTTCAGGAAAAGGTATTTTATTTTAAAATACAGTCTTGAACTATTGAATTGTTTATCAATATTGACAGTGACTGTTACATAGGTATGGCTTTTCGTGCTTGTATAACTGTTTTTCTTTGGTATGGTATACATGTGTAGGGTGTCACTAATGTCCAGATTCCTCACAAACCCCGACAGGAATATTCCGAGGACAGCCAGTCCGAGCCAGATGTGGACCTCGAGAATCAATACTACAACAGCAAGGCCTTGAAGGAAGAGGAGCCGCGTGCCGCTCTCGACAGCTTTCAGAAGGTACTGAAATTCTGAACAGCATATTCATTGCATAACTGAATTTATAACTAAACTGAAGCCCTCACGCTATCACTTTTAGTATAATATCCTCGATAAATGTTGATAGTTAAATACTGTCAGCTGACTGGAGATTATCCATGTGTAATTTCAATCAACAGGTACTAGAACTTGAAGGCAAGGACAAGGGGGAATGGGGCTTCAAGGCGCTGAAACAAATGATCAAAATCAACTTCAAACTCAGCAATTACGAGGAGATGATGACTCGGTACAAACAGCTGCTCATGTACATCAAGACCGCGGTCACTCGAAACTACTCGGAGAAATCTATCAACTCCATCTTAGACTACATCTCAACCTCCAAGAATGTGAGAGAGTTTATTGTGTGTGATATAATCTGATGGCAAAAACATGCGGAATGTTCAAGTTGAAGCACAACTGGCATGATTCATATGTGTTGAACGCAATCAATTTGCTTCTCAAAGTGTCCATACTCTTAGCCATTTCTGATTCTTTGTGCATGTTATCGAAAATCAATGAAATAGATATATTCACAAAATTATTTCTAGGTATCATAAAAATCATAATATAACTCACCTGAACACAGATCATAACCTATTGATTTTAGATGGAGTTGCTGCAGAACTTTTACGAGACAACCCTGGAAGCTCTCCGTGAGGCTAAGAATGATCGACTGTGGTTCAAAACCAACACCAAACTGGGAAAACTGTACTTCGATCGAGAAGAATGGGCGAAGTTACAGCGAATACTCAAACAGCTACACCAGTCGTGCCAAGTAAACTCCCTTAGTGTTTACAAAACTAAACTTATAATGTTTATTTCCAAAAAAAATAATGTTTATTTACAAAACTAGTCTTTTGGGCATACACTCTGCTGATCAATACTGAAAGTTGCACGATGATATTTGCTAAAACGAGTGTGAATTCTTGCGAAGTTCTAACTTTGAGATATTCCTGTCTCTTAGTTGTTAACACCACATATGTTGTAATATTTTTGTGATAAACCATATCGGGTTGATCGTATTTTCAATCTGTAGACTCTCAGAATAATAAAATTGATATGTGTATCTGTATCAAACATGTTGACAAAGAACATCCGCTTATCTCCGTATAGACGGATGAGGGGGAAGATGACTTAAAGAAAGGCACGCAGCTATTAGAGATCTACGCCCTCGAGATACAAATGTACACTGCGCAGAAAAACAACAAAAAACTCAAGGTATCCTTTTAATACCAAAGTCATGGATGAAACCAAAACACAGTGTAATTACCAACTTATATAATAATATTTATTATCTTGCCGTGAGTCTATGAACTCAACTATCAACTATTCTTTATGGGCACGGCAATTGTCTGAAATCTCTCAATTTGTGACCTGAATGACATGAAAGTAAAAAGTGTATAAACTAACAAATATACAGTGTGATGCCGTTAGTTTATGATTTTGAGTTTGTTGAAGATGTACATTCTGCTTGTAGGCCCTGTATGAGCAATCGTTACACATAAAGTCTGCGATTCCACATCCCCTGATCATGGGTGTTATCCGAGGTATGCAACATGCAACAGCCAGTCTGGGAAAAATCATGCTAAATCTTCTAGAATATTGTCAAAAATCTGATACCTATGAACGGGACTGATTTTGTTTTGCAGAGTGCGGCGGCAAGATGCACCTGCGGGAGGGCGAGTACGAGAGAGCACACACTGACTTCTTTGAGGCTTTCAAAAACTATGACGAGTCGGGAAGTCCAAGGTTTGTTTCGTGTCGAGAGAATTGAATCTAGAGTATCTATTGAGGCAGTGTGACTGAATATATACAAGTATACATGAATTGTGTAAATATTACATGTTTGTATACCATATACTATACTTATCGGGTAGACTCTGAGTAACTTTACTAGTATTCATTCATTGCCATTCTGTTATGTATATTTAGAAATGTTGTTTCTTACAACTATTTCAGGCGAACAACATGTTTGAAATATCTTGTACTGGCAAACATGTTGATGAAGTCAGGGATCAACCCCTTTGATTCACAAGAGGCTAAACCCTACAAAAATGACCCTGAAATTCTGGCGATGACCAATCTAGTCAGGCAAGTTTTCATTGGTATCGTTATGATTATCATAACGGTAAAGTTTCATCATAATGCATTCTGCGTACCGTCCTGTACTAGTCTCTTGCAAAATGAGGTGTTATTTGATTTGCTGATTGTTTGTATCTTTATACAGTGCCTACCAGAACAATGACATAAATGAATTTGAAATGATCCTGAAATTAAATAGAAAAAATATCATGGAGGACCCGTTTATCCGGGAACATATAGAAGGTGTGTACCGAGTGAAATGTATGCTTCATCAGTCTGCACAATGTTAAACTGTTGTATATGAGTAAATTTATGGAATTTACAATAAAAATGCAACTGTCGGAAACATGAAAATATGATTGCATATACAATGTATCATGATTTTGATTTCAATTCCAGACTTGCTTAGAAATATCCGCACTCAAGTACTGATAAAATTGATAAAGCCCTACACAAGAATCCACATACCATTCATATCAAAGGTAAGTAACAACTGCTTATCAGTTGCATATCATACTGGAATTATTCCTGCGATATATCACCATATGAAGTATTCATATCATGTCACTTGGTCGATTTTCTTCAGGAGTTGAACATAGAACCAAGCGAAGTTGAAAGTCTGTTAGTATCCTGCATCCTTGATAAGTAAGTACACATCGTACTTATTTATACCTGTCTCTTGATAAATAAGTACAGATCAATATAGTTCCATCTGCCTCCTGATAAATGCAGGGATGTAATATTTAGAGTGAACATTATTCGAAACAAACTCTTGCAAGCACAGTAAATGAAATTTACACTGTCATATCTTTGCCTATCCTTCATATTAAACATGTTAAAGGGAATTGAATAATATACAAAATAAAACTATTCTGCAGTAATATCTATTTGACACCATCATGATTCCTTACTGGTCGATTCACACACTATTAGTTCTAGGCCAGTATCACCAAATAGCTGATATACTGTTAAACTCTGCCTACAGCACAATCAACGGTCGCATTGATCAGGTGAATCAGCTGCTGGAGTTAGATCGGGAGGCAGCTGGAAGCTCCAAGTATCACGCTTTAGAGAAGTGGACGACACAACTCGCTTCTCTAAACCAAGCCATAGTCAACAAGATGGCTTGAAGAGTCATCGACTTCGATCTGGGGGGGGGGGGGGTATTATAATATCGGGGTCTGTGTTGAATTCTGTTCTCTTTTGTCAGAAAACTTTCAGTTTTGATGTTGAGAGGCTGGTAAGGACAATTACATTACATGTATTTCTGTGTTCTGTGCCTCGAGACATGTTACATTTATTAAATTCTGTGTGCGTGTGTGACTGGGTGCATGTGAAAATTGTGAATATGATTGTGTGTTCCCATGAATTAAAAAATTCTGTGGTCCGTTGTATATATCTGCAAGTGAGCGATAGGTGAAAAGTTAGATGAATTGTGAAAGTGATAGACACGCCAAAATGTGTCTAAATCACCCAAATACGAAGAAAAAGATCCAGATGCCTGCTTTTGTACAAATTGAGTGATATATACCTTGATTAATTACAATAATCTAATGAATAAATAATTGCACTGTCATGGATTCCAATGAATTTGGTGTTATATTTGTAACAATAATAATTGGGATGTAAAATCTGTTATTTGAGTACATGTATATTGCTTTTTGTGCAGATCAGTGAAACGCCTACTGAGCCTGTGCCATTTTTTGTTGTGTTGCGACTAAAATAAACATTTTGTATACAATTGTTGGAGAAATATTTTTCAAACAGTGTGTAGGTCCTCACCCTGATGGTGAGACCCTGTCTGTATATATGTTGACAGTCATTATAGGTTAAAGAAATAACACGAGAATAATATGACTTTGAATCTTGAATTCCTCTTGAGGTCATGTGATTTGAATCATATTGTTGACATTACGTGGATATCATACCCAATTAGGTACAAAATACTGTTGGTATTACCCCGTGAAACATTATAAGCAGCTACCAAATCGTGAACTCGAGAACATTTTTTTGAGGAGACCAAATTAGATTTTTTTGTCTTGAATTTCTCTTGCACTGAGGATGAAATGACCGTTCAACCGTCATCAGGTGCTTGTCCTTGACTATCGAATTGGACATGTCTTCATGACGCCATATATACATGATGTATGCTCATAAATAGAAGTTTTATGAACCCTGTCTTGGAGGTTTTGTCTTCAAGGCAATGACTATACACATTATGTACATGTAGACATAATATTGGATTTGTAACTCGGTTTCCTCTGGTGTCAAGTTCAGTCACCAAAAGATCAAGCCCAATATTTGACTCCACATTTCCTCATATTGCAAGCATAAGCTCCATAATATTCAGGCCTTTTGAATGATTCAAGGCAAACAGTATTTATACATAGAATGTGTGAATCATCCTTACAGGAATGGGAATCATCATGCCAGAGTATCGGTGCTTTGAACGATTGCTCAATGATTACTAGAATACCGTATATACGAATACTGGAAAACTTATAATTGAGAAAATTAATGGAGAATGTTTTGACAGTTCAATATGACATAATTGTTCCCCTGGCACTAGTTCGGTGGATGCTATGCATTTGCGATCATCGCGTCTAGATTATTTTGTAAAAAAAAAATATTGTAATTGCTGTACAGATTGCAAATCTGAAACGATTTCAATTTCTAATTATATTTTATGTGGACACGTTTATGGTAAATTCATGGAAAATGTCCATAACAACCAAAAATGACTGATTTGAAGTCTGTGGCTGAATGTAGTTGTATCCCCCGACCAAAATTTCGCGGATACCATGGATTTGCGTCCAGCGTCGTGCAGATGAACGCCACATAGTTTTCGAAAAATGATGGTGAAATCACACAGGCTCGATGGAGAAGGCATTCACACGAAATGTATTCTTTCAGAATGATCAATAAATATAAAGAAGTTAAAGAGCGAACTGATCAAGAGCATGTGAAATATCCGCTTAGACTTGTGTTCATTCCCATATCCTGCACGTGTACTATGAAAGCCAATTGCACGGGATTCTTCTTGATAATTTTTATGGATTTGTCTGAGTTTGTTTTATCTTTTCTTTTACATTCCACCGTTTCGTTTCCGTGCAATATCTCGAGATCGCCTCAACGGATCAACTTGAAATTTTCACCACTGATCAAACATATAGATGTGCTGTGTAGTTTTGGAGCTGGATCCGAGGTCCTTGAGGATGAAATATACAGTGGTGTATGTAAACTTTTGGACTTTGTTTCCGCTCAATAACTCAAAAACTATTCAGGCAATGGCTGAAAACGTGCATGGGGGTCCATATATCACCAAGGAAGAACCCTATTGATTTTGGGGGTCATATGGTTGAACGACCTTTGACCTAGAGCTGGGAAAAGTTTTTGCTGAGTCATCCTTGAGGCTTCCTGCATATCTCAAAAATGGTGCATCACAGAGTGAAACGAACGTCATTTTCGGATTCGTTACCCTTTACAAAGATGTCTAAAGGGTATTATGAATGAACTTTGACCTCGACCTCAATTGTTTTTTGTCCAGTCGGCATTTTTAGTTTACGTAGATATCTCGGAAACGGTGTGTCGTAGAGCGAAACAGACGTTATTTTCGGACTCGTCGCCCTAGACAAACATGTCTAGAGGGTGTCATGGATGAACTTTGACCTCAATTTTTTTTTGCCGAGTCGGCATTTTTTGTTTTCCTCGATATCTCGGAAACGATGCATCGTAGAGCGAAACGGACGTTATTTTCGGGCTCGTCGCCCTAGAGAAACATGTATTATGAGCACTGAGGATGAACTTTGATCTTGGCCAAAGGGATATCTTGGAATATGCTAGATACGTTTAGAAAAAGAGCTTCACACGAAATGCCCCAAGACAACTTTAGGCCTTGACATCTAGTTTTCTGTGAGAGCCGGCGACCGGTGAGCTCCTAGTTTTAAAACAAACGGGACTAGATATGTGTAATAGTATATCTAGATGTTGCTTGGTGTCCGCGAAAGCGGGAATCAAGCAAATCTAGATGTGTGTAATAGTATGAAGCTGATATATGGTTCGTGATACAGGTCACTATTACCGAATAAGTTAACATTAATTTCACTAGTTAATTAAGTCTATTATTGAACTGACCGACAAGATAATGAAACTGTAATTTTAGCTACATGTAGTATCAATTTCTCCGTAACATCACCAAAAATCGCAAACTATCTCGAACGATTCAGTTCATATTTAGGGGGGAGAAATACCAATCAAGTTTAAGCTTTCGTATTGTAGTATCGCTACAAACACAAAATTAACCATAGAAAAATCGTTTGATTCCGAAGTATTTTCATGCAAACGAGAGAACGCTGCAACACAGCCTTGGCGAAACGCAGCATCAACATTTTTCGATAGTAGCTTACACAAAAGCTAGGGCGTGTTAAAATTCTTCTGACAAAATAAAATATGACAACGCTGCAACACAGCCTTGGCGAAACGCAGCATCAACATTTTTCGATAGTAGCTTACACAAAAGCTAGGGCGTGTTCAAATTCTTCTGACAAAATAAAATATGACAATTATGAGTGCTACCAGGAACCCAGTATTCGCAAAAAGGAAATAAATAATTATATTCGCTCTGTCAATAATAATCATTCGATAGTTCCGCATTTTCTGTAGATAACATTGTTTACAGGAAATAGTCCGGCAGTGAACCTTGTTAAAACAGCCTGACCTCAAAGTGTTTGATAAAGTTTTTTTCCTCTCTGATTTTACTTATTTGGTATATCCGTAAATCGTTCCAGGTGGGTGTGAAATTCTCACCCTTGGGGAATTAGAGAAATCCAAGATGGCGGCCATGGAGGGTGATTTCAACCACCTGAAATATAGTTCAGCCCATAACTTTACTTCTAGAGTACATAGAAGTGCGAACTTGGTGTCTATACCCATGTTTTCTGGTATCAGCTTTACAATAGTGCCGCTAAATTATAGTTATGCTTGTCCGCCATCTTGAAAATCGAAATGGCCGCGTAATTTTGGTCATTTTTGCCCGAATGTTTGCCCAAAACTGTTCGATTTCATAATGTAATGACGAATATGTTCAAAGATAATGCGTAGCAGTGGAGCATCATGTATTGCTTCAGTGAATTGTTTTGCAGTTATTGTCATACAATAAACGTTGAGGGGACAGATGACATTGCCCTCCATGTCTTCAACGTTAATTGTCACCAGTGTCCTGAGAAGTTCATTTTGCAGCAAGTTTGACATAGGTCAATCTATGACAAACAACCAACTGACCCACAACAAATTGCAACAAAAGGTTTTATCGTGGTTTTCACCCCTACTGGGTATACTGTTTAACAGAAAAAAAGTCTACCAAAATCTGAATCACGGAAATGGGTTAAAATGGCGTCATTTCAAAGATGGCCATGGCATCATTTCAAAGGAAATCCTTAAACAGCTATATTATTAGCTATCTGCAATAACTGTGATAGAAACATAATTTTGGGTTCTAGCCCAGGGTTTTGAAAGGTGAGGAATTCAGTGGTGTCACTAAAATTTAATTCCGATATTTTTAGGTCAGAAAGTCAGAAAACTCATCGGACCATTCAGCAGACCTGATTTTTACCCGGGTGCGGGCCAGCTTTCATTTATCACGATTGGGTCGTAGTCGGATGGTGTTGTGTTTTTTTGGATTTTGGAGAATTTTCCTTTGTTTACATTTCTGAAAGTCCGACTTGGAGCCAGAGCAGACCATTCAATTGTGGCTGATTAGGAGGGCCCGGGGCCAGTTGGAAAGAATATGACACCCGTGTACCCAAGCATGGTTACTGTAATAAGTTATAAGCAATAATAGCCACAGGAGACGTGTGTTCCGACCGTTTATATTTTTTGTGTGTCACCGTTTCATCACCCATCACCACTCCCGTTTTGATCTTCTCTGAAACAGGGCTTTCTTGTATCAGATGCACTCAAAATTTTGCATAAACATTCCACACTACATAGATAGTACATAAGCTATTGCAAAAATGGAAAAACGCTTGATACGGCAACATAATAATTGAAAACTTGTGGCAAGTGTTGGTATGTCCAGTAGGCCAAATGCAAATGAGTGTGGCCCCCTCTTAGTGGTTGGTTGTTCGCGAGGCAGCCAGCCACACTCGACCCGCTTCATCCCCATTCCGCACCACCGCTCCCCCCCCCTCCCATCCGACTACGACCCAATCGTGATAAATGAAAGCTGGCCCGCACCCGGGTAAAAATCAGGTCTGCTGAATGGTCCGATGAGTTTTCTGACTTTTCTCGCATGAATATATCGCTAAACTATCTGCAAGATCACAATCGGCGATTACTGATGGATTTCAGAAATAAGATCCACCTCGAGAGATCATATATGCCGATGACAACAAGTTCACTTTCTTCACTATGCCTCCCCCCTCCTCTTCCACCTAAACATCGCGATGAGCGTGCCTCATAGCCTAATGAATAATTAATGAGATGACATCACGAGATACTGTTAATACAAAAATAAATCAATTGATCATAGCTTATCAATCATCTTTTAAAATCAATGATTTGTTGGTTGAGTCATGTTTCAATTGCTCGATTATTTTATGCATGATAGGTTACTAGTAATTGGAATCGTACACAAATGATCAAAGCAAAACTCGCCAGTCGAGTTCGTAATGCAGCAATCTGAATCACATCATCACGTTTGTCACAAATGACAGTTCTCATCATAATGGACCGCACATCCTTCCTGTATGTGCCTATTGCATGCTTCAAGAGCGCCATCTGTTGAATGTCACGTATGATCAGATAGGCCTGTTGTTGCTACACCACTATTATTGGTTGCATGGGAATCGTGATGTGGCATTCTGAGCTGTGACATTGTTTAGACAATTGTTTAGACAATTAACAAGACATATAACATGTCTACTGATGGGGATCAAAAATAAACCGATGGGTAAATACTATTTAGGTCTATTATTGACCACACTAAATTTAATTAAGACATAAAACATTTATTATTGGGCACAATAAGGTAAAATGTTCTGTCCACTACATATTTCATGACTGTAACCAAATAGGTTAACATTAAGTTTACCAGTTGTGTCTATTAGGGCCTATTGACCACAATAAAAAATAGTTGGGACATGAAACATTGACTATTAGGTTCAAGATAAAGGTTCTGGTAAATATTAATTTGATGCTTGTAGTAGTTATGGTCATATTATGAAAATAAGTTAACATCGATTTTTGCTAGTTGAATATGTTAATAGTTGGGGGGGGGGGGTGACTTTTTTTTTTTGGGGGGGGTGATAGGGCTACGGGAGATACACTCCAGCAGTCGTCAGTGACTGGAGAACATCTAGTTTGGAAGATGGGACTAGATGGAATCAGTACCTTAATAATGGTGTCAATCAATTTATATTAGGCCAAATCTACAATAAGCAAATGATTGGCCAGTACAATATCATGGGCTACAGTTACAATATGGCCACAACGTATATGTACCGAATAGGATACGAATAGGTTTTGAACTAGTTCTGTGCAAACATTTTCAAAGCTCTTCCTATGAGGCCAGTGGCCCTTGTTTCAGTCTGAAATCCAAGATTTTAACGTCGTCCTCAATTGAGGAGTATCTCAGTGTGATATGTACGGCATCTGGTTAGTACCACTCAACTTTTTTTGAAATTATTTTTGCTTCCTAAATCTTGGGAATTTCCCTGTAATTTAAACAATAAAAGGATTATTAAAACTGGGAAAAACTATTTATTTCAGGGTTTAATATTTTTCCAGATTGAATAGCTTTCCCGGTTTAAATAGTTGTTCCCCTGTTTCAATATTCGTTCCCGGTTTGATTAATGTATTTCCGGTTTCAATGGTTTATTCTCAGTTTCAATAATTCATTCCCGGTTTCAATAATTCTGTTTCAAGACTTTAAAGTAATTTTCTGGAAGTTTGCTCATGCATTCAACTATGGACAGACTGTATAGGTGACATATTGACAGATCGTCGAAACTGGATGGGACAGACTTCGCCAGTCGATGTAGAATGAGTTTCCGTCCTGTTTCGTTGGTAATAACCATTATGAGCATCAATAGCAATAATTCCACTTCTGCCCATGGTGTAAAAGATGGGCATGTGCTATCTCCTATGTGATGTATGTGGTCGAAACAGGTGGCTCAGTAAAAAAGAAAGCCTGGATTTAATCATTTTCAACAGACTATCGGCTTTAAAACGGAACTTTATGGAGAGCACATACATGTATAATGGGCTGTTGAGACTAAGAACTTGTAGGTTTAGGTTTCAATAGAGACGTGCACAAGTTCCCATACTGACTTTGTTTTAGTGACCTTGGGTCTAACCTTGAATGAATTTGAAAGTATCAAATTCCGTTGTTTGACTTTTTTTCCGAGAGTAGTAATTAACAGTTATTCCTGTCTAGCATCAAAGAGAATTTCCCATTAACAGAAATGGGTTTCAGTTGCGAATACACTATACAGACTTTTTTGGTGACGTTAAATTTAATCTTGAACGAGACGGACTTGAAGGGGATTTCCCATGTGGAAGTGATGTTTACACAAACTGCAACCAATTCAGGCTAAATTAATTGTATCCTGTTTCTTATCTGTAATCTCTTATCTCTTATCTGTTCTTAACTGAACAAGACAATCAGAGATTACAGATCCTCGCCCGTGGATTTCGCCATATGCTTCGCAAATCCTTTTTTTTGTAACTGACAAAGAAAAACGAGGAGCCATGGTCACGCTTGAAATGTTGTGCATGAAATGTATATGTTCTGCTATGCGAATGTTTGTTCCTTGAACCGAATATCGGTATCTTCACATTTCCATGACAATTTTCCATCAGATGTTGACCCCAAAGTGAGGAGGACCGAGCCACATATCACTTCATCCCGATAAGTTTCAAAATGACATATCGTCTTCGTGTTATGCGTCAGGCCAGGCATGCATTCAGATAAGTTACGGATCTGTACAACAACAGGAAGGTAGCAATGTGTTTCTAAGTGTGATATATGCTGAATATTCTCATGACCTTGAATTTGACCTCTGACCTAATTTTCAAGGTCAGAGCACAAAATGGCTAATAGCTTGCTGATCATCGACTTTACAGCTGAGGAATCAATTGTGAACATATAGGAAATTATATATGCTGAATATTGTCATGATTTTGAACCTGACCTTTGACCTCATTTTCAAGGTCAGATCACAAAATGGATAATATCTCACTTATTATCGACTTTACAGCTTAGGAATAAATTGTGGACATACTAGAAATAATATGTGCTGAACATTTTCATGCCCTTAAATTGACCAATGACTTTATTTTCAAGGTCACGGGACAAAAGGCTAATATCTTAAATATATATTGTCCGGTAACCTTTCTTAGCCTTTGGGCTAATTTTTTGTTTTCCTTGATATCTCGGAAACGATGCATCGTAGAGCGAAACGGACGTTATTTTCGGGCTCGTCGCCGTAGAGAAACATGTATTATGAGCACTGAGGATGAACTTTGATCTTGGCCAAAGGGATACGCTAGGGATATCTTGGAATATGCTAGATACGTTTAGAAAAAAAGCTTCACACGAAATGCCCCAAGACAACTTTAGGCCTTGACATCTAGTTTTCTGTGAGAGCCGGCGACCAGTGAGCTTCTAGTTTTGAAACAAACGGGACTAGATATGTGTAATAGTATATCTAGATGTGCGTAATAGTATGAAGCTGATATATATGGTTCTGTGATACATGTCACTATTACCGGATAAGTTAACATTAATTTCACTAGTTAATTAAGTCTATTATTGAACTGACCGACAAGAATGAAACTGTAATTTTAGCTACATGTAGTATCAATTTCTCATTTTCATCACTAAAAATCGCAAACTATCTCGAACGATTCAGTTCATATTTAGGGGGAAGAAATACCAATCAAGTTTAAGCTTTCGTATTGTAGTATCGCTACAAACACAAAATTAACCATTAAAAATCGTTTGATTCCGAAGTATTTTCATGCAAACGAGAGAACGCTGCAACACAGCCTTGGCGAAACGCAGCATCAACATTTTTCGATAGTAGCTTACACAAAAGCTAGGGCGTGTTCAAATTCTTCTGACAAAATAAAATATGACAATTATGAGTGCTACCAGGAACCCAGTATTCGCAAAAAGGAAATAAATAATTGTATTCGCTCTGTCAATAATAATCATTCGATAGTTCCGCATTTTCTGTAGATAACATTGTTTACAGGAAATAGTCCGGCAGTGAACCTTGTTAAAACAGCCTGACCTCAAAGTGTTTGACAAAGTTTTTTTCCTCTCTGATTTTACTTATTCCAGGTGGGTGTGAAATTCTCACCCTTGGGGAATTAGAGAAATCCAAGATGGCGGCCATGGAGGGTGATTTCAACCACCTGAAATATAGTTCAGCCCATAACTTTACTTCTAGAGTACATAGAAGTGCGAACTTGGTGTCTATACCCATGTTTTCTGGTATCACCTTTACAATAGTGCCGCTAAATTATAGTTTTGCTTGTCCGCCATCTTGAAAATCGAAATGGCCGCGTAATTTTGGTCATTTTTGCCCGAATGTTTGCCCAAAACTGTTCGATTTCATAATGTAATGATGAATATGTTCAAAGATAATGCGTAGCAGTGGAGCATCACGTATTGCTTCAGTGAATTGTTTTGTAGTTATTGTCATACAATAAACGTTGAGGGGACAGATGACATTGCCCTCCATGTCTTCAACGTTGTCACCAGTGTCCTGAGAAGTTCATTTTGCAGCAAGTTTGACATAGGTCAATCTATGACAAACAACCAACTGACCCACAACAAATTGCAACAAAAGGTTTTATCGTGGTTTTCACCCCTACTGGGTATACTGATTAACAGAAAAAAAGTCTACCAAAATCTGAATCACGGAAATGGGTTAAAATGGCGTCATTTCAAAGATGGCCGCCGCGTGGCTAAGGAAATCCTTAAACAGCTATAACTTCTGCAATAACTGTGATAGAAACATAATTTTGGGTTCTAGCCCAGGGTTTTGAAAGGTGAGGAATTCAGTGGTGTCACTAAAATTTAATTCCGATATTTTTAGGAAGAGCAGAGCTCTTCCTCGATGATGTTGGCTTTTTTTGGATTTTGGAGAATTTTCCTTTGTTTACATTTCTGAAAGTCCGACTTGGAGCCAGAGCAGACCGTTCAATTGTGGCTGATTAGGAGGGCCCGGGGCCAGTTGGAAAGAATATGACACCCGTGTACCCAAGCATGGTTACTGTAATAAGTTATAAGCAATAATAGCCACAGGAGACGTGTGTTCCGATCGTTTATTTTTTTGTGTGTCACCGTTTCATCACCCATCACCACTCCCGTTTTGATCTTCTCTGAAACAGGGCTTTCTTGTGTCAGATGCACTCAAAACTGTGCATAAACATTCCACACTTTGTCTACATAAATAGTACATAAGCTATTGCAAAAATGGAAAAACGCTTGATACGGCAACATAATAATTGAAAACTTGTGGCAAGTGCTGGTATGTCCAGTAGGCCAAATGCAAATGAGTGTGGCCCCCTCTTAGTGGTTGGTTGTTCGCGAGGCCACACTCGACCCGCTTCATCCCCATTCCGCACCACCGCTCACCCCCCCCCCCCCCTCCCATCCGACTACGACCCAATGGTGATAAATGAAAGCTGGCCCGCACCCGGGTAAAAATCAGGTGTGCTGAATGGCCCGATGAGTTTTCTGACTTTTCTCGCATGAATATATCGCTAAACTAACTGCAAGATCGCGATCGGCGATTACTGATGGATTTCAGAAATAAGATCCACCTCGAGAGATCATATATGCCGATGACAACAAGTTCACTTTCTTCACTATGCCTCCCACTCCTCTTCCACCTAAACATCGCGATGAGCGTGCCTCATAGCCTAATGAATAATTAATGAGATGACATCACGAGATACTGTTAATACAAAAATAAATCAATTGATCATAGCTTATCAATCATCTTTTAAAATCAATGATTTGTTGGTTGAGTCATGTTTCAATTGCTCGATTATTTTATGCATGATAGGTTACTAGTAATTGGAATCGTACACAAATGATCAAAGCAAAACGCGCCAGTCGAGTTCGTAATGCAGCAATCTGAATCACATCATCAGGTTTGTCACAAATGACAGTTCTCATCATAATGGACCGCACATCCTTCCTGTATGTGCCTACTGCATGCTTCAAGAGCGCCATCTGTTGAATGTCACGTATGATCAGATAGGCCTGTTGTTGCTACACCACTATTATTGGTTGCATGGGAATCGTGATGTGGCATTCTGAGCTGTGACATTGTTTAGACAATTGTTTAGACAATTAACAAGACATATAACATGTCTACTGATGGAGATAAAAAAATAAACCGATGGGTAAATACTATTTAGGTCTATTACTGACCACACTAAATTTAATTAAGACATAAAACATTTATTATTGGGCACAATAAGGTAAAGGTTCTGTCCACTACATATTTCATGACTGTAACCAAATAGGTTAACATTAACTTTACTAGTTGTGTCTACTAGGGCCTATTGACCACAATAAAAAATAGTTGGGACATGAAACATTGACTATTAGGTTCAAGATAAAGGTTCTGGTAAATATTAATTTGATGCTTGTAGTAGTTATGGTCATAATATGAAAATAAGTTAACATCGATTTTTGCTAGTTGAATCTGTTAATAGTTGGGAGGGGGGGGGGGTGACTTTTTTTTGGGGGGGGGGGGGGTGATAGGGCTACGGGAGATACACTCCAGCAGTCGTCAGTGACTGGAGAACATCTAGTTTGGAAGATGGGACTAGATGGAATCAGTACCTTAATAATGGTGTCAATCCATTTATATTAGGCCAAATCAACAATAAGCAAATGATTGGCCAGTACAATATCATGGGCTACAGTTACAATATGGCCACAACATATATGTACCGAATAGGATACGAATAGGTTTTGAACTAGTTCTGTGCAAACATTTTCAAAGCTCTTCCTATGAGGCCAGTGGCCCTTGTTTCAGTCTGAAATCCAAGATTTTAACGTCGTCCGCTAGTGGTGTCAATTGAGGAGTATCTCAGTGTGATATGTACAGCAGCTGGTTAGTACCACTCAACTTTTTTTGAAATTATTTTTACTTCCTAAATCTTGGGAATTTCCCTGTAATTCAAACAAGAAAAGGATTATTGAAACTGGGAAAAAATATTTATTTCAGGGATTAATATTTTTCCAGATTGAATAGCTTTCCCGGTTTAAATAGTTGTTTCCCTGTTTCAATATTCGTTCCCGGTTTGATTAATGTATTTCCGGTTTCAATGGTTTATTCTCAGTTTCAATAATTCATTCCCGGTTTCAATAATTCTGTTTCAAGACTTTAAAGTAATTTTCTGGAAGTTTGCTCATGCATTCAACTATGGACAGACTGTATAGGTGACATATTGACAGATCGTCGAAACTGGATGGGACAGACTTCGCCAGTCGATGTAGAATGAGTTTCCGTCCTGTTTCGTTGGTAGTAACCATTATGAGCATCAATAGCAATAATTCCACTTCTGCCCATGGTGTAAAAGATGGGCATGTGCTATCTCCTATGTGATGTATGTGGTCGAAACAGGTGGCTCAGTAAAAAAGAAAGCCTGGATTTAATCATTTTCAACAGACTATCGGCTTTAAAACTGAACTTTATGGAGAGCACATACATGTATAATGGGCTGTTGAGACTAAGAACTTGTAGGTTTAGGTTTCAATAGAGACGTGCACAAGTTCACATACTGGCTTTGTTTTAGTGACCTTGGGTCTAACCTTGAATGAATTCGAAAGTATCAAATTCCTTTGTTTGACTTCTTTTCCAAGAGTAGTAATTAACGGTTATTTATGTCCATCATCAAAGAGAATTTCCCATTAACAGAAAAGGGTTTCAGTTGCGAATACACTATACAGACTTTCTGGGTGACGTTATATTTAATCTTGAACGAAACGGACTTGAAGGGGATTTCCCATGTGAGAGTGATGTTCACACAAACTGCAACCAATTCAGGCTAAATTAATTGTATCCTGTTCTGCTATGCGAATGTTCGTTCCTTGAACCGAATATCGGTATTTTCACATTTCCATGACAATTTTTCATCAGATGTTGATCCAAAGTGAGGAGGACCGAGCCACATACCGCTTCATCCCGATAAGTTTCAAAATGACATATCGTTTTCGTGTTATGCGTCAGGCCAGGCATGCATTCAGATAAGTTACGGATCTGTACAACAACAGGAAGGTAGCAATGTGTTTCTAAGTGTGGGGGTTCGAATTAAGTGTGTGTGGGGGGAGGGGGGTCAATACGACAGGGGGTCTGGAGGTGATTGAAGGTCCCCAAAAGCTAAAGCATCTTGTAAAATGTGAAATGACGTGAAATTCGAACTAATGTGTAAAAATATTAACTGTACAGCAACATATTGCAAGGGCGGATCCAGAATTTTGCAAGGGGGAAGCAAATACCAGAAACAGTACATATGGGCGTGAGGGCCAGAGAAACTGGATGTTCTGTTTCGAATATATTTTGACCGTTCTTGAGTTATTCAAGAAGAGGTTTCATCTCAATCGCTTTATTCTCAGATTGTCCCAAGTTACGACAAAACTACGTACCAGATATTTTACGAAAGAATCGGCTCGGGTTAGATGTGAGATATCATGCAAAAGCTTCAACAATAATGTAGGCCTACGTTGTGGACGACACATAGTTGGTATTGAGTTGCCAGGGCAGTTGCCAGGAAGCTGACGGTTACGCATTGCTATGTGGTTGGTTCTGGGCATATATTGGGACCAAGATTGAGTCATTCATAGGATATATACCGGTATGACGAGAATATTAAGTGTCTAAGCGGATGAAGACACCCATTGAGCCGAACAGAACAGTTTTTAATTGAAATACATGTGTATTATGATTTGTTCAGACGTTCAATTGTTTTTCGATTATTTCCTCTCTCCTTCCTTCTCCTTGAAATGTTTTTCTCGCTCTTCAGCTACTATTTTCCTTTTTCTCAAAAGTGGGGACTCCCCTCCCGGATGCTTCACCCTGCACAAACAAACTTGCCGAATCTTGGATTCCGACAAGTAACACACATGTACAAACATTCCAAATGCAAATTAACTAATCACATGGTTATAACAAATACATTACATCAATGTCTAAATATACCCATCCATGTTGTCGGTGTCAAAAATGTAATATTTCCTGAAGCAACTATTAACTATCGGAATTTTGCATATATCAAATATGCTGGCGTTAATCCTGAAATTTTTTTCTGCTAAAACGAATTACTAAACAGTATACAAACCCCAGACACATGTGTTATTACTTCCACCAGCACATTCACAATGGACACACACAGACGCTGGATCAGATCATCGCTAATGCTGTGCCCTCGAGTTAGTAGGCTGATTTCAAGCTAGAAACAAAGTAGTTAATCTTCCAGTAATTATTCCACGATACTGCCCTACAACGCCAAGACCTTACGTTTTAATAGAAAATATACCGATACAGAAGTATAAAGTTTGTCTTTATGATATATGACAAACTTGCTTGCTTGCTTGCTCAGCTAGGTCTATGGAATTACATTTCATAATTACCAAGATTACTGAACCTCGGCTAAGTGACGCCTTAGGCTCGATCCAGGATGGAGACACGGTCAAGGTTGAACTGGACATGCTCTATACTCGTGAGGACTGGGAGGAGATCCAGAGATTGTAAGCGTTCCTGTACAGAAGGTCACGCGACAATTGCACGGAAGAACATGCATGTACTTGCATGGTTGAGTGATCTTATATCAATGGTAGATATAATACAATTATGGTTCATTTTGTTCTATACAGTTGATGTTTAGGGAAGATTGCATATGATAGGTCCACTATTCAATTATTGCATTGAAAGATAGTTTTCGAAGTGTGCCCAAACATTTTACGCACATTGGTAAGATTATTACTTGTCCTGTAGATGCAACAAATCTTCTCACACCATCGCGCCATTCCAGAAATTCAGACACGGAAACTCATCGTCAAAAACGGAAAGCTCGCCGTGACCTCAACAGGCGATGGACTAATAATATCATTCCGTACAGTATCGCAAGCAACCACTTCAGTGAGTCACATCGAACAGGAAAACAATTCATGGGAGTGTGTTCTTATTATCAAAAAAAATAAGAGTAAAATGCAAGTTCCCTCTCTTAAACAGTTACACCACCAACGCATAGTTATCGATAGTTATCGACTCCATATCACTAGTGTCAAATTCATCTATCAATGGAAGAAGCTTTTTTGCCGTAGTTTTGGATTTTCGCATCAACTTGAAATTTTCCATGTCTGAATCGGGTATCATGCCGTAATTTTTCACCAAATTTTAAAATTTTATCCCCCAAAAATATATAAAAATTGGCAATCTTCCCCAATGTTAGATTTCAGTCCAAAATGGGATCAAAAGCGTGTTTCACTGATAGATGAAAATGACTTTAGTCCCGTTAATATTTACACGCTATCACATTAAATCAGGCTCTGGCGACCGGCAGCAGATCCAGGCCGCGATGAATGACTGGGAGACATACACGTGTCTCGACTTCCGGCCGGCTACTTCCGCCGACCAGAACCGGATATACATCTACAGCGGCATCGGGTAAGCCGCCGAAATATTAAGCTTTTTTTTATTGTAGTCTGTCTACCGTCTACCACATGCATAATGTTAAAGTATGGAGTAGCTATAGTATGGCCATATTTTTTAGAACGTTCAAACATTGCAAACACGTACATGGCATTTATAATACAGAGCTGTAAGTTGTGTGATGTTCCATATAGCTACCCATGTTATTGGCCTTCTAAGTTTGCCTAAAATGAGACCCACGGAGGGTGGATATGAGTCTGCCAGGTCCTGCTATCATTTGATAAATAGTAATCTCAACAAAAGGATCACAGCACTTTCAAAAATTATATTTCTGATTGCTTCCATGAGGTTTTACATTTTAATCTTGTGCATAAACGCAAATACTATGAGAGCTTTGCGATATTCGTTGATTTACCGTAATACATACGCATACAGTAGCGCAACAGTTGACAGAACAATTACGAAATGTTGCCAGCTTTTATAGTTTACGATATAAAAGTGATAAAATGTGATGAAAAATAGACCAAAATAGACGCATAAACTATCAATTTGATCCAAAACATTGAGCAACATCAAAACCATTGAATGTCTGTGCTCGGATATACATCTTTATATGTTCTTTTTTGTTTATTATATGGATAATAATGAACAATTTAATCCAATAAATTAAGTTTATTAATCACATAAACTTTCCCATCCCAACATATTTCCGCTGGCCACAAAAATAATTCTCTCCACTGTAGGTTACTTAATTGTTATGTTTAGATGTTCCTCTTCTGTGGGAATGAAAGGCGGTCGACAAAACATTTCCTTAGCAACGGGCTGCAGACAGGTAATGTTTGCCTGACAGAAGTATATTATTTATCAATTATTTACTTTTGGGGGGGAACATGTTATAATTTAAAGTGGACTTTCAAATTGATAGTACAGAAGTTACTCTTGTCTGCGAAACATGCACTTCTGAATCAGTGTATTTGATGCAGATCATATCCATTTCTCGACCTACACACGCCCCACAACTTTGCGGCTGAGCCACTTTGTCATTCTGTTCGCTATATGATGCATGTAAAAACATTATTCAAAATAATGAATAATTTTCTACCAGTTACTAACAGACTGTTTCTAGGATTTATTTGATCGATTTCTAATCACAGAATAACAAGATATAGAAACTGTGACCCATATTTTAAAAAATACAAACCATCTTTAAACTTCGCAACAAAATTTCCTAAGCACGAAAACCGCCATATGTAATGTGTGATAAATATCGTTCGATGGCCGATATTAGGCCGAATGTCTGTGATCGCTGTGCAAATCACAAGGCCGGCAGTTCAGTTCAATAGTTTATTTGGGATGATAGCCGACAATGTCTCAATCACACCACAGGGCCGCAAACACACCTACGTCCGGTGATTTCCCCAGTCGACAACACTATATCCTAGATATTTAGTCCTTTGAACAATCCAACATATGAATATCACAGTTCAGTTATCTAATAGTCCTCGTGTTAGGCCTTCGCTTTACAATCACGGCCACAATTTATAACACGTCTGCTCATGAGAACATCCACTTCTCAACTCTATCATAACACGTCTATTCTCTGTGACCGCTTCTACTCAACTCTAGCAAAAACTGTGGGGCCGGCAACATGTGGTGTAGACTTTCCCGCCAAATGCATGCGGTGTTGTGATTGGGTAGATGTGTGGTGGTGTGAGCTGATGTCACCGGGAAAGTGGGTTTCCCCGGCGCGTGTCTTGACTACTATGGTCTGTATGTGTGCACGTGCTGTGGGTGTTATGCTTGTCATGTTCTATGTTTAGAAGTAGGTGCTTGTGAAGGTCAAGGCCGAAACTAACTGGGTCGATGTACCGAATGAATGAGGCCGCAAGTGCATGTGGATTGACCTGTGTATGTAACCATGACTACATGGAGTTTATGCTTGTGATCGTATAGTGTGTACTTGTCCTGTATGTAAGTCATGTAGAATGAATGTTTGTTGTGAAATATGTATGCGCGGGAGGGACGGGGGTTACAGTCGCTAAAATTACTACATTACACCCCTTCATTAATTCTACGCCCTCGGAATTACCCTACACGGACCCTACCGTCGCCAAAAACTAACAATAAAAAGCTAAGAAGTCCTAAAAGGTCAAACCCCAACACTCACACACACACGCCGCGCGACAATGGTAAAACACTTCATACAATAAAAATTCTAACCGTCAAAATAAACGTCATCAGTCAGTCCGTCAATAGTCGCTACGATGATACATTTACACATACATGCACAACAACGAATGATAATGAATGGAATGTATGAACAAAACTCCCCGACGTTTCAAAGTGAAACGGAAACTAATTTAGAGTCTATAAACTGAAAAAAAATTGTCTGGATTAACCTTAACTAAATTACATGAATAAAATGCCGTGACTAGGATAACTATTATTATTTACAACTATTTACATATATATACTATTCATGGCCGACACAATGAAAGGCCGATACATCACTAGTCCAGCGTGACCAGGATTTTCAGAGGCCGACACAATCGAGGCCGGCAATTGTCCGTTTGTCACCACTGAGCCGAAACGTTCACTCCTTCTGGCCTCGCTTGCCAGCAGGAGGTGGTGGTGGTGCCGGCGACGCCTGCCGCATCAGTTGTTGTTGCTCCTCTGGTGGCAGACGGGGCAAAATCGACACAATAGTGGCGAGCAGGTCGCCCGGGATAGTGGTACCCGAGTCGCTCTGTGTCGCGGCCGTATCCGTCGAGGTCGAAACTGGGGCCGACTGTTCCAGGTGTGTCACCCGGGCACGTAACTGTTCATTTTCCTGCCGCAAATCCTCATTCTCGTCTTCAAGCCGATGTAACTGCCGACGTAAGTGGTCGGTCTCTTCCTCGAGCCGATCAGGGAAGGTCGGGAGATGCCGTTCGTGGAGGACTCCCATCCCGAATCCCACAGAGAGGCCGTTATATTCGGCCTGCCGAATATGTTGGTCCATGGCTTCTAAATAGAAGCGCCGGATCTCCCGAAAATGTTGGTTCGCCATGTCGTCGGCGCGTGCCAGGTATAAGGTCGGAAGATGCTGGGGCAGGCTCGAAGCTGGCGGCTTCCGCCGCGCGTTGAGCCTCCAAGGCTCGACGGACAATTTCCCCACCTTCCTCTAACTGCCGAAAACGATCCGGGTCGTCCTCTGAGGTCGGACTCGGGGTGTGCCGGGAGCCGCGTTGCACCAGCCTTGCCATGATTTGGTATCGTGGCTGTTTATTTGGGCCGGATGCCGTAACTGTTTGTTCCGAACTGGGTTCGGGGCCGATAGTGGACATTTCATCGTCCGTCAACACGATGGGGTTGTCTTGTTCATCACCTCGTTCGACAACCTCAACTGTCAATTTGGTTCCGTCAAACTTGATGGAACGAGGCCGACTATCAGCAGAGCCGTCACTGTCTCTTCCATCACTTGGCTTATCCGCCATGGCGGAAGCCGCAAACACAAATGTCACTTCAAACAGCTAGGCCGACTGTAATTTTTATCCCAAATATCCGACAACTTCTCACAAACTTTATCAGTTCACTGTCACTGAATGCCACGTAAATATCCGACAAGTGTTCCGAATCAATACAAAGTTTTTCTCCGTATCTGATCGAGCTCCTGCTGCTTCAGAAGTTCAGGCGCAAATGACCTACTTGCCGTTAATTTCCACTGCCGTACACTGAGATGCTTATCTGTATCCCAATTCCACGAATCGGGCCGGGGGGCGCTCTCTGCCGATATACAAAAACGTCTTTACGCTGTATCCCATTGTTCCAAGTGTATCTGCAACAAGGCGGGCCGTCGTCAGGGAAACGCTGGTACGATCTCTCTCTGACCGATCTGGGTCAGTCCATTACGACAGTAGGGGGATCCTCACACTGTCCATTTTTCCGAATGTCCGTCTGCCGTCCCCTGGATTACACGTTCCTATACATTGTCTATTTGTGCTAATCGACTGTTCAAATTACTGGGCTATTTTTGCCCGACGACTCACTATTGTCTTTATCAGGGGAGATTTCATGAGGGTGCTGTAAACAGCTTAAATGTTTATTTGCGCTCGTGCGAACCTTGTGACCTGTTACTTTGATCGTTCCTTTTCTCCATAAGTTAGCGCACAATAAACTAACGGCCGAATTGCTGTCTAGCAGACGACACACAGTTATTAAAGGCTGAGACATTAATGTCAATCACTCACAGGGGCGGACTTCGTTCCATTCATTTTCAGCCAGTTCACAAGACAACGGGGCCGCTAATATTGTCGGGGTCGAAATTGCAATGATCAGGGTCGGTCACACCGTGGCGCTTTGAATATTTTTGGGTGATGAATTTGATGACAGGCCGCATCTTGGTATGATAGCTATTTAGTGACTGGTTCCCGTACCACTGGGCCGTTCCTCCGAATACTACATGGAGTGGGTAGAGGCTCAGTCGACGCATACCCCGGAACGAATCACACTACCACCTCTTCGACAACTAAGTGGCCTTACTCACGGCGTGACATGAGTTATTATCCTCTTCGGCTGGCACATGGATTGAATCTGACATGATAATCTTAGTTAGTGCGTAACACACGCGGAACAATAGTATACGTTATACGGGGTCGAAACACATATCATAATGCAATCAATTTTTCACCAGCATCGTAATTATGAAATCATATCAAGTGTATATATGTCGAATTCGCCTCACTGACATCTTGTACATATTAAATGCATATATATTGTTATTGTAATATATTATATTATTATGGGAAAGACATGATATCATAGTCCATTAGACATGCATAATTCATCATCAATGGCATCAATCAGATAACAGGGCCGGGGTTATCTGTAGCGGGCCGGTCTGCGTGCGTTGCGTTTGGGTCGACTTGGTCGTGCAGGCGGGGGCGTAGCCTCGCTTGTCTCGGGGTCGGATGATATCACAGGCTTTTGCCTGCGTGTCTTGTGTGCCGGTTTTGGTGTGTCGGAACTTGATCTGCGTGATCTTTTCCGTTGCCGATGTCGACTTGAGCCGGATGAAGTCGGAGATCGCGATTTACGATCCTGGGCCGCTGACGAGTCAGACTCAGCTGTTTGGTCTGTATCTGTATGCCGATCTTGCACTGTGACCTCCCAGGGGTAGTAGAACTCCTTGAGGAGCCCCAGGGGGTCGGCCGATTGCTCTGAGCCGGATTTGCTTGACGACGTCGAAGGTCGTACAGGGTCGGAATAGATGTGAGCCGCTTGGTTGTCACCTTCGTACGGTTTGAGTACGTCCAGATGAACAACACGAGTGTTCCGAGGGTTGGAAACCAAGGCGATCCGGTAATCTACCTCAGTCACACGGTCGACGATCCTCCAGGGACCAGTCCAAGGCCGAGCGAACTTATTATTCTGCGTGAGGGGCAGATAATAATATCGGACCAGTTCTCCTGGTTGGAACTGGGGTCGAGGCTTGGCGTGGGCGTCATAACCCATCTTCTGCCGAATTGCCGCTTTCTCAAGATGGTCCTGAGCGAATCCGTGGGCCGTCCTGATCGCTTACCGCAAGTACTCCACATACTCTGGGCCGCACGGGGGTAGAGGCTCAGGGTCGTAGGTCGGAAACATGAGGTCGACTGGCAAGTTACACTCGTGTCCATACACCATCAGATGCGGGGTGCATCCCGTGGACGAGTGTACTGAGGTTCGATAGGCCATTAACACATATGGCAGGTGCACGTCCCAGTCGTTCGCACGATCGCTGACGAATGCACTTAGCATGTTGAGCAATGTCCTGTTGAATCGCTCAACCTGGCCGTCGCTCTGAGGTCGATATGGGGCCGTGCGGATCTTCTTAGCGCCCAGAAGACGCACGACATGCCGAAATAGAGCCGACTCGAACTCGGTGCCCTGGTCGCTATGGATTGCCTTGGGGATGCCATGATAAACTATCCATCTGTTTACCAGGATGTCGGCAACATTTTTGGCGGTATGTCGCCGCAGCGGGAAGGCGTCCGTATATTTCGTGAAATAGTCCGACACAACAAGGATATACCGATGGCCTCTTCCCGTGACTTTGTGGGTGTCGAGAATGTCCATCGCGATCCGGTCGAAAGGTGCTCCTGTCGGCAACTGTGTCAGAGGCGATCGTTTTGGGGCCGGTTTTCCTTTGCGGGTGACACATTGCGAGCAGCGGGCACACCAGCGGGCGACATCCAGTGCCAGGCCGGGCCAGTAGAATCGGCGCCTGACTCTCTCGATGGTTCGCTGAATGCCGAGATGTCCGACAATCTTCAGGTCGTGAAGTTGGTGCAGAACCTGCGTTCTCAGTGCTACGGGGAGCACGATTTGCACCACAGGCCGTCCAGTGGGGTCGGGTTTTACGTGCCAAACTAGTACCCCGTCTTGTAGCGCCAGGAGGCTCCATCTGGAAACAAGTGTTTTTACCTCCTCCCCATGGCGCGCTACCTCCTTAGAGTCTGGTTTAGTGCCGATCAACATCCACTGTCGCACTTTTCCGACGCTCGGGTCGGCTTGCTGTGCCGCGACAATGTCCTGAGTCGAATAGTCCGAAAGCCACTTTTGCCCATCAAGTGTGGCGTCCAAAGCACGGACTCGAACAACTTGGCGTGCCGAAACTAGTTGGGGCAAGACCGGTGATGTTATGGAATCACTGTCCAGGAGGTCTGCCCTTGTCTTAGCCGGAACAACAGTGATCCGACGAACTGGAAGTTCTCCGGAACTTGTCTCTGGGTCGGTTGGAGGTGTAACGAGTCGTCCGGGACAGTCTTGGTGTTTGCAACTGTGACACCGTGACAAGCCGTCCGCGTTGCCGTGAAGTTTGCCGGGCCGATGCTCTATCTTGAAGTCGTATTGCTGCAACTTAGCGAGCCACCTGGCAAGCATGCCGTCCGCGTCGCTGTAGTTCTTGAGCCACCTCAAGGAGCTGTGGTCGGTCCGGAGGAGGAACTTCCTACCCGAAAGATAATGCCGATAATGTTGAACCATTTCTACCACTGCCAGCAGTTCTCGGTACGTGGTACAATAGTTCCGTTGGGTCCGGGATAGGGTTTTGCTGGCAAACCCGATGGGGATTTCTTTCCCGTTGACCCTCTGTGAGAGTGCGCCTCCCACAGCGTAGCCGCTAGCGTCTGTGTCGAGGATGAAATAATCATCCGGACTCTGGGTCGGATGCGCGAGCTTAGGCGCCTGGATGAGAGCGTCGCGGAGCCGCCGAAAAGCGCGTCGCTGAGCCGGTCCCCAAGTGAAATGACATTCACCTCGGGTGAGTGCTACGAGAGGTTCGGCGATCTCAGCATAGTCCTTGATGAATCGCCTGTGGTAATTGGCGAAACCAAGGAAAGATCTGACATCGGAGATCTCGCACGGGGTCGGCCATTCTCTGATGGCTTTAACCTTGTTGGGGTCGACACGAATTCCTTGGCCGCTCACTATAAACCCCAAGTACAGAATTTCCCTCTGGAACAGTTCGCACTTCTTGGGTTGAAGCTTCAGGCCTGCCGATCTAATCCGATCCAGGACCGCCTCCAGATTTGCGAGTGCCTGATCGAATGTTCTGCCGTAAGCGATGACGTCATCCAGGTAACACATACCCGTGTCCACAAGTATCCACGGAGTATGGTTTCCATTAGCCGTTCAAATGTTGCCGGTGCATTGCTGAGGCCGAATGGCATAACCTTGAACTGGTATAGTCCTTTCCTTGTCGCAAAGGCAGTTTTCGGTCTGTCTGTAGGGTCGACTTCGACTTGCCAGTAGCCGGAAGCCAAGTCCAAGGCCGAAAAGTATGTAGCGCCCGCCAGGGCGTCATGAGTGTCCTGAATGTTGGGCAACGGATATGAATCCTTGCGGGTGACGTCATTCAGGAGCCGATAATCGACGCAGAATCTTACTTGGCCGTTCTTTTTACGCACGAGCACCACCTGCGCGCTCCAGGGCGAATCTGACGGCTCAATGCACCCCAAGCGAAGCATCTTGTCGACCTCCTCGTCTATGATGCTCTGTTGCGCCTGAGGGACGCGTCGTTGACGTTGCCGAATCGGGGCCGAATTGCCGGTGTCGATCTTGTGTTGGACGACTTGGGTCCGTCCCAACTGTCCATCCGGGTGCATGAAAGTGCCCTGATATTGATGGATCAGGTTAGCGCAATGCCGGTGTTGTTCTGGCGCTAGTCCGGCGCGATCCACCATCTCTTGTAGATGTGGCGGCAGGTCGCGGTAGTGACTGGCGTCGGCTGTGGACAGGTCGGGCTCCTCTCCGGGTCTTGGTAGAGCTCCGACAACACTCTCGATCGGACTGGCTATGGCGACAGGGTCGGATCGAGTAAGTGTAATACCGGTATCTGCCGTGTTGACTACAGACACCTTTACACATTGTCGGTCCAAGGTCGTTAATGTTCTTCCCATGATGAGGTCAGTGTCCTCGGGAAAGGCCGTCAATGGTTGAATCATCCGTGGATGCTGCCGAACACGAACTCTGGAGGTCGGGATTAGCTCTACGATCGCCTCGCTACGTGCGGGGACGGTGACGGCTCGGCGCACAGCCATTCTAACAACATTGGCTTCAATGTCCTTGTGCGCAAACAGGATTTCTTTGTGTACCTGTATTGTTCCTTCGCCGTAGTTCACCACAGCGTGAGCTTGCCGGAAAAAGTTCATGCCGAGTATCATGGCGTCGTGGATGTCAGCTACACAAAATGTCACAATCATATGGTTGGTCCCGACCTGAATTGGGAGGTCGATCAGTCCATCGATTGGGCTTGACTGTCCGTTGACGTCACGAATCGTGGCCGAAGTATGCCGTAACTGTCGTTGATCGGCGGGGACGTGTCGGAGCTGATCGCGTCGGAGCAAAGAGATTTGCGCTCCGGAGTCGAGCACAGCTTGCATTGTCTTATCCCCGACGCGTACCGATAACTTCCAACACTCATGTGCCGCTCTCGAATTGTCTATGACGGCCGGAACTGCGGGGTCGTCCGGCGGTGGCTTGAAGAGTGTGTGCAGCGGCGGCAATTTGGATTCCGGTCCGAATGGGAACGCGTAGAACCCTCCGTCATCGGAGATCCACTCCACCTCAGACATACTATCTGTTCCGGTGCCGTTGGCGGTCGGGGGCGACACCCCTTCAGGACGACGATTTTCCCGTGGAGGCCGTTGTGGAAGTGGCGCGGACACCCCTTCATGAGGGAGAGCCGGCTTTGGGGTCGGAGCTCGACACTTGGTACACACCCCTTCAAGGAGCTGAGGTGTGGGCTGGGCCGGCTGTGGGGTCGTAACTGTTGGTACTGTTGGTTTGGTAGTTACGACAACCGCAGGTGTGGAGCATGTAACATTGTTCTGTTGCCCGGAAGGTCCTTGCTCCGCAGCACCTTCCACTACTGGTTTAACGACTGAGCCGTTGGCTCTGTCGGGGCCGACTTGGTTTGGTTGCCGATTTGGTTAGGTACTGACAATACTTGATCTGTCCTTCGGTCAGTACCAGCACCTTTAGGTCGAAAAGTTAGTGGCTTCATGCCATTGCGCACTAAGACGTCTTTAAGCCGGAAACACCGCATCCAGCGATGGCCGGGCTTCTTGCAGAAGAAGCATATGGCTGGTCGTCCGGGCTGTGGAGGCCGATCACCTTTAGTCGGGGCCGTAGTTCGTAGGATGGAATAGATAGCTGTCTCCTCACAGAGTCCATTCTCGTCGCTAAGGACGCTCTGGAAAGCTTCCGCCACCCATTCGCGTGAACAGGCTGGCACAGAATGTTCTTCACATCCTTGAAGGCCGGTCGTGTCACTGTCGGCAGGGTCGTAATAAGCCGCAACTTGTTCAGGGGTCGGCGTTCCTCCCTGATTGATCTGTCCCATAGCACAAGACAGTTCTTGGTCGACACAATCATCATCCGGGTATCCGCTCACGGAGATGTCAGCACGTCGTGTGCACCTCTGACGATCTCTGTTTGTCCGTTGCTGACGACTTTCAGCTTTGAGGACGGCCGTCAGCGCTTCACCGTAACTATGGAAAGTGAACACGCACAGTTTGTCGGCAATGTGGTCGGGTTGGCCGTTGACGAACTGGGAGATTACTGTTCGTTGCCGGGACTCTGGCGTGACATCGTCAAACACTTGCTCAGCCAGAGCTTGAAGCCGCTCCAAGTAATGTTCCGCATTCTCCTTCCGTTCTCTTTTTAGAAACGGAAAATCGTCCCGTTTGGACTGCCGACGAGGTGCGGGTTCCCAGCCCTCCAAGAGCTGACAACGAAACTCCTCCCAGGGAGTCTCGACCGGAATGTTCAGAGCTAACGCTTCGGCGCGGCCGCGCAGCGTACTCCGGAAGGTTGTTGTTTTATTGAGGTCGGAATATGTGAAGGCCGCAGTGAATTGCTCGAAGCTCCGTATGTACTGTGTGAGATTGCCCTCTTTGAAGGTCGCACGCCATTGAGCCGTTTTAGCCATTGCTAACGGTTGGGGCTCAGACGTGAGTCTCTGGGGCGTGGGCGTGTCGACGCTCACCACAGTCGGCGTTGTTGTGACGGGAGCCGTCATTGGCGTGACAGCCGGAGCAGTTGAGGTCGTAACAATCGGAGCTGCCGAGGTCGTGTTAGCGGGTGCGGTCGGTGCCGTTGTCGCGGAGACGGCGGGCGAAGTAGCAGGTGGTGCCGGAATGCTGTTGGGGTCGTACGCTATTGGTGCGACAGGGGCCGTTTGACTGTATTGTGGCGTCACCCATGGTATCCCGACTGAGGGTGGGATTACAGCCGGCGGTGGATATCGGTATGTCGATCCGTCTGGGCCTATACCATGGTACACTAATCCGGTTTGTGCACCATGATAGCCGGTGTCAGCTATCACACTTGGAACGCCACCGTATCCGGGTGGTGGGTTCATATAGCCGACAGGTGGTTGGTAGTATCCGACAGCTACTCCATTTGAAACACCGCTTGTTGCGCCAGGGTATCCGACTGGCGATACACCGTATCCAGTGGTGTAGCCGATTGGCTGAGAGATCGGAGGTCCGATCATGGGCACAACACTTTCTGCCGGAGCAGACACAACTGGGTCTTGCGGCGGGGCGAAGCGCGGCTGTTCTCCGGTAGTCGACGACGGTCGGTACATGGTCGGCGCAGGAGCGCGCGTGTCGGAAGTCGACGTGTCACGGTCGCAGGGTCGGCGATTTGACGTCGACGGTACTTGGCGAAGTCGCGCTTGCCATGTGGTGGCGCGAAATTCCGTCGTCGGGTCGCTGGGTCGTTGCGGTCGTAGAGGTGTCACGATCGGGACATCGGTCGTCGCCGGGATGTTCTCTGTCGTTACTCTCGCCTGGCCGGGTTGTGTGTACTCTACCACCGTTGGCTCGGTCGGTATGCGCGAGTACGTCTCAGTCGCGGGGTCGTGTCGTCTCGGCGTCGTTGACGGCGCCAGTGGCCGATCTACCGAATAAGCGCTCGGCGGGACCGGTTCCGGAACATTGTCAGACTGACAAACCCACTGTCGTATCCGAGAGTCACTCGGTGGGTGTGTAACCATTGATGTGTCTATGGTTACCGGCCGAAAGTTCACTGATAACTGTTCTGGGTCGGTAGCACGATATACGCCCGCTCTTTGACGTGAGCGCGTATAGTTTCTGTCGGCAGAGTTCAATAATCTCTGGATTGTTCTGGCCGACGTTGCCGAATACGCCCTAGCGTGTGCACTCAAAATGTTTAGATGTTCCTCTTCTGTGGGAATGAAAGGCGGTCGACAAAACATTTCCTTAGCAACGGGCTGCAGACAGGTAATGTTTGCCTGACAGAAGTATATTATTTATCAATTATTTACTTTTGGGGGGGAACATGTTATAATTTAAAGTGGACTTTCAAATTGATAGTACAGAAGTTACTCTTGTCTGCGAAACATGCACTTCTGAATCAGTGTATTTGATGCAGATCATATCCATTTCTCGACCTACACACGCCCCACAACTTTGCGGCTGAGCCACTTTGTCATTCTGTTCGCTATATGATGCATGTAAAAACATTATTCAAAATAATGAATAATTTTCTACCAGTTACTAACAGACTGTTTCTAGGATTTATTTGATCGATTTCTAATCACAGAATAACAAGATATAGAAACTGTGACCCATATTTTAAAAAATACAAACCATCTTTAAACTTCGCAACAAAATTTCCTAAGCACGAAAACCGCCATATGTAATGTGTGATAAATATCGTTCGATGGCCGATATTAGGCCGAATGTCTGTGATCGCTGTGCAAATCACAAGGCCGGCAGTTCAGTTCAATAGTTTATTTGGGATGATAGCCGACAATGTCTCAATCACACCACAGGGCCGCAAACACACCTACGTCCGGTGATTTCCCCAGTCGACAACACTATATCCTAGATATTTAGTCCTTTGAACAATCCAACATATGAATATCACAGTTCAGTTATCTAATAGTCCTCGTGTTAGGCCTTCGCTTTACAATCACGGCCACAATTTATAACACGTCTGCTCATGAGGACATCCACTTCTCAACTCTATCATAACACGTCTATTCTCTGTGACCGCTTCTACTCAACTCTAGCAAAAACTGTGGGGCCGGCAACATGTGGTGTAGACTTTCCCGCCAAATGCATGCGGTGTTGTGATTGGGTAGATGTGTGGTGGTGTGAGCTGATGTCACCGGGAAAGTGGGTTTCCCCGGCGCGTGTCTTGACTACTATGGTCTGTATGTGTGCACGTGCTGTGGGTGTTATGCTTGTCATGTTCTATGTTTAGAAGTAGGTGCTTGTGAAGGTCAAGGCCGAAACTAACTGGGTCGATGTACCGAATGAATGAGGCCGCAAGTGCATGTGGATTGACCTGTGTATGTAACCATGACTACATGGAGTTTATGCTTGTGATCGTATAGTGTGTACTTGTCCTGTATGTAAGTCATGTAGAATGAATGTTTGTTGTGAAATATGTATGCGCGGGAGGGACGGGGGTTACAGTCGCTAAAATTACTACATAATGTAAATTAAATATGCTACTCGTACGTAACAATTCTCTGCCATATTACAGTAGCGTTTACGTTTGATTTCAAACGTAAACATGTTTAAAACGGCAGCATCTTATAAACAGTGATGGGAAAATGTTTGATATTCACCGGTGAAAATCCTCAGCGCTTCGGTGAAAATCCTGGGCACCCCTAAGAAAGCCGGAAAAAATCAGGGGCTTCTGATTTTATTTCACTAGCTTGAACGTTGCAATAAATACGATCCAGCTTGTTTTCTTGTGACGCAATTATTATATACATACTGACGAAGGGATGTGCACATTAGTGAGCGAAAATATGCAGTGATCATTCAGCAATTGTAATATTTCCAGCCTTCACCGAGTTTGCCGTTCAAATAACAGTTGTATCATTACGAATTACTGCTCAACTTCAGTTCTCTTCGCAATACCACCAACAGCCATTTATCTAACTACTTTGACCACATTTATCATTGATACATCGGTAATCACTATTTTTACTCCACATTCAAAAACATACATGCTTACTCTCAGAGGACTAAACTGTGAAGCGCTTTGAGAATGTATGTAACGTTGATAAAGCGCTATATAAGAACCGGTTATTATTATTATTATTATTATTATTATTATTATTATTGTTACAATATCGATGGGGAGACATACCCCATAAATGGGGTAAGTCATGCCATCTTAGTAACACCACAAATGTATCTGGATTCATTCCTATGAGCCTGGGTGTCCTAGTAGGGCTGGTGGTCGGGGTTTGGGACGCCTTTAAACTGAAATGGAATACTGGCTTTTCCTTATTGTATCCCCCGAACGAAGTTCGGCGGATACTATGGATTTGTCTCCGTCGCGCCGCGTCCGCGCCCGCGTCCGCGTCCGCAGACACTTTCTTGTGAACGCGCTACAGGTTGCAAATCTTAACCGATTCTAATAATTTTTTATACAGACACATCTTATGGTAAGATCCCGACACCAATCGATTTTGGTTGCCATAGCAACCAAATTGGCCGATTGGCGACACATTTTGTGCTCAAATTAGCCTGTTTACCACACATGGCTTGTGAACGCTCTACGAGTGGGAGTTTTCAATGAATGATGATGAAATCGCACAGTCTCGGAGAAAAAGACCATCACACGGAACCTATCGTTTTTCAGAATGATCGAATAAATATTAATTAGTTAACGGGCTAACTTATTACGACCGTTAAAATACCGACTTTAACATCTGTTATCTATCCATACCCTGTACTATGAAAACAAATAGCACTGGATTCTTGTTCAGAATGGAGGACTGCTGTTTTTAATGAAAACAGATCGATATTATCGAATAAGTTAACCTTAATTTTACTAGTTAAGTCTATTATTGACCACAATTAAAATAGTTAAGAGAAATTCACGGTTTCGTCTTTCCGAGACTCATCAGGCACAGGGGAGTAGACAAGGAAGATGGCCCAGGGTGGGAGAAGGAAAGGGAGGGACCCATTCTGAACCAAGTTTGTGACTGTGGTAGCCTTTGGCAAAAGTTTGGAAATTTTTTTAATTTCCTAAGAATGGTATCATATATAGTGAAATAAGGGGTTGGCTATGCCATTTGGCGTATTATGTATATCCATTTCTGATATACTGGAGTGGTGATCATCCGGAATCAACAGTGTAGCCTCCCCAGTTTTTGACCAGGGAGGGGGCAAGTGAGGGGGATACACCAACTCAAAGAGTTATAAAAAAGGAACGAGGCAAGGAGCCGGTGTATCCCTAATGACATTCGTCTTCAGTGTTGAGACCCATAGGAAAATGGGAATGTAAGCGAAACTGCCACATTTTTTCGAGTTTTTCTCGGTGTGATTTGTTAGCATCAGTTGGTGCTTGTTGGCAGAAGTCCACGATGTACACGCGAACATCGTCACTACCTTGGTGATTGTTGTGCGTGGAAAAATGTTGGCCCATTGTTTTACCAGGGTCCGCCAATTTGATATCTCGTAGATGTTCGTATAAGCGTCTTTGTATAGGTCGCTTGGTCTGACCAATGTATAGCTTTGTGCAACGTATGCATTGTATAGCATATATCAGATTGTTGCTCTGACATGAGACATTGGTTTTGGTACGGTAAACCCGTTTGGATATGGGATCCTTGATTTTTCCTGATTTATCAAGGAAGTTGCAGTATTGGCAGGTGTCCTTTTTACAGTGTTGTTTTGGTGTTGTGTTTTGGACTGTTTCCTTTGGAATCTCCGCCCTGACCAGTATGTCTTTAAGGTTTTTTGGTCGTCGGTAACCAAAGATTTTGTGTTTATTGTGTAGCTGGCGGGTGGCCTTATTCTTGGTGAGAATGTTCCAGTTTGTACTTATGATGTCCCTGAATGCATTACAACTAGGGTGGTATGTTGTAATAGCAAAAAGGTTGTCGTTTGATGTTTCGGCCACTGGATCCTTGGGTTTAGGAGTCAAGAGGTCCCTTCTGCATTTGGATAGTGCTTGAAGTATTGCAGTGTCTAGAAGGGCTGCTGGGTAACCCCTTTCTAAAAAGTACTGTTTGTGTTTGTTTGCTTCCTCTAGGAAGTCCTCCAACTTAGTGCATACTCTTCGGATTCTGAGGAATTGGCTGTAAGGTAGACCTGTTTTGCAGTGTCTCGGGTGACAGGAGTCAAAGTGCAGGTACATGTGGGTGTCAGTTGGTTTACTATACAGTTTGGTCTGTAGTTGGTTGTTTTCAGTTAGAATTACCAAAGTGTCCAGGAAGCTAACTTGTGTTTGTGATGCTTCCATAGTGAACTTAATGGTTTGATGGCAAGAATTAAGATGTTTGACAAAGTCTGTGAGTTCTGTTTGACCGTGATGCCAAAGCATGAAGATGTCATCAATGAAGCGTACCCATAGCAAGTTTTTTTTTTTTTTTTTTTTTATTGAGCTCAACAAGGTAAAGGTTTTGTCCAGTAGAGATATCTGGGTGTAACTGGATAAGTTAACATTATTTTTACTAAAACATTGATCTCGCTCGAATTTCATCATCTTGAAATGCAGTTTTGGTCAACTTTTACTCTGAATTTCAACTTGAAACCAAGTTTGATACATATTATGAGTCAAAATATAACTTATAGTAAAAAGCTTTTACTTTGAATTTCAGCTTGAAACCAAGTTTGGCACATATTATGAGTTAAAATATAACTTATGGCGAAAAGTTCGATCTGTCTCCAATTTTGTCATCTTGAAATGCAGTTTTGATCAACTTTTACTTTGAATTTCAACTTTGGAACAAGTTTGTCACATATTATGAGTTGATATATAACTTATGGTGAAAAGTTCGATGTGGCTCCAATTTCGTGATCTTGAAATGCAGTTTTGGTTAATTTTTTAACTTGGAACCAAGTATGTCAAAAATCCTGAGTTGAAATATAAATTTAGGTGAAAAGTATGATCTGGCTGTGATTTCGTTTTTGTTATCGAACATGTCGAAAGGGACATTCATATGCAGTGGTTTCCGTGGTGATCTTGAATTCGCCCTTCAATAACCTTGAAAGATTAATTTAGCAATTTTGGTGGGGAAAAAAAACAGTTGTGGCCTAAGATTTTACATTTCTCTGGTAATCTTCTCTATCCCTTGTTCTAGTTTTTCACACTTATTAGTAATATATTTGGGGCATGAGGAACGATAGTGCTACGGGGGATACACCCAAGCGGTCGTAGGCGACCGGAAGCGTCTAGTTAAACTATGGTTTGAGCTGAAATGGAATACTGGCTTTTCCTTATTAAACTATGGTTTAACAAGTAAATGAAGCTGAAATGGAATACTGGCTTTTCCTTATTAAACTATGGTTTAACAAGTAAATGCGAGTCGCACTTACCCCATGGGGTAAGTACGACCAAAGTAGGACATACCCCTATCGATATTGTTATTATTATTATTATTGAATTTACCTCCCGGGAAGAGTCACGGTCTTCCCGGTACTTCCCGGGTAAAATCTAGGGAAACTTCCGTTAAAAATCTCCTCACGTATGGGCAAGCTCCGCCACAATGAAATTGGTGTTGCCTGACATCACACAACAGTGTCACTCAACGAACTAGCTAGCTAACTAACTACGCACGTATCAGAACCGAAACTCCTTTTCCTTCATCACACACTGGAGCTTGGTCGGATTATATTTGACGATAAAACACTTTTTTCCAGTTCATAAAAAAATGGAAATAATGTTCCTAAAATATTGGCATGATATTTAGATGCAGATTGCGAGGATACGCACAAAAACTGTGGTTGCTGGGCGTCTCTAGGGTTTTGCCACCGCGTGAGCGTCTTCCACCCGGTCATGTATCAGATATGCCCACAGTCATGTCAACTCTGCGACGGCACCATTGGTAATATTGACATTACACTTCTATTTCATTGCATGTTCAAAACTCGTCCGTCTTTCAAAAACGCTGAAAATGTGCTCAGGTACAAGTATGGAAGCGTATCAACCACCTGGAAAAAATATTTCATATCGCTATATCACATCGCCATGGCAACTTACTCTCTTGCATTAGCGACCTAATCTCTTACCGTTTATATCTCGCAGTGGATGTCTCGACGAGGCGATATAGAATATTCTTATTACATGAAGTTAATACCCGTCCGAAAGCATTTCTTAATGTGTCATGGTCATCATTGTCATGTTTCCGTTCACAGGGTCCAAGGGAAAGTAACATCAGACCGGTCTACGTGCTTGGGAATTGCAAGACAAGTTTGTTGAACTTGATGGGTCAGACATAAGGAATAACGACTGGTTCCACAAATGATCGAACCCTATCTTTAGAGGAAATGTTTTATATATTCCATCTCTATATTTGATTTAGATTATTTGTGTAATAGCTGCTAGATTTAATAACAATATACCACTGAAGCAACAACAAAAAAGTATTTTAACCCCGCGCATCACTCGTTTTTTTTTTTAAACCGAAAAAAAAAATCGCGCGCATCACTTTTTGAGAGCTGAATTTCTTTTTCTTTTTTAGTAAATTGACACCTGTACACCGATTTTTGGGAGATAATGATAAAGTCAAATGGTCCAGAGTGACAAAATATGGTGTATGGTTGGCCAAACAGAGCAAATTCAACCGGTTCGCTTATCAACAGCCAATTTTAGGGGAAAAGGTTTGGCCAAATGGGCCATATTTGACCGGATCAGTCATCGGCCGCCAATTCTAGCAAAAAAAAAGAAAAAAAAGTCGTGTCGTCGCATCACTTTTTCGGGGACCCCAATAACCAGAACCATAATAGTTTGTTCTGGCCTAATAGATCTAGGACTAATTGTATTCTTGTTCAACTTGTTGGAATTTATGTTTGAAAATAAATTATTTTCTCCTGTAAATTTCTGAACTTTGTTTTCTGGTATTAGGTAATGGCAAGTTCTTCTACACAGTTCAATGTTATTTGGCAAATTTTTACAATAATTATACCATAATCTCGATTCAATGTTTATACATTCAACATTCTCGGGTCTTACGTTCAGCGAAATGTTAGACAATACAAAATAGTCCCAACAGTTCGCCTTTAAGGTAGTCCGCTCCAAACAGTGAGGGGAGAGGGTCAAAGAGTTTTTCAAAATAAATGAATGTATTAACAAAATCTAAAGCTTCAAAACGACATATTTTATAGAGTAACTGATCAGCATCCTAAAACTGAAAAGAAAATAGGGGGTCACCGTATCCGTTTTCTCGGAAAACAAGATGCAAGATGTGAATTTGGGCAAAAAAATGTGTAAAAATACCATAAATTAAGTCATTTTAGTAAAAGTTTGTGATGTTTGATCGAACATGTCGAAGAAACCGGCACGGTGACCCCCTATTTTCTTTTCAGTATTAGAATGCTGATCAGTTACTCTATAAAGTATGTTACTTTGAAGAGAAAATATTCAAGATATAACTTTTAAATTTTTACTTTTCGTTACCTCTATGTTTGTAGCGGACTACGTTAACTTGTGTATGTTTCAAGGATTCCTTCGTTTTTGCTATATAGACAGAAATATCAAGGTTTACCCTGTAACACGTATCCGCTAATTTATACAAGGGTTTGAGGGTTCAATTTCCGCATAATTGCCCTATTATATCTTTCCATATTATATATTTCCTTTGCATACCAGTTAAGGTAGTCCGCTCCAAACAGTGAGGGGAGGGGATCAAAGCGTTTTTTTTTAAATAAATAACTGTATCAACATAATCTAGAGCTTCAAAATGATATATTTTATAGAGTAACTGTTCAGCAGCCTAAAACTGGAAAGAAAATAGGGGGTCACCGTATCCGTTCGCATGGAAAACACGATGCAAGATGTGAATATGCACAGAAAAATATGCAAAAATGCCATGATTTATGTCATTTTAGGTAAATGCGTGTGATTTTGATCGAATATGTAGAAGAAACAAGCACGGTAACCCCCTATTTTCTTTTCAGTATTAGGATGCTGATCATTTACTCTATAAAATATGTCATTTTGAAGAGATAATATTTAAGAAATGACTTTTAAATTTTGACTCTTTGTTACCTCACTGTCTGTAGCGGACTACGTTAAACATTTTTCCCGTTCTTATCTACAAAATATCACATTTTTTTTAGAGAATACCTTACAACATTCGGAATCATAAAAAGTGGTTCTCGGGACAAAATAAAATCGGAATGCATGCGAAGTGTAAACATAGTTTGTATAATTCAAAGGAGGTTCATTGGCTCAATAATACAGACAGCATGTACGCTTTGTTCCATATACTTTTTTGGCACAAATATTCTTTTCTACGGTGCCCCTAATAGGACATGAGAAAATTATTTTAGAGCAAGATTTATTTCGTCTGGACGAATTAATATTTCGTCTGGACGAATTAATATTTCGTTTGGACGAATTAGTATTTCGTCTGGACGAATTAATATTTTATTTCGTCTGGACGAATTAGTATTTCGTCTGGACGAATTAATATCTCGTCTGGAAGAAATAGTATTTCGTCTGGACGAATTATCATGCATATAGTATGTCAGATTCATGAAATGAGATACAGCTATCCATATGTGTAACTGAGGGGAAGAACAGCTCCCTCTCCCTTTGCATGGACTGTGTCCCTACCCTCGCTTCAATTAGACCTTCGATGCTCTAAATAGTACGGTGCCCCTAATAGGACATGGGAAAATTATTTTCAAAGAGGCATTATTTCGTCCAGACGAATTATTATTTCGTCCAGACAAATTATTATTTCGTCTCGACGAATTATTATTGCGTCCAGACGAATTATTATTTCGTCCCAACGAATTATTATTTCGTCCAGACGAATTATTATTTCGTCCAGACGAATTATTATTTCGCCCCCGACGAAATATTATTTCGCCCCGACGAATGTATTTATTCGTGAACAATGTATTTATTCACGAGCTATTGAATGAACCAAACTAATGAAGCCAAATCTTAGTAAGATGTCCTACAAATTGTAACGATAGAGCAATAATCTTCACCATTTATCAGTCTGAAACATACGGTGCCCCTAATAGGACACGAGAATTAGTATTTCGTCTGGACGAATTAGTATTTCGTCTGGACGAATTATCATGCATATAGTATGTTAGATCCCATACTGAAGCAAGCTTTATTTCGTTCCGACGAATTATTATTCACGAATAAAATGTTTTGCTGTATTTCTATCCTGATATGCAAATGATCGCGAAGAGCACTTTTTATTCACAACCTGAATAGTTTTATTCGCGAATAGAATGTTTTATTTGCGAATAGAATAGTTTTATTCGCGAATACAATGTTTTATTCGCGAATAGAATGTTTTATTCGTGAATAGAATGTTTTATTCGCAAATAGAATAGTTTTATTCGCGAATAGAATATTTTATTCGCGAATAGAATATTTTGTTACTTTTTAATTTTGGTGTCCTTCCAAAAAAAATTTAAATGTCACATATCAGCCACCGTAGAAACATGATTTACTTTAAAAAGAATAAGGAAAATAACATTGATAGAAAAATTGTTTTTTCTATGTAGGCCTGCACGCGTTGATATTCAGCACACATTCTTGACGCCGAGTTCCGATTATCTAGCTTATAAATATCGTGGCGTTTGCTCCTGCGTCGGCGCCCGTTAATTGCAATAGTATATCAAAACCATGTCATTGCCTTTCTTCAAATGATACAAGGACTTTGTACCCATCTAAACAATGTATACATAATTCTTCTGTTGAAACAGCGGCAAGTACTTTTTCTGAAACCTGTTCATAGTAACTCAAGCACTTGACTACAAATTATTACGGCGACACAACGCTGCCATTTATTAGCAGCGCCGCTGATTACGTTTAGTTGTATAAATGAGTGCTAAATAAATTTTATGACAGATTTAAAAGTTCGGCTTCATGAAAAGTTTCTTAGATAGTAAACATTTATTTTCAGCTATGGAACTGATTTATGGCATACACTCTTTGGATATTATGATACACTAAATCATAATTTTCTTATGCCAAAGCAATGAGTTCATCCTTCATCTTACGTTCTTTGGCGATCTTCATGAATTTGACACATATTTAGACACATTTCATTAAAATTAGGTTTTAAACATAGATTTTATTGATTTTCTCGCAGTCAATCAATAGTATTTGTGTAATGTGCATAGTAATGTGTATTTCCAAACTTTGTGATTGTTTGTAGATCTGATGGATGTTTAGTTTTGTCGGTTCCAATTATATATATATATATATATATATATATATATATATATATATATATATATATATATATATATATATATATATATATATATATATATATATATATATATATATATATATATATATATATATATATAAAACATTTATTGACATTAGAGCGTTGGGGGCGAAGCCCCCAACTCTCTACATGTCTATGTGCTGACTTTTTTATGGAGGTTTCATACCAACCTATCGACGCCCGTTTTGACATGTAAACCTTTGTATACCTACTTCAAATAAGGATTTTCTTCGTCCTTGGCATAAAATCTCTCGATTGGATGGCAAGCTTTGAATTTTCCACAGATATATAATGCATAAATCGATGTGTTAGGTTTGAGAAAATTACGCAAAATGGTCAACTCGTCTGAAAAACGTCAAAATGGCGGAGCCGATGGAAATTCACGTTCCCAGAATGCAAAGCAAATTTTACCGCAACGACGCGTACTTTGGAACGCACAATTTTCTGTGCAGCATTTTGTGCATGCATGTACATGTAACTTTGCGTGTGGCCTTTTTTGGCGTTATGAAGTAAACACAACGATTCGTCTGCTGTACCACGACTACATTTACCGTAATTTGACATATTTTATCACATGAGAAGGTGTTCCTTGCTGGGTTGCGAAACCTTTTTATTTTAAACTGGTCTTTCAATTTACTCAGTATGCATGTGTTATCTATATCATGATATCAGATGCAGATATTCCTCATAGTTCCCAATATTTTAAGGATATTTTATTGAGCTTCATTATCATTTAATCAGGCGTATCTGTTTCATTGAGTTCAAAATAAATGTTTACTTATTAGGAATATGATTGAAGTACGATTATGTGTTTCATCATAATATAGGGAATGAATTGGAATCATGTGGGGCATGATATGGTTCAGTTTTAATTTTTTGCAGGTGGGGGGGGGTAACGTTGTGTGAGATACATTCAGCTGTCGTGGTGGTGATGATGTGCTCGAGCTCTAATGTCATCTCCCGCAGTTAGCTGCATTTTCTTGTTTTCAGCTATATATATATATATATGTAAGCACTATAAGTACTCTCTACTAAGTACTATGCCAATTCATACTCTAAATATTTATATTCACACTTACAAACAGCAAACAACATTTGTCTAACACAGTATTATATTCTATAACAAAATGATCATCAAGTTATAGGATATATTTTGAGTACTTCTATTGTAGGATAAGCTGCATAAATATGTTAATAGAATATTGGGAAAATAATTTTGAATATTTTTGTAGCCATATATTGTGGGTCCTAATGCTTATTCTTGGAAATACAGAATTTTCAGGCATGACAACTATGAGGACAATGTTCAGACCACCTTTGTGTCATCCTCTGGAATTCTGAAATTTTGAGTCGGGAGTGATCCCCCCCCCCACACACACACACACACACCTCTTCCGACACGGATCCCCCCCCCCCCTCTCCATCACTTATTGTTGTCGAAGTTACAGCCTTGGCCCAGATCCGATAATCCTATATAATTATTTCAAGCAGTGACCCCCAAACGTGATCTTGTTACGTGTGAACATGAAATCACGTATTTTACTCAATATACAGCAGAAAGACATATATTGACTCAAGTCACTTTAATATCCTGATGAACATTTACCACTATATTTTCACTCCATATATCGGTGGCAATTACGAGCTATACGTGACGAAACAAAGTGTTAATAATATACTTAAAAATAAAACGTGAAAATTAATCATTTAATTAGCTTCATTGCAAACTATATATAATGCTTAATTTTTACTTGCATAGTGATATCCAGTCAAATACTGGCTGACTGGTGACCGCATTTAGTGATTCAGGCAAAATCGTTAATTCCTGAGAACTGTCTGAAATTCTAATAACATTAGTATAACAGGTATTTATGTCAATATATATATATGTATATCCGATGTCTAACAGTTTGTTTGTCATTTGGCATGAATCAAATGGGGTTTCCCATGTTAAAGTTGCATGACTGATTGACAGAAAACTTTCAGTTGGGTGGAAAAATATAGACGCATTCTGGTTTTCCTTTGGTGCAAATGATTTTGACCTGATTGAAGGGGGCTCGAAGGGGATTTCCCACTTGAAAGTAGTCTGTAATGATAACACAAACTGAAGTCTGTTCACCAGAATCAAGTAATTGTTTACTGGTTCTTATCTGTAGTTGATAGAAAAATTAAATAAGACAATCAAAGATTGCAGAGCCTCACCGCCATGGATTTTGTAACTATACACGTTGAAAATTTTCAAGGTGGCATCCAAGCTATCAATATTTGCGCAAGGTATTCTCTTTGTTAGTGACGTTAAAAAGTCATTTTGGAATTATACAAGATGCAAATGGTGTACTTGCTTTGCAAATATGTTTTCCTTCAATGGATAAATTGCCCCATTGTGGTAACAGGAGCTTGGGTTGATGGATTACAGACCTGTTCGGGTATCAAAAACATAACAGTGATGTAACAAATCTGGTTCAATATCGGGGCATTGAACAAATCTGGTTCAATAGTTCGGGATTCGGTCCACCAACGATGTTTGGAAGCAGTTGAGTGATCTGTAATTTTAGCTATATCTACTCATCTAGACTTTCGGGGTGGTCATTGGCAGAGGGCATTAGAATTCGTTAATTTCTACAGATGTACATTAATGTATTTTTTTTACCCCAGATGCTGGTTTTTCATAGTGTTTTAAATAAATGTCACATATTAGTTAAAACTGTCTTTGGTCTCATTGAAGTTGCATGTTGCCACCGTGCAAGTCGCCCGATACACTCTCATATTGATCCAAACCGTTTATCCGGAAATCAATTTAAACTTATGTTCATACCCCAATCTGTATAAAATCTCTGTTCAAGTAAATCTTGTCAAGTAAAAGTTGTAATACATCATTATATTTTGTGCTGTTCTCTTTGCCCTGCTTCTCGTTCCTATTCACTTTCGGGACTATTTAATTCACCACACCACTTGTATCGTAATCATTGTCGACTCAGTCTCGGTCTGCCCCCAAGCTCGCCATTTCCAATTGTTACAACAGACCCATCTTGATGCTCGTGTTGATTCGCTCCTGTCTCATGTTAACAACCTTGGGGCCCGTAGTAAGACAACCTTCGGGTTATAAGGGACTTCGTGTCTACATCTAACATATATGTATCTTGAATTAACGAAATAAACTACTACTACGACTGCTATTAAATGTCCAGATTAATTCTTCGGATAAATTGTTTTCAAAACACATTATTCATGTACATAATTTAAGTGGATAATCTCTCAGTATTCGACTTTGGTTCACATTAGCGCTACAGCGCTGTTTTTTTTTCTTTTCATCGAAAAAAGATTCAACTGGCTTCACAGTATGGTTTTTCAACCCATGAAATCAGAAAAACAACTTCGACCCTCCCATAAAAAAGTTAGCACACAAGCACACAAGTTGGCGATTCATGTCATATGAGGAGAAATTGGCCGAAACAGACACAAAATTATTTGGAAAATTATCTTGATTTGATCCAATGGTGATTTTTACATTTTCATTGGCATGACAAGTGTTTTCTTAGATTTTGACCAAAAAAATGAGGACCGATCCACATAGAACACGTTTTTCAGATTGATTGCACATATGATTTGAGATATGCGTCCGGATATACAATCAAACAGAAACACCAGGCCAATCGTCCATTACTTTGGATAATACCCCCAAGTAAGCACATTACTATTGGTCCTAGACTACTACTATTTGCCGAATCTTCGATTCCGACAAGTAGCGAACTGGACGAGAAACCTACTTGCCGAATATTGGATTCCGGCAAGTAACATAGGCCTGCATACAGGCGGACCCCAGATTTACAGATGCCATGTCTAAATATATCCATGTAGTCAGTTTATGTGCATATAAAAGCTCCATGATACGTTGTTCCCCAGATGATGTTTTAAATAGTTAGAGATCACGTCGCCGATTTTCATTAGTTGGAAACTACTTGAAATAATTTGACTTCAATTGAAATAACACGCAAAGAAAACGCTGACGCAATGACGTCTGCAACATCGCTTGTGATATTTGGACTGTGCCTGATTTCGGTGAGTAAAAATATCATATACAAGTCAGTTAAATTATGTTAAAATTATGACCAAGTCTGACACAATTCAAAGTACATTTCAAATTGATTGCCCGAAAGCACAAACGTAATGGTATTGGGCTCTACAGAACCTGTCTGTTTTCTTTTTTTTCTGAAGGTATTTTGTACTGATTTTTGTACTGAAATTAGCAACTATATTGAGTATTCATGACATCACATAAAGACGTTGTTTCAGTTGGCTACATTTAGAGCTTATTTTCTCATTCGCATCTGCATAGTAATCTCGAAATAAGCCTAATAGTAGTAAATATACCATTTTTTGAAGTGTATCCGGTTACCATGGCATCCTCATATGAGCAACATATTTTGATCCGGAATTGACAAACAAAATCAAAAATACTATACCATACAGATCAAAATTTGATAAAATTCAAAATCCCATGAATAGTTACTTTGACCACCAAACCTGGTAACTATATATTGTTTATATTTCATGGTTTATGTCTTATGCCAAAGAAAATACGCGATAAATTAGAACAGGTTGTTACAACTATTTATCTTGTTGGATCCTTGTGACGTCACGAGTACGAATTATAATATTTTTTTACACAATAATAAAACATTGTCTAAACTGTCGTATCTACGGGCCCCTGAGGTGACATACCGAAAATATTTATTAATCTGTGCGCACGAATTAACAAATCTTGCACACGGTTTACCAATACGTGCACACGAATTACCAAACCGTGCGCACAATTTAACAATTCGTGGCCACGAATTAACAATCCGTGGGCACGATTTACTATTTTGTGTGCACGAAATACTAATTCGCACCCGCAAATTGTTAAATTGTGCCCACAAATTGTTAGATCGTGTGCACGGATTACCTTAACTAATCTGTGGGCACGATTTAACAATTCGTGCTCACGATTTAACAATTAGTATTGTTTTAGTATTTCGTGCCCACGAATTAGTATTTCGTGGCCACAAATTAGTATTTCGTGCGCACGAATTGTTAAATCGTGCGCATGGATTAATGAATCACCTCATGGGCTCCGTACAAAACAGACAGTGACTGTCAAGAAGATTTTTCCTGAAGATACCCCTTAAAATATCAAAATGGCCGCCATACCGTCGATTCAAGGGCAATGAGACTTATACACCTCACAAAGGTACATATTATATGGAGTCCCATGTATGATTTTAAAAAAAAATGTCTCTACAGATTCTGATAAAAAAAAGTCATTTTGGAAAAAAAATCAAAAATATGTAAATCACGCCCAAATCACGTCCATGTCACATCCATGGCGAAAGCCAACACAAAGGATCGTCCGATAGCGATTGAAGAAAACATTTCTGTCCCTCTGAGCGGGTGCCTAGCTAGCTCGTCCTCAAACAATATATATAATTATGTCATTCACGAGTTATTATTTTCACCAGCGCATTCACAATGGACGCACACAGACGCTGGATCAAATCATCGCCAGTGCTGTGCCCTCGAGTTAGTAGGCTAACTGATATTAACAAAGATAGCAAATATGCAGTAATCTTCTAGTAATTGATCGTTGATGCCGAATAAAATCAGAACGTTGTCGATTTGGGGGTTTTTTAGAGATAAAAGAAACACTGAATATAAATGATCTAGAACAAATCTAGCCTTTATAATAATGAAATCTTGATGAAATATTTATGTCATGCTTTCAAGAAATTAAACATTACCAATAACCAAAGTATCGAACATCGGCTAGATGACGCCGTAGACCTGAACCAGGGTGGAGACACGGTCAAGGTGGAACTGGACATGCTCTATACTCGCGAGGACTGGGAGGAGATCCAGAGATTGTAAGTGTTCCTGTACAGAACGTCACACGACAATTGCGTGGAAGAACGTTGAATAGTTGAGTGACCTTATTAACATTCATATTTTCAAAACCTACAGTATACCAATGGTATATATATCTAGTACGGTTATTTGTTAATTGTTTTATATAGTTAGTGTTTAGGGAATAAATAATGAACCCACCGGTACACATGTAGATTGATGTTCATATGATTATTGCGATAAAAGCTAACAACGTTTTTCGCAACACGCCCAAACACTTTACTCATATTAGTAAGATGTACGCGTACTGAGATGTAACAAATTTATTCACACCACCGCTTTTTTCAGAAATTCAGACACGGGAACTCATCGCCAAAAACGGAAAGCTCGCCGTGACCTCACAGAGAGATGGACCAATAAAATCGTCCCGTACAGTATCGCAAGCAACCACTTCAGTGAGTCACATTGAACAGGAATACCTTTCATGAGAGTGCATTCTTACAATTTGAAGAGAATTTTAGGGGTCAAATGCAAATTACCTGTCTCATAGTCACAGCACCAAAGCATGCGGGACTATATAACTATACCCGTTATAATCTGGACGATATCTCATTAATTCAGGCGCTGGCGACCGGCAGCAGATCCAGGCGGCGATGAATGACTGGGAGACATACACGTGTCTCGACTTCCGGCAGGCTACTTCCTCCGACACGAACCGGATTTACCTCTACAGTGGCTCAGAGTAAGTTAATCGCCGAAATATTGAGTCAAGTTCCAATAAGCTCTTTAATTTCTCTCCCGCCTACCACGTGTAGATGAAGTAGGAAGTAATGCATGAGTAAGGCATAATTATTAGGTTAAAGGACCCTGGTCCGATAACCTACTGGCATAGCGTTGCGTCTGTCGTCGACTCGTCCATCGTCCGACTGTCCACGTGTTTGTCTCTCAAATGGTGAAACTTTCCAAGAGAGAATTATTCCCATTTTTTGTTCTCATATTTTGTTCATAATTGCGGCCATTTCCAACGAATAAAAGCCAATTTTAGACTTCACTGGTCATCTTATTTCTAATCCCGCACAACCATATCAATTTTCAGGCCAGTAAGTAGTACAAAGAGGCATTAAATCGCTTGAACTGCCCAAAATGTAGACAAAAAGGGCCAAAATTCCACTTTTCGGAACTCTTATTTCATATTGGTGACATTAAAGACGAAACGCCTTGTATCGCTCAAGAAACATTGACCCTCGAGACAGAACACTTGTATACAGCATGCGTGTGCATTATGAGCATATGAAGTCTTACCTCTTGGTGACCTTGAGCTTGACCTGAACCACTCGAGGTCACGTTTAAAGGTAAATGTGAAGAGGAAACCACCGCATCAGAAACGACTACAGATAGAGCTTAGGTTTTATTATGAACATATTTATACATATATATATAGAAAGTTATACACGACAGATCTGTTGGCGACCTTGAATTCGAGTTAGGATGACATTGAGTGGTAACTGTCGAGTTCACATAGCATATAATCTGCCGTTGCAGATGAAACTTTAGGCAAAGCTCAGGTTTGTATTATAAGCATTTAGACAGTCATATACTGCATAGTGTTTTTTTTTTTTTGATAACCTTGAGTCTGACCATCACTGAAATTAGTACGTCCACAATTTCAGCTGGTCAACATTGGACGGTACTAGGCAGACACAGCACCTTTTTGGTGAATCTAGGTCAGAGATCAAGGTCACATAAAACGTCGAAAACAGATGAATGGTCATAACTATAGTTCTAATCGTCCTAGAGACTTCGAGTTAAATGCAAAGTATAGATCGAGATCAATTCTGCTTGACCCTGACTGTGACCTTTGATCTTTAGCTTAATCCAACCGCTCAATGTCAAACGTGCAAATGAAAAATGTAATTTACTCCAATTTTCAATCTCAAGGTCAAATTAAAGATTACCATTGACACTGCAATATATGATTTCTCTTTTGAATCGGTCGATATTTACCTTGAAATGTTCAAGGAGTTTACTCCATACAGCTCCCATTATGAAGGAAAAAGTGGAGAATCCATTATGCTCCATGTCTGGTCCCATATGCTCCAAGTAGCTGGATCGGATAATTCATTATGACGTTTCTATAGCAAAAAATAAGACTCGTCATAAGCGAAATTCAATATTCTAACGTAGTCGTGTGAATATCACTTTGGATATTACAAAAAACATGGAACTAACCAAATAATAAGTTGGGGCAAATACTTAGTGAGGGCAAAGAAAATTTCAAGGCGAAAGGCCAAAGGTCAAGGTCAATATTGACCATTGATTAGTATCGAATACTCACTACGTTGCTATATCCATGAATATAGATACAAAAACCAGAATGTTGTAAAACCCCTGCAATAACTTTCGTAGAACACCAGAGGCTTTTAAAAATGACATCGACCTTGACTTTTTCGAAGATTATATAGAGTAGTAGTGGTGGCTCGAGTGAAAGGTCTTTGAAAGCACAATCTGCCACACTTTTTGACAAAGGACGTCATTTGATGTCACATACGTGTAGGTTGAATTTCAAGGTATAATGCATATTCTTGCTTGCTTACACTGGATAAATGTTCACTCAATATGTTCGTAAATTTTCAAAATCTGAATACATTTGGCACCAATTATCGTAGATACATTAACAATGTTCAAACACTGAAACAATATATAAATTATACTAAAGAGATGGAGGTGCAATGATGATTGATGTATAGTAATACGTTTTACAGCGACTATTTCATGGTTGTAGTTGCTCTTCGTTTGTGGGGATGAAAGGCGGCCAACAAACTGTCTCCTTAGCTCCTGGCTGCAGGCAGGTAAGGGACCCGGACAGAAGTACAGTCTTTCGGGCAGTTCCGAGTAAAAGATCCGAGCGTATATCTTGACGGTCGTTGGTTACAATGTGACAAAGCAGAACGTTTTGTGAGCCCCTCCATGTATCAAGTAACCCGCCCTATGTATGTGTGCCCTCAATATTCAACACCTGAAATGACGTTTCACGCAACTGGCTGAATTTGTGCAAATGATTTTCCATTTAGCGTTAGCTGACAATATTGCAAATGTCTCAAAATCGCCTATTTCCATCGAAGAAAAACTTTGTGACAAAGAATATTATTGTGAACTTTTCATCATGAGCGAGTTCCGGGCGTTAACGCGGGCAAAACTGGAGGCGACTACTATACATCATCTTGAAATCCCATGAAAGGTAAATCGGACTGAAAACTTTTTCTCTCGCGAATATAGAGCCAACTGCAATATATATTCAGTTCGTCACAATATCTCTAGATCGCAGGCCACATGCCTAAATCACGTGACTGCCTGATTGACTGTACACCCTATATATAACCTACAAGCGACGAAGAACGTCCGCCATTAGTTATTTCTGTTTGTTAGGTCAGATTATTTCAAAAATTTAGATTAACTTATTTCATATGTAAATTCCGAACAGATAATGTTTGTTTTACAAATTCCAATGTATATTCAAGCACACAAGCTTGTTTATTGCAGAAAGGTTTGATAATCCACGAGTTGGGGCACGCGATAGGCTTCCACCACGAGCAGACACGACCGGACCGCGACCGTTACGT